>CAJQZJ010000247.1:1792717-1828020 GCA_907164525.1 Lophiomys imhausi | reverse complement strand
ACACACACACACACACACACACACACACACACACACACACACACACACAATCGAGTATGCCTTCCCTGTGCATGTATAGCTATAAATGTTATAAGCAAATGGGAAACATATACATAAGAGGTTAGAGTACATACAAAAAAATTAGAAGTTCCAATAGTTTTTCTCGCACCTCGGAAGACTGTTTTGCCAGACCACTGATCTCTTCAACCTCCCCCTGCCTGGCAGGAGGGGCTTCAGGGAGGAGGGTATCTCCCAGATTGCCTACTTTAAAGCAAGGGTTATAGAAGTCAGGGTTCTTAGTACAAAACAAAGAGAACAAGAGCTGAAACTGGGCTGGGGAAGGAATGGCAGAAGCACGAGGAAGATAAATCTAGAAGCTGGGTTCGGCCATGCAGCTTATAATTCCTGTGCCAGAGAATCAAAGTCAAGCCTCGGTTACGTGGTGGGTTCAAGGCCAGCTTGGGCTACCCAAGCCCCCCCCCATCTAAAAAACAACAATAAAATCAACTAAAGAGTTGAGGAAGAAGGGAGGAGGGAGAGAACGGTGTGCCGGCAGCAGTTGTCCCTGTGGGTGACATGGCCCAAAGAGTACAGATCTTTTTTTGTTTGTTTCAGAAATAGTTTTGGCTATTACCCTGAGTCTGCTGGGCTTCATTATTCTGCTTCTTCTGATAGTGAGGTGGACAAGGCATAGGCGACACGGTGAGTCCTCAAGGGTCTCGGAGGGAGGGACCGCCAAGAAGTACCCTGAGTCCTTCTCTACTGTAGACAGCTACAGGCTGTGCCAGTGTGCTCAGAGTACATTCCAACACACAGACATCAGCTCTTTCCCTGCTGGGGACTCCGCCCACATTGTGGGATCCTAAAGTTCTATCAGCACTGTCGACAAAAAAACATCAGTTTAAGCAAGAGGAGTGAGAATACATTCAGACAAAACCTATCTCAGTTCCAAAGGAAACTAGTCTAGTCTGAAAAATGTGGGGAAGCAAGATTCCAGCACAAACAGACACTTAACTGCGCACCAGGTCTGTGAGTGACAGTGTGGGACCTGTCAGAGGGATGGGACAGGGCTCACAATATTAAGGTCCCTCTTCATAGGGGCCTCTTGCCCTGCTTCCCCCAGATTACCTGCATGCCCCCCATTTCCTCTCCTTAGTACCTGTGAACTCTCAAAGAGAAAATAGGATAACATAACAGAGATGGATGAAGAAGCTGGGAAGAGAGGAGTCAGTATCCTGTCAGGAGGCCTGCCTTGGAGGAGGGGGGTGGGGTTTACAGTGCAGAAAGTTGGGTCAGGAAGAACACCTCTAATCAAATAGCTAACAGACATTTGCCTAACCCTTCCACAGAGGCGCAGGTCTTCAGATACAATTCAGAACAGAGTGAGTATCTGATGCCAAGAGCCATAAAGCACTTAGTGCATGTGGATTCTTTGCGAATATCCGGCTCCCCAAGTACTCCTAGAACTTGATAGAGTATATCATACCATGAACTATACTTCTGAGTTCCTAAGGGACTCCTCTCAGACATCTCCTAGAATGGATTAGTAGTGTGTGGGTATGCATGGTCCTGTGGCTCTTCCTGGTGGTGGCAGAGACATGAAGCCTTGGGATCAGCAGGCAGACCCCTTGGGCATTAGACCCGCTGATTCAGGAGAAAGTCTAAGTCTTGCTGTGGAGAGGGCCTCCGTAAGGCAACTGGACAGAAGGCTCTCATAGCCAGGAATAGTGAGCATGGATGCAGTGAAGGTTACTATGGGGGGAAGTACTGTCTCGGAGAGCTAACCCAGGACTGATGCATGGGAAGAGGGCTAGGTGAGAGCCCCCCTCATGGTTACTCGACCTGGCCAATGTTCTAAACTGCTCCTTCAGTTAACCCATATCCCTGGAAATTCCTGTTTCCATTACCTCTTAGATGTGTAAGCAAAGCCCTGCTGATAATCAAGAAACACAGTCATGGAGCTCTCTCTCTCTTTCTCTCCTTTTTCCGTAGGTGCTGGACTGCTGGAGTATGAGGATGGTAGGACAAATAGAATAGGAATCAGATAACCCATGAAGAATGTGCTCCTTAGGGAACACTGGCTTCTTCTCCCTTTCAGCATGATGTGTATAAGCAGCGCAGACTCTGCCATTAGACCTCCAGCTGCCTTTCTCTGTGCTCATGCATATGAAAATGCAAGAACACTTGTGAATTATTCTCAGAAAGGGCAAACATTTCTCCTCCTCAAGACCATTAGAAAATTAATTTCCACCTCTTGTTTACTCCCACCCCTAAGATATTATAAGTACCTTATAAAACAATTCTTTGGATGTTTAAAATAGGATAAAATGGGACTGGAGAGATGGCTCAGTGGCTAAGAGCACTGGCTGCTCTTCCAGAGGACCTGGGTTCAATTCCCAGCACCCACATGGCAGCTCACAGCTGTCTGTAGCTCTGGTTCCAGGGGATCCCACGTCCCCTTCTGGCCTCCATGGGTATTGCTCACATGTGGTGTGCAGACAAGCATGTAGGCAACACACCCATCCCATTCACATAAAAATAATTTTAAATGAATAAAATACATATCTTATAGACTGTTGTGAAGGCTAAACGGCATGTTGAAAAATGCTTTGAAAGCAATATAACAAAATATGAGACACAAAATGGATTATCCCTGTCTTAGAAAATGAAGCTGATAATCTAAATAGCTGATACTTGTGTAGGCTCAGCTGCTAACAGGGAAGGTGAACACTGCTCTGAGGCTCTCCAGTCCAGTGTTCAGACTCTTACTCCTAAGCACAGCCACTTGACTTAAGATAAAAGAGGATTATTGATTGCTGAATTTCAATATTTAGCATTATTTATAATTAGGTCATCCACCAAATCGAGCCATAGTTGCTTAATTACGAAGGTAACCTGATGAGACTCCACTCTGAGGTTGTTCCGAAGGAACTCACACGCCTCTCAATTCAGCTCCATAGTCGTCCTTCACTCTGGCACCTTAGCATTCACAGTGTTCTCAAAACTTTCTCTCAGTGGCTGCCTATAGGATGTGCCCTTAGCTCACTTTCCTAGTAGTCATATTCAGATCTCATTAATAGCCACTAGACTTGCCTCTCATTCCTGTTTGAAGCCAATAAACTGGGGCCAACTAAAGAATCACAAAGCTATGGATTGTAGAAGCGACCACAGACGCACGCATGCATGCACGTACGCGCACGGGCACACTCATACACCATAAATCCCCAAGAATTGAGGAAAGTCTGGTCACTCAGTTTGCTGCACGAACCCTTCCTTTATGCTCACTGCCCCTTCCTCTCCATCTCTATGATTCATAACATGCAAGAGTAGAGAGCAAAGAACTTCTCAATCCTGTTTATTTTCTGACATTAAAGACAAAGGAACAGGAGTTCTGGGAAATGGTAGTGATGTGGTCTAGTAGTAAATTTACCTGTCGATGAGTTCTTGGTAACCTGCTCCATTTTCTCTTCCGTTCACACAGGTATTTCGTGTGCGAGACAGAAGGGGAAAGGAGGTAAATGGGATTTCATTTGATATGCTGTGCAGACGTACAGTCAATGCAGAGTCTCATTGTGTTTTGTTTCCTTTAGGATCCCGAAGCTTTTCAACAGAAAGCAGTAAATAAATTAGACACTGGCTTGTTAAGAAATGAACACGTAAGTCTGTTTAGGTGATGTTAAGAATCTCACATCTTCCTTCACTCCTCTAGATGTGATGATCAAGGTGAGTTAGAGGGGAGTTAATCCTCTTCCTCCTACCTTGAGGATCTGTAAGGCCCTTGACAAAGCATCTTTAATAGAAAGGGCTTGAGCTGGGTGCCGACTCAGATGTTTCAAACCACAGAGCCTTGATCCAGTTGCTTTTGAAGCTGTGGCAAGGAAACACACCATGGCAGGCGCACATGGGGATAGAAACTGCTCATGAAAGACAGATAATGCTCATTTCTATAACAGTCCCTGGTCCAAAGCCCGTTCGTTAATCCACGGGTTCATAAATAAATCAATCTAGTCACCTCCCAAAGACCCCACATCTCGATGCTGCCCTGGGGACACAGTCTTAACCTTGACCTTCTGGAGCACAGTTGGAATCCAACTCACAATCCACCGGCTCACATGCATCCCATGGTTTTAAAAAGTACCTAGTTCCTCTCCAAGAGTCCCTGGAGTCTCAACGCTTCCAAAGCAGGTCAAACACCCAAGTCCCATGTCTCCTCTCAGACTTGAGGCAAATTCTCAGCTCTGGGCATCTTCAAAAATCAGACCAAACAACTCACTTAGCTTCCCAGATGCAATACCATGGGGCAGATAGTCTCACTCTGAAAGGGAGAAATGAAGCCGCAGAGGGAGGGCTAGACTGAGGCTGGTCCAGAGCCCACCAGAGCAAGGACTAAGTCCCCATGCTTATATCAGCACTATGAGAACTCCTGGGCCTCCTAATCCCTCCTCATCTGCAATCCACTTGGGCTCTCCGCAGGCCTGAGTGCGCTCACCAGCTAAGGCAGGGGTCTCTCAGCAGGTGTTTCACATTCTTGTCACCCCTAACTTCTTTGTTGTCCCCCATTGCATCTTCGGTTTCACTTTCACCTACTCACACTTCCCCTTCTTGTGGGCTGCACTCAGGAATCCAGCCCTGACCCACACCAGCACTTACCAGAACCTCCTTAGAAATCTTGGCAGGAGTCTCCATCACTATGTATTCTGCCTGCTTTTGCAAAACAGCATTTCAGAGATGCTGTGGGACCGCCTCTCTCCCTCAGATCACTTTTGATGGCCTCTGAGTTACCCAGGTGGTTGACTGAGAAAACAAATCCCGGGGAAACAATGCACCAAGAAGCCCTGGGGGTCTTGTAAATTCAAACTTTGACACTTTTGATCCTGCCGTGGGCAAAATCTGCAAACTTCATATTGTCCTGACACAAAGCTAGCTTCTTTGTAAGGAGTCTCAGCTCTTTAGCAACTCCAAGCACTCCTCTTCTGGCCAAAGAGTATTTTTTCAAATCTTCCCACTGTTTCCCACTCACGATTCTCGCCATAAAGCTGCTTACAGCCCCCAGAAAGAGCCATGCCACCACCTGGAGAATATGGGACCTTTGAAACTCCCAAATTAACTGTCTCTTTCAAATCAGCCTCATCCGTTCATTATAAAACAGAAAGCCAGGAGAACAATTCCCAGGAGGATTCTAATTCAGAAGTCTGAGACCATCTTTATTGCTCAGAGCCCTGCCAACAAACAGGCTGACCTCAGGCACAACTGCCCAGACAAGCTCCCTTTACGGCATCTAAGCTTTTCCTAGTCTATTCCTTAGACTTTTCCAAATTCTTCCCACGAACAGTTCCAAGGGCTTCTGAACCACAAGCACTGACACCCACCTGTTCCCATCAGATTCCCACCATTAATTAAATAGCTGAAGAAACTACTTAATGGCAGACACTCTCTCAGCTCTCAGAGCTCTCGGTTGGTGGTTGCTTTGGACAAGTCTGTGGTGGAGGAATGCCGTCATTACTTCATAGATGCCAAGAAACAGCCCCTCATCCACCAACCACCTCCCAAAGATGCCATCTTTGAACACAGCTGCACTGAGGACCAAACTCTGAACACAGAAACTGGTGGGAGGCACTTAAAGCCCAACTATAACACCTACCCACAGTAAGAGACAAGACACCAAATAACGTTCAGGGAAGTCTGACAAATGTTCACAAGTCTTTGGATTCATGCTGTGAACGGGCTTTGCAGCCAGCCTGCCCAACCCTCCCCTCTAATCCATTCACAAAAGTGAGGGAGAAGCTGACTGCAGCAGCCTGGCTGAGAGCCTTCCACTTCTCAGTGCCAAGCAACACAGATGGGCATCCCAGAGAACCTTGTGGAAGAACTCCAGGAGTCAAGAAGGAAATGTTAGAATAAAGGCACCGACTATATTGACAGTTTGTCACTCACCACATTACCTTTCCCACCTAGACAAACCCAAGGCCGAGTAACAGCTCCCAAGGCCATCATTTCCCCCACAAGGAAATGTCCGAGCACACCGAACAAGTGCCCACATCCTCCAGTCATAAGGAATTCTGCCCAGCAGATTAGAATCTTTCTTCTCCTGCCTACAAACATGATCGCCACACAGAGAGGCTGGAAGATGAAGCTACCAGACAATGCTCCACAGACTCCATCAAGAATATTTCCCACGAGCCACCTCAGACACCTGTCATTCTTCTGTGACTAATAAGTTAGGTGTGTACTTAGTGAAGCACCTGACAGTTCTAAAACTCACGTCCTATTCCGGGGTGGAAAGCTGTCTTTTCCCTCTCTAGTCAAGAATGAGACAAGGATGTCCACTCGTATCTCTCTTGCTTAACATAGTATTGAAAGTTCTATCCAGAGCAAGTCGATGAAAGGCATAGAAATCAGAAAGGGAGAAATGAGAAATCACCAGTTTGCAGACATGACTTTGTATGTAGGAAACCCCATGCTCCATCAAACAGTCTTCAGAACTCAAAGTTTCATTACAATGCGGGGCATGAAAACCAGTTTACAGAAACCAGTGGCATTTCTCTACACGGGCAATGGACTAGCTGAAAAAAACAAGGATGTGAAAGATCTGCTTACCGAAAGCAGTACCGTGTTAAGTAAGGAAATTGAGGAACACACAAGCAAATGGAAATGTTGTGTCCACAGTTTGGAAGAGTTGTCATGTTAAAATGGTGGTTTTATATCAACTTGAGACCAAGCTAGACTGATTGGCTAAGAGAACCTCAGCAGAGAAAATGCTTCCACCAGATTGGCCTGTAGGCAGCATTTTATTGGTTAATGATTAATGTGAAAGGGCTCAGCACACTGAGGGTGGTGCCACCCCTGGATAGATGGTCCTAAGGTATAAGAACTCAGGCTGAGAAAGCCACAAGGAGCAAGCAAGTAAGCAGCACTCCTCCATGGCTTCTGCTTCAGTTCCTGCCTCCAGATTCCTGCCTTGTTTGAGTTCCTGCCCTAATTTTTCTCAGTGGTGTACTGTGTATGTGCAGTGGAATGTATAACAAAATAATTAAATATAAAAGGTCATGAATTTGAGAAGAACTAGGCAGGGCAATTTGTAGATAGATAGATAGATAGATAGATAGATAGATAGATAGATAGATAGATAGATAGATAGATAGATAGATAGATGATAGATAGATAGATAGGAAGGAGACCATGAATTTGAGAAGGAATAGGCAAAATGTGGAAGGAGTCAGAGGAAGAGGGGACAGGGAAGAAATGATGTAAATATAGTACTCATATATGAAATTCTCAACAAATAAGCTTACATAAAAATGAATAAACAAAGACTAGAAAGGCAATTACTAAAGACCAAGGGCAAACAAGCAAGCAATGCTGGTCAAAGACACAAGCTTGCCATCGTAAGGGGATGAGCCCTGAAGAAATAATGACACAAAGGCCAATGTATGCTTGCAAGGCACTAGGTGAATGGATTTAAAGTATTCTCATCATGACAAGAAAAAAAAATTTGTGAAGTGACTGATACGCTTATTCGCCTGAACGTGGTGATCATTTTGCAATGTCAGGCTGTCATGAACCTACACAGTTGAATGCCAAGTACACTCCAACACAGGTAGAAAAAGAAAAAAAAATCATCAGAGTGCTAGAGGGAAGCCCACCATCCGGATCACACGAACACTAAGTGCTCAGTGCACCTTCCTCAGTGTTAATCTGGGGGACAGACTCTTGAAAATTAACTGCACTGTGGTATGATTTGGACAGTATAGCTCCAAGGGTTCAAATAAGAATGGCCACTGTCTGGTTGTGTCTCTGTAGCTCCTAGTTCTTAGGGACTCTCTTCAGTGACAGTCATTCCTCAGAGCACATCCAGCCAGGGGGAGAAGCTACCTCAGTGTGAGGAACTTAAGGTCCATGG
This sequence comes from Lophiomys imhausi, assembly GCA_907164525.1. Taxonomy (NCBI): domain Eukaryota; kingdom Metazoa; phylum Chordata; class Mammalia; order Rodentia; family Muridae; genus Lophiomys; species Lophiomys imhausi. Next base: position 1,820,120 of record CAJQZJ010000247.1, on the reverse strand, counting down.
GCAGCAAAGTAAAGCCACACACAACATAGGTGAAGAGAGTCAACATATACTCAGCACCTACCGTGTGCTGGCTCCTCCAGTGGGCATTTGTCATCTTATCTCTACAAGATACTGTAACAGCCACACATAGATGAACTGCCCAGAGCTGTCCTTGGCATCCCAGGCCACCTCTAGCTTACAGGGGAGGACACTGGGGGTCCTCCACGAGGCCCCGCAGCAGGAGCACCGTGCACAGTTTCCCTCTCACTTGTCTCTGCAGTTGCTCTGAAGATGCTCACACAGCCCCTTGCCATGTTCAGAAGGAAAGTACTGATCCCCTCTACTCAACAGAAGGGGGCCTGCATTCAGCCAACTGCAGAGGTCGTCTGCCCTGGAGACTCCTTTGCGCCTAGGTCCACGGGTGAGTCTTGTCACTGAGCCTTTGAAACTTCGTTCAAAATCAGGTTGTTTTTCCCTGCCATTAACAGCCTCAGCCCAAGAACAGATACCTCCTGCCTGGACTCCTCCATCCACCTCCTGCCTGGTCCTTCCTCCCCTCTTGCAGCCCATTCTCATCACTGTCAGGGGGCCTTAGGACCGATATGGTTACTCCTAATTTACAAAAGAGAAACTTATGAGAAATGTTAACGGCCTCTCCAAAGCGCTGAAGTTGTGGATGACTCAATGTGGATATGCACACACAGTTGCTTGGCCTTATTTTACGGGATTTGGCATTGTCTTAATTGCTCCTTCCTGGGTGTGTATGTTTGCATTCTTAGTTAAATCAGTAGACATTTCACTGATGTGTGGACAAGCCAAATTTTAAAACTCATAAAGACTACTGACTTTGCCATCACCCCTAAGGTGCCCTTATAAATCCCAACCATCCTAAGTTTCTGGGTGCCCAAGCTCTGGTGAGTGTCCTTTTATCACTTCTGGATGTAAAAATATAAATTAGCTGGTCAACTGAGACCATGGAAGACTTCCAGTAGCCGCAATGTTAGTTTACATGTATGGGATTTCATGTTCAAAGCTTAGCGTAATTTCAACGAATCACAGATGTGATAACATTGCTATAACAACTTAAACGTGCACCTAAGTGTTTTCATAACAGACTTCAAACATATCATGCACACGGGCCTGAGTTCAGATACCTGGCACCCACTTAAAGCCAAGTACAGAGGCAGCAATATTGGGGGCAGACATGGGTGGTCACTAGTGCTCACAGGCCCACCAACCTAAGTCAGACTGACGAGCTCCAAGGTCAATGGCTTACACCATGTCAAATACTAAAGGGAGGGATGGCACAGACAATGCAGTTTAGTAATGCAATGCTGGCGGGCGATGCATAGACCCTGGCTTCGATCCCCAGCACTGCCGAATAAATTAATGAAATGAGGTGAGAATGCTGACCAGTGGCCTTCACATGTACACACCCTTGTGCCCAGGCGTTCACATACACACTGCACACATGTGCAAACACCTATGTGCACCACACACATGCACACACAATAAGGCCACAAGAGGAAGTAATGGTATGAAGAAAAGAAATTTCCATGTGCTTTGGACTTAATTTGCCCTATAATAGCATCTGTCCTGTTTAGTGTATGTGTGTGAGTGTGTGTGTGTGTGTGTGTGTGTGTGTATGTATGTGTGTGTGTGTGTATGTATGTATGTGTGTGTATGTGTGTGTATGTATGTGTATGTGTGTATGTATGTGTGTGTGGGTGTGTGTGTGGGTGTGTGTTTTTGTAACTTTGGTAGTCCTCTGAGAAGAAGAACCTCAGCTGAGGAAATGCCTCCCTCAGATTGCTCTGTGGACAAGTCTGTGGGGCAATCTCTTGATTGATAATTGACGAGGGAGGGTCCGGCCCTGGGCAAAGGTTGGGTCCCCAGTGCTGATGACTGACCTCTTGGTTTTCTGCACGTGTGTTTTAGTGAATCTTTGATTTCTCTGGGAGGACCATCAATTAAGTCCCTGATGGTAGCACACTCAAGCAGCTCCTGGGGTGAGTGCCCCATGGCTTGCTTTCAATTCTGCCATGATCTGCTCTGCAAGCCCTTTTGTTCATAAGGTTGGTTTTTTTTCTTCTTTTTAAGTGGTTTTAAAATAAGATACAGAGATAATTAACACTCTGTATATAACACCCTCGTGTGTAAAAACACCCTCCTTTGTGTAAACATCCTCAATGTGTGTACACACCCTGGTGTGTACATACACTTATTGCACGTACACATTCTTGAAGTACAAACACATCTTCAGTGAACATACACACCCTCAAAGTGTAAACACAGCATCAATGTGTGTAAACACCTTCATGTGTCAACCCACTATCATTGTGTGTTGAAACCGAACTTTTTAAAATTATTCAGCACTTATTGATTAATAACTATATTCTCTTATAACAAATATAAACACTTAACTACTAACCCTATAAATGCCTACAACCCCTATTACCTACCCACTAAACCTATTGATAACTATTACAACTATTTTCATAACCTTTTAGAAGGATACAGTCTCTGGGGCAGGTCCTCAGTCGTCAGGAAACCAGTCTCTGGGGTAGACCCTTTAATGCACTTAGCATTCTTTCTTCCAGAATATCCCAGACATAGATCTGTCAGGGTAAATTGGCTATGGCAGTTTCACCTTAAATAAGGCTTGAGGCTTTCTTCTCTCTGGGAGACCTCCGCTGTCTGTAGGCCAACGTATTTCCTTCGTATCAGCAACTCTGCCGCTCTGCCTCAGTCTTTAAAGCTGGCCACAGTTTCGTTTAGGCCACTGTTCGGACAGGTTAAACCCCTCTAGGCAAAAGCTGAGCCACAGGGTTTAGTCCTTGGCCTTTTGCTATCTTGATGAGGCTTTCTCTGTTCACCAGCTTCATTCTGCCTCAGGGAGATCTGGCCATCAGTCCACCAGCACTTTCTCCATCAGAGGATACAAACTGCTTGTTGTCCTTTCTAGCGTGAGGACTCACTAGCATCAGAGCTCGCTAGCATGGGGCTCTGCAGCATGGGGTGCTCTAGCATTCAGCTCTCTAACATGGGGGCCCCCTTGGCTCCATCCACTTGTCCTTAAATAGTATCTCTCCTTGTTCCACCTGTTTCAGCTTAATCTGGCCTCTGCCCACTAAGCAGCTGAAAACAATGGCAGACCACAAACCTTGTTTTTAGTCCATAAAGTCTTTCCTCGTTTCACCTGACTTCCTCTTTGTTTTTAGTCCATAAACTGATAAGCTAATTGCCCACAACCAAGTTGATCTTCATGACCCGGATTAAGAGACTGTATCAGAAACCCCTAGATATTTATTAAATCTAATTTATATTAATCTATCTTCTTACATATCCCCCTTGTAAAATGAAAAATAAATCTACAATTATAATTACTTAATTTTCTATTAAATACAAAGCATTTTTTAAATTTGCATCAATAAACAAAATCTTAAATTTCTAACAATATATACAAAACAATATTTTTTAAAGAGAGAGACAAGGAATAGAGAAAGAAAGAAATCCCTAACTCCAACCCATATTTTTTTCCTCTCTTTTTTCCCCCCACTGTAACCGTATGAATCCATGATGTCCTGAGTGCTCCAGCTGAAGTAGAACAGCTTTCCAAGATGATCTCTAAAGTTAATATCAATAGAATCTGAAAGGGCAGATTCTGAGGAAAAACCTGACCATGCCACTCCAACCTCTACTGTTCCATTCATTATATCCATTCACCACAAATGACAAATTCATCACAAACAACAACAGTCACAGTACATAACATAAGATATGACAACAAAAAATTTCCATTCCACCTCTTGGGAATGAAGTTGAAAATATTTTTGGGCACCCTTTAAAAATTGAGATATTGGCGAATTCCCGGGATAGCCAGCTATAGCTTTTGTTGTCCAATCTCTATATGATCGATCATTTTGGGCTAGCCCTTTTTAAGGTTGATTTGCATGCTTTTTTTTTTTTAATTAGTAATTGAAGCAGTCTGTTAGGCTGAATCATTTGGACTATTTGTCTTGATGTCATTCAGACTTTGGCTCTGAAAATAATTTTTTTTCTCTAAGTTTAAGGAGGAGAAAGGCATAGATTAATTTTGTATGTCCATTTGAAGCATAAACTCCATCCATGCTAAATGAAAGAATGGAATATTATGAACATCAGACAGTTCTTACCATATGAAGACATTTATGTCTCAGCTATTAAGAGGCTCTCCCTGGTCAGATCTAATCTTTATAAGTTTTGTTGGTAACCACATTTTCTCATTTCCTGTAGATACATATGCATATCCACGTCCCCATCTTAAAACTAGTGCAGGTTTCCATTCTAAAGTCAAAATATTCTGGGGGTGTCCCCTTGTTTTCCCGCCAGCGGCTTGCCCAGTTCCTTGGCTCACGCCCTCCTCCGTCCCTCCCTCCCTCAGTGCTTACACAACTCTGTCAACCTTCACATCATCTCGTCTTCCACACTCCCATGCTTGGCCTCTTTTGAACACACAGGTAGAGATGAAAACACAATTAGACCATACTCGAAAACAATGAGAGTGTGTCTGTGTGTGTGTGTGTGTGTGTGTGTGTGTGTGTGTGTGTCCCCGTCCCTGCCTCTTATGCAATGATTATAAAGGTTGTTATAGACGGAGTGTGCAACCACGGTTCAGTTTCCAGCCAGTTCAGTGTGGTGGGAATATAGCATGGGCTTGTACAGGAGCGGGTAGGCATCAATGGTGACACAGAGGGTTGCTAGAAGTTAAGTCTTAGGACGGACAGATCAGTATGCAAACACAAAATAATCGACTTAAATGTTTGCTCCCATCAACACAACCCAGGACAATCCCTGGGGCGTCCATCTGTGCACTGACTCCATTTTCCATGCAACAAAATCACAGGTCCCAGGGTTTGGGACACAGAAATCTTGGGGGGGCCTTTGTTCTGCTTACCACACACATGTGCACGAGGGGGAAGAGGAATTTGTTTGGTGAATGTCTTAGTTAGGGTCACTATTGCTATGATGAAACCAGACCAAAAGCAACCTGGGAAGGAAAGGGTTTATTTATCTTTCATTTCCACAGCACCGTTCATCACCAAAGGAAGTCAGGACAGGAGCTCAAACAGGGCAGGAGCCTGGAGGCAGGAGCTGATGCATAGGCCATGGAGGGGGCTGCTTACTGGCCTGTCATCATGACTTGCTCGGCCTACTTGCTTATACAACCCAGGACCACCGGGGATGGCACCACTCACAGTGGGGCTGGGTCTTCTTCCATCAATCACTAGTTAAGAAGATGCCTTACAGCCGGGCAGTGGTGGCGCACACCTTTAATCCCAGCACTTGGGAGGCAGAGGCAGGCGGATCTTTGCGAGTTCGAGGCCAGCCTGGTCTACGAAGTGAGTCCAGGACAGCCAGGGCTACACAGAGAAACCTTGTCTCGAAAAACCAAAAAAAAAAAAAAAAAAAAAAGAAGATGCCTTACAGCCAGATCTTAGGGAGGCATTTTCTCAATTCCAGTTACTCTAGCTTGTGTCAAAGTGGCAGAAAACTAGTCAGAACAGTGAGCAACAGGCAGCCCTGGGTAATTGTCCTCAGTTTCACTGTCTTCTTGGCTGAGTTCATTCTCTGGGTTCATCTATGTAACTGATCTTTGGATAAAATGGTTGTATTTTCTACATTTGTTAGTTTTGTTTTGTTCTTTCAAGATGTCTGTGGGTTCTAGCCTTTCTCTCTACTTTCAGTGTTCCTCAGGAAACATGCCAGAGTCTAGGGGTATACCCGGAGAGTGGTCCAGAGACACCAGTTCACCACACTGCCCCCAACAGCAGAAAATGGGGTGTGACTCTTTCCCACAGCCTTGCTTCAAGGCAACACTCAGAGTCTGAGCTCTCTCAGAGCCATGAGGCACTCACTCTGGTTTTGTTTTTTGTTTTCAGGTCTGCACCAATGCAATCCTGGTAAGTGGCTTCATTTCTCTTCCGTTCTGCCAACAAGTCAGCCCAGCCCACCACACAGCCGCATTCCTGAATGGTCACATCTCTTCCAATAGCTTTCCAGAAACTCGATCTCTTGGTTCACTATAACCAGACACCCCAATACTCAGCCAAAAGCACAGAAAGTAGACAGATGTTCCTTGTGGCTTATTAAAACAGCATGTCACCAGGAAACACAATGACTTCCAAATCTGTATAACAAGGACAGAACAAATAAAGAAGAGAACAGGGAGCGAGGGGATTCCACAGGAATGGGGGATGAGAGAGAAAGGGGCATCGTGTGTCTGTGAGGGATTGTAAGGCTTTGTGTGACTGACAGCAGTCACTCCACCAAAGACACCTCCAAGTCAGGCTGGCAGCAATGAACAAAAAGGAATTAGTAAAACCGCAGACTGCAAGGCTAGTAGCTGATGATGATGGAAGGATTGGACGTGGAGGCGCGGGGAGAGACTGGATCATGAAAGGCCTCTTAGAGTAAAGACAGAAAACGTCACAGTGCTGAGCACCACAGTGTGTACCTGGGAGGGTTCGGCAGAGGAGTGCAGTGGAGCCCATGCTTTGGGAGGTTCTGATAGAGCGAGAAACAGCTCAGGTGGCTGGGAATGCTCAGGCTCCTGTGCTCCGAAGGCCACAGGGGGGTCGTTTAGGATCAAAGAAGACATTTCCCACAGTCCTGGGTGTGTGATTTTTAAACAGCTGACACTCAGTGAGCTACAAAAGACATGGTAGGGTTTGGGGTGGGGGGGGCAGGTTTCTTAATTGATAAATAAGAAGTATGTGTATTCATGGTATACAGCATGCATTTTGTACATGAAGTTATTACACAATGACTATATCACACTAATTAATATATCATCACATGCTCAAGTGTTCTTGAGAACTTAGTCCTGACTAAGCAGAGAGCTGGTAACCTCGTGTGCTGTGCAGTGGAAGGCCTGGTGCACCCTGACTGCAGCTCCTGGAAAGACTCTCTGGATGTAGGTGCAGTGTGTGAACCCTTATCTCTATACTAACTTGATTTTTTTTTCTTTTTACTGTTCTTCAGTTTTATGCCTAGGACCGCCAACAAGTAAGTTTTGTTTTTCTTATATTTTCAAAATCTTATGTCATCAGGCTCCCACACTATGCAGAGGACCCCTCCCTTTCTTACTGGTTTTCTGATAAGCCAGGATGACAGGACTTGAGGTTGCTGATGCTGGAGCCCACCCTCACTGCATTTCTCTCCCAGGCAGTGACATTCCCTCCCCTGCATGTTCGTGTCTTTGACCACACAATCCTCAACTCCTCAGAAGTCATTTCCCCTCTATTTCTTTGCATTCTCCTTCCTTTAAACTCTTCTCGCTGACCACAACCCCCTCCCCCAGGGGAGCCCACACTCTTCATGCTGGCTGCAGGCTTGGGGAAAAGCCGTTGCTCACTTCCCATGTAAACTGTGTACAATTTCTCAACAAACAGAGTCGCAGGCTAAGGCCTGCTCACAAACACTTTCAAGTCATGTCTGCTTGTTGTCTGAAGTCTTTTTGGATAGACGAGGACTGTTGCCAGTCCCAGACTGCCTGGGGCTGCATCCCACTCTGTAGTTATCTCTCTGAAAGCTTAAATCAGCTACACAAGTTGCATAAAGTTTGAAAACTTTAAGGTTTTCAAACAGCCGGGGGAATAAGAAGTAGGGAAGTTAGAAGACAGGGGAGGTGATGCCTGGGTTTGTGACCTCAAGACTGCACCACACATCCGAGAGTACGGAATGGAGTCGCCTGCCCTCCACGGTCTGGACTGTAAAATCACAGTTCTGTCCTTTTTGTAATATTTTTATGAACTTCAGAGAATTTCATATATTTGTATGTTGATAATATTCACCACCACTCACTTCTTTCCAGGTTCACCTGCCCCCTATCATGTACTCTCTTTTGAAGAAACTGTTTCCCAGCAGCTGTCTTGGTCCTCTGGCCCTGACGGTCTTTCCACCCCTTGTCAGAGATGTTTCCTGAGCCCTAAGTGTAGGAGTTGGGCTGTAAATGTACTAATTGGGGGTAGGCACCTAAACTGCAGTTGATTTCTGCATTTCAACTGGTGGTGGCTTTCAGGAATGATCTCTATTTCTATTACAGCTAGAACAAGAAGTCCCAAGTGCTTATGACAACCTCCATGCATGTCTCTCTCTGATCTGTAATTCCATCCTATGTGATGTTTACTCTGAGCAGGGCTTGTGAAGGGCAGTAAGAAGATACACTCAGATGGAGGAAGCTGCTTGACTCTTCCTGTCTCTCCAAGTATGGGGACTTACCCTCCTTTCAAGACCCTCTAAGTAACAGTTCACTGCTTTATCCAACACAGTGAAGATTCTGCTAACAAACGCCCAAGTTCATTCATTTAAGAGTGTGAGAAAAATTCTGGGGTCTCTCAGCCTCCTAAATAACAAAAGGAAAGGCATTGATGTTCCGGAGTTCTCCTCTGTGGAGGGCTTGGTGAACGCTTGACCGGAACCACACACACCCCCTCCCCCCACCACCCTGCCCCAAGACAAATGCCCCTAAGCTGTGCTTTTCCCAAAGTTAGTTTTGTGTTTTTATTTTCGCTTGCAACTCTGGGGACATGAGTAACTTACTCTCTGTTTGCAGTATGAGCCTTGGGCGTTTCACCCCATTGTATAGAATAGTTACAACGTTCAGTCTTGGAATCTCTGTTTCCTCCTGCAAACCCTGGTGGTTCTTTCTCTTCCCCTTCCTCTGCCCTCCATACACTGGTGACCCCTGTGAGACCGGATTACAAAACCCCTCCTAAGCCTGCAGTTCTGCCTCCAGAGGGAGAAGTGTTAGGAACAGACACAGTCAAATGAAAAGTAGGATTGTCTCTCTACTTTAAACTCCAGTGGCATTTGTGGGAGAAGGTTAACATGGCCTCTTCCTTAGCAACAGGGAAGATGGGTTCTGTGGCATACAGTGTGTCCTAGCCTGCAGACTGAGGGTCCCCACGCCATCAGTGATGGTTTGTGGCATGAGTGTTCATGTGAGCACAAGTCTAGAAGAGAGGCCTGGACACTCTTGTGAGTGGTTTAATAACAACCTATCCCTCAGGGGCCTGTGAGAGGCAGAGGAAGAGATGTGAGGACAGTTGATGGGAGATTTTATCATTTCTCTGCAGCCTCAGGGCTTGGAGTGGCCTAAGAGTTGGCATTACCCGTCACCTTAGTTAGATTCTGTTGGAGATGCCAGACCTCAGTCTAGTACCAACCCCCTGGTCTACTAATCAGACCTCATGTTGTCGAGGTCACTGGGTGATTTACACGTACATTAAAACTTGAGTTTCAGCCAGGCAGTGGTGGCGCACGCCTTTAATCCCAGCACTTGGGAGGCAGAGGCAGGCGGATCTTTGCGAGTTCAAGGCCAGCCTGGTCTACAAATTGAGTCCAGGACAGCCAGGGCTACACAGAGAAACCCTGTCTCGAAAAACAAAAAAAAAAAAAAAGAAAAAAAAAAAACTTGAGTTTCATCATGCTGTGGGATTTGAATCTTCTGCACTTAGTAAGAAAATAAAAACTAAATGCAGTTGACCCAAATTGAATCAACTTTTCCATCCCTGTGGAGTGTGTTTCCATAAAGCAAATTAACGACAAGAAAAGTGAAGTTCTTCAGGCCCTGGTGTATTTGTTAATACACTAAGTATTAAGTCTTCCGGAGACGTCTGAGGCTGTTCATAACTAGAATAGATTAATCCTGAAGGAAAGAGGAAAAAGAGGGGTGGGGCTCATGAGTCACACCTTGCACAAGGAGAATGCTATTTTGCCGAGCACAGAAGTGTAGGGTCCTAATTCCTTCACCTACAATCCCTACATAGAGTGTCTTCAGTCTATCTCATACCACTATGACAAGCCAAGTTACTCTGGTGAACAAGGTCCTAACTATTCACAAAGAGAGGAATTCCATAGCCGCCTTCACAAGATGAGGGCCTAGACCAGCCAGAAGGAAGGCGATGGCTGTATCATGCACACTCTCTATGGGAGGGGCTGACCCTAGCTGGAACTACCCATTGAAGATATCACTGTTGGTGTCTGTCTCTGACTGTCTCAGAATTTTCATGTAACCTGCTTTCCTCTGCTAGAGAACTGATTTTGCTTTTCCAATAATTTAGCTGGAACTGTTGGACCTATAAGTGAGTTCTTTCTTATTTCTTTGTCTTCTATCAGATCTGGGGGCCTACCCACCCTGTACCCTGCCTGTCTCAACTCCCATTCCTGAAGGATTTCCCATGCATGTTTCATGACTGCATTTAAAGTTCATGACACTTCCTGATGTCCAAGACCTAAGAAAAAAGTCCTGAAATGTCACTGAGTTTAAGAAAAAGGAAAGTTAAGTGGTTCCTACATTTTTATTTTGTTATTTTATATTTTTATTTACTTATTTCTCAGTTAAGATGGATTCTGAATACCTTGCTCAGATGAGAAACTTTGAGATTCTCATTGTCTGCCATCTTTGTATTAGCCATTTCCCCTCTGGTTAAGCTGCTTCATGACTTTTTTTAGAAAATATTAGTGGCATGCAAATTCTACAACTGTCAACCACACTGACGTTCCCTTGTTCACATTACAGTACAATTCTCAGCACTTATCCGTGAGTATCTGTCCTCTGCTCTAGACCTTTGATGACAAACCTGCAGGAGTTGCGGATGGACCCCATTTCTTGGAACTGTGTTTCCCAAGTATCTCATTATAGTTTCCAAAGAGGCCACATGTAATGACATCAAATCCCACATACTAATTTAATAAAAATCAAAACAAGGGCCTCTCCTGTGGGGCAGTATAATCACCCTTCAGAAAAGAAAAATATACTTCTCAAACCTAAGGAACCACAAGAAAAAAAAAAAATATATATATATGCATTACAAACTCCACATTATAATGTGGACCATGTCTTTCTCAATTGCCTAAGGCCAAACTACACAAAATAAAAAGAAATCCCCACTCTTACATGTCCTGTGTGTTGCACCCTTGGTCTTCCCAGAGTTTCCACCCATTGTAGCCCTCTAGAATGAATGTTGAGAGACAGGTATTCAGGTCTCCTTCATATGGATTAAGCATAGTGCGCGCTCTCTCTCTCTCTCTCTCTCTCTCTCTCTCTCTCTGTTCATCTGTCTCTGTCTCTATTCCTCTCTCTAGCTGGAGCTACAGGACCTATCAGTAAGTTTCTTGTCCATTCTCCACTGTGGAGCTTGCTCTTTTTCTGAGAAGCTAAAGGGTCTTTTCCTGCTTTCCATGGTAGAGTTTCAAAGATCTGATGTGCCATTTTCTTGGCCTTTTTGTTTTTCTCCACCAGGCATTTCAGTGCATCACCTGGGAGTTGTGAATACACACTATGCTGATAATCATAGAGCGGAGGACAAACCATTGTAGAAAGTTGCCAAGGACTTTAAACATCATGCAAGGGGCTTTTAACAAGAGCATGAGGGTGGGACAGTGGGAGGGGGAGAAGGAACTTCAGCAGGGAAGGCTTTAAATGAAATCTGAAACCGAACCTTTTTAATTATTCAATGTGTATTCATTGATAACTATACTCACTTATAAACATTCACTTAACTACTAACCCTAAGAATGACTACAACCCCTATTACCTACCCACTACACCTATTGATAACTATTACAACTATTTTCATAACCTTTTAGAAGGATACAGTCTCTGGGGCAGGTCCTCAGTCATCAGGAACACAGTCTCTGGGGTAGACTCTTTAATGCACTCAGCAGTCTTTCTTCTGGAATATCTCAGATGTAGATCCATCAGGGTAAATTGGCTATGGCAGCTTCACCTTAAATAGGCTTGAGGCTTTCTTCTCTCTGGGAGACCTTGGCCGTCTGTAGGCCAACTTATTTCCTTCATATCAGCAACTCTGCTGCTCTGCCTCAGTCTTTAAAGCTGGCCACAGTTCCATTCAGGCCACTGTTTGGACAGGTCAAACCCCTCTAGGCAAAAGCTGAGCCACAGGGTTTAGTCCTTGGTCTTTTACTGTTTTGCTGAGGCTTTCTCTGCTCACCAGCTTCTTTCTGCCTCAGGGAGATCTGGCCATCAGTTCACCAGCACTTTCTCCATCAGAGGATACAAACTACTCATTGTCCTTTCTAGCATGAGGACTCGCTAGCATCAGAGCTGTCTAGCATGGGACCCCCTGGGCTCCAACCACTTGTCCTTAAATAGGATCTCTCCTTGTTCCACCTGGCTTCAGCTTAATCTGGGCTCTGCCCACTTAGCAGCTAAAAACAATGCCAGGCTATAAACCTTGGTTTTTAAAAAAAATTATTTATTACTTCAGGTTACATCTTCATCACAGTGCCCTCTTTCCACCCCTCCCAGTCCCACCCTCCCACCCTCTACCCCCTATCCCTTCCAACCCCCTCTCTGTTTTGGTCCATAGAGTCTCTCCTTGTTTCACCTGGCTTCCTCCTTGTTTTTAGTCCATAAGCTGATGAGCTAATTGCCCACAGCCAAGTTGATCTTCATGCCCCGGATTAAGAGACTATATCAGAAACCCCTAGATATTTACTAAATCTAATTTATATTAATCTAACTCTCCTTACCTATCCCCCTTCTTGTAAAATAAAAATTATACAATCATAATTACATATACAATGTAAATAAATTGTTTATGTACAATACATAAACAAAATAACTTTAAATTTTCATCAATGTACATTATAGCAAGAGTTAAACAAAATAACCTTAAACTTCTAACAATATATAGATAGTTGTATTTACATCTTTTGATAATCAAAAGATATTAAAGCAAACAAAATGATTTTAAATTCTTATCATAAACTTAATTTTCTATTATATACAAAATATTTTTAAACTTGCATCAATAAACAAAATCTTAAATTTCTAACAATATAAACAAAATAATCTTTATTTTTAAAGAGAGAGAAGGAATAGAGAAATAAGTCCCTAAATCCAATCCATATTTTTTTTCCTCTCCTTTTTTTCCCCCTACTGTAACCATATGAATTCATGGTGTCCTGAGTGCCCTTGCTGAAGTAGAACAGCTTTCCAAGATGATCTCTAAAGCTAACATCAATAGAATCTGAAAGGGCAGATTCTGAGGAAAACCTGACCATGCCACTCTGACCTTTACAGTTCCATTCATTACATATCCATTCATCACAAACGACAAATTCATCATATGTTCATTCATCACAAATGACAAATTCATCATATGCCATTCATCACAAACAACAACAGACAATCATAACACATAAGATATGACAACAACAACAAAAATTCCATCCCACCTCTTGGGAATGAACTTGAAAATATTTTTGGGCACCCTTTAAAAATTGAGATATTGGCCAATTCCCGGGATAGCCAGCTATAGCTTTTGTTGTCCAATCTCTATATGATCGATCATTTTGGGGCTAGCCCTTTTTAAAGTTGATTTGCATGCTCTTCTTTTTTGAAAAATTAGTAATTGAAGCAGTCTGTTAGGCTAAATCATTTGGCCTATTTGTCTTGATATTGTCATTCAGAGTTTGGCTCTGAAAATAATTTTTTTCTCTAAGTTTGAAGAGGAGAAAGGTATATATTAATTTTTAAGTCCATTTGAAGCATAAACTCCATCCATGATAAACGAAAGAATGGAATATTATGAACATCAGACTTACCATATGAAGACATTTATGTCTCAGCTAATAAGAGGCTCTTCCTGGTCAGATCTAATCTTTATAAGTTTTGTTGGTAACCACATTTTCCCATTTCCTGTAGATACATATGCATATCCACATCCCCATCTTAAAACTAGTGCAGGTTTCCATTCTAAAGTCAAGATATCCTTATAGTATATTGGTTGATTTAGTTCCTCAGGTTTTTCTAGAACCCAGTGTCTCTCAGCTGCAGCAGTACCTGTTTCACCGACATTCAAAAAATTCAGTGTTAGTAAAGCATCGTGCAATCTGTCCCTGGGATTCTTCAATTCCCCTTCTCTTTTAAGGTACAATTAGCTCTTTCTACAATTCCTTGTCCTGTAGGATTGTGTGGGATACTAGATACATATTCAGGAGCATTATCAGTCTTAATTTGTGCAGGTATACCCATAAATGGCATTATTTCTAATAAATGTGTAATAACACAATCAGCCTTTTCAGAACTTAAAGCAGTTGCCCATTGAAACACTGAGTACGAATCAATGGTATGATGTACATATCTTTGTTTTCCAAATTCTGCAAAATGAAACACATCCATTTGCCAAATCTCATTCTTTTTAGTACCTCTAGGGTTACTACCTGCAGGTAATGGAATTTGGTTATAAAAAGAACATGTAGGACATTTTAAAATTATTTCTTCAGCTTGTTGCCAAGATATAGAGAATTTTCTCTTTAAAACTGAACTGTTAACATGATGTTTCTCATGAAATTTGGAAGATTCTAGCACATTCCTATTAGTAATTGGTCAATCTCATTTCCTTGTGCCAATGAACCTGGCAAACCTGTATGAGACCGAATATGAGTTATATATAATGGGTTATTTCTATTTCTGATGACTTGTTGCAATTGAATGAATGAATGAAGTTAATTCTGAGTTTTCAGGAATGAATTCAGCAGTTTCTATATTCAACATAACTCTTTCTGCATATAGAGAATCAGTAATTATGTTCAGAGGCTCAGAAAAATCAAATAACACCATAAGGATTGCATATAATTCTGCTTTTTGAACTGAGGTATATGGACTTTTGATTACCTTGCTGATTTTGTCTGTTTTATAACCTGACATTCCCATTTTGATAGCATCAATATAGAATGTTGGTGCATCAGGAATTGGTATTCCCTTTACAATACATGGAAGAATCCAATTAGTTCTTTTTATGAATTGTATGCATTTGCTTTTTGGAAATTTGTTGTTAATTTCTCCTAGATTGTTACTGCAGGCTCTTTGCCAATCCTCATTGATTACCCACAAGGACCTAATCTCAGCATTAGTAAGAGGCACTACTATCTTGGCTGGGTCCATTCCTGATAATTGACATAATCTTATCCTACCTTTTACAATTAATTCCATTATCTTTTCTAAGTAGGTCTTTAATTTTTTACTTTGCTTATGTGGTAAGAAGATCCATTTCATAACACTATGTTCCCATTGTATAATAAGTCCTGTAGGAGAATGAGTTGATGGTAAAATGACCAAAATACAATCAAGTTCGGGATCAATTCGATCTACATATGCATCCTGTAATCTTTGTTCTACAAGAATTAGTTCTTTTTCTGCTTTAGCAGTTAAACATCTTGGACTATTTAGATTTGAATCCCCTTGTAATGTCTGAAACAAATTAGTTAACTCATACGTACTTAATCCAAGGGTAGGTCTCAGCCAATTAATATCTCCCATTAATTTTTGATAATCATTAAGAGTTTTCAATTGGTGTCTACGGATCTGTACCTTTTGTGGTCTTATTCTTTGTTGATTTATCTTATAACCCAAGTAGTTGACTGAATCTCCTCTTTGTATTGTTTCAGGAGCAATATGTAAACCCCACAGTGGTAGAATTTTCTGCGTTTCCTTAAATAATCTCTCTAAATTACCAGCATCAGAATCAGTCAACAAAATATCATCCATATAATGATAAATAATAGATTGAGGAAATTGCCTACGGATTATTTCCAATGGTTTTTGTACAAAATAATGACATAAAGTTGGACTATTCAACATTCCCTGTGGCATCACATTCCAGTTATACCTCTTGATTGGCCTACTATTATTAAAAGTAGGTACAGAGAAAGCAAATCTTTCCTATCATTTTTATGCAATGGAATTGTGAAAAAGCAATCTTTTAAATCAATTCCTATTATAGGCCATGAGTTTGGTAGTAAAGAAGGTAATGGTATACCAGTCTGCAAAGGACCCATTGGCTGAATTACTTTATTCACAGCTCTTAAATCTGTTACCATTCTCCATTTTCCTGACTTCTTTTTCACCATAAATACTGGAGAATTCTATGGGCTGGTAGACTTTTCTATATGATCAGCTTCCTGCTGCTCATTTACCAATTGCTCAAGAGCCTCCAGTTTTTCCTTTGTTATGGGCCACTGCTCTTGCCATACCGGATTATTTGATAGCCATTTCAAGGGTAGGGCTGTTGGAATTTCAGCAGTGGCCCCTAGTATAAATTTGGAAACTCTATGCCTGGGGTGTCCTGTGGTTGTACACTGGATACAACTTGTAATTGCTCTTGAGTACCCATATCAATACCTTCTACATGTACATCCATCATTTCATCATTTGCTGTTTCTGGGATTGCAGGAATATTAATTTGAGTACCTCATTGCTGTAGAAGATCTCTTCCCCATAAATTTATAGGTATGTCAGCCACATAAGGTCTTAATTTCACTTTTTGCCCTTCTGGTCCAACACATTTAATCCATTGTACACTTTGCTTAACATGGGATACTTTACCAATTCCTATAAAATGTGTAGGGACTTTTTGAAGTGGCCATTTTAGATTCAAAGAATTGTGAGATAGAATAGTGACATCTGCTCCTGTGTCCACCAATCCTTCAATTTCATTTTCATTCATTTGTACTTTTAATTTTGGTCTCTGGTCATTCACCATTGTTTGCCAAAATACACCTTTTTCAGTACTCCCAAATGCTTTTGTTTTTTGTATTGGAGCAGACTTGCCCTTAGCATATGGAAACAACAGCAGCTGAGCAATGTTATCCCCTGCCTTAATCATCACCTCTTTCCATATGGACACCATAATTTTAATTTCTTCTTTACAATCTCCATCTATAACACCTGGATGTACCAAAAATGCTTGACAAGTGAATCCCCTTTTTCCAAAGATTAAACCTATTGTTCCTGATGGTAAAGGACCATAAACGCCTGTGGTCAACATATAACATTCATCTGTTTTGGATAATATAATGGACTTGTCTGTGGCCAGATCTAAAGCTGCACTGCCTTCATCAGCATGCAAAAGATGGACCACATTTAATTTTGTTCTTCCTGATTCCTTATTTCCCTCTGAGTGGCTGACGGACGATGGTTCAGATTTTTTGATTTGGGGCCTTGAACCGGTAGGCCCCTCCCCTTGTTCCCCTGTAACAGGTTACCTCTGACATCTGTTTTTGATCTACAATCCCAGGACCAGTGTTTATCTTTACCACATCAAGTACAAAATCCTGGAGATGACCTTCCATTGTTATTAGAAACCATTCATTCCCTGTTATGATCATGTTCTGTACAACCACAATACCTATTATTTTTTAGCTCTGAAATCAGTTTGAGCTCTGGAAATCGTAGCTGTACAATCTTTTTGGAAATTACCAAATTCACCACATTTAAAGCATCGATTAGAACCCCTCACAATGACTTGCCTATGATATTAGTCTGATATTATTGAGGACTAATATCAGCTGTTTTTCTTATCCAATTGTCTATTGGGGCTCCTCAAGCCTTTAACGGTCGAATTATTCTTTGGCATTGGACATTGGCATTTTCAAACGCTGAGGTATTTATTAACTCTTGTCTGATATCAGGGTTTGGTACATCTCTCTCCACAGCTAAAGTCAACCTCTGTAAAAAATCAGTAAAGATTTCTCCCAGACCTTGTATAATCATACTATATGAAACATATGTTTCCCCATTTTCTGTAATCCTATCCCAAGCTCTTAAAGCTGTATTATGGCATTGATCAATTGCAATATCATCCATATGAACTTGTTCTCTTAAGTCAGCATACTGTCCCTCACCTAGTATTTGATTGGTTGTAACATTTATTCCCCTTTCCATATTTTGTTGTGCTAACTTTGTAGCTTCATGTCTCCACCATGACAACCATTATAATTGCTGGTTACCTTCCAGCACAGCTGATACCAGTCCCTTCCAATCCTAGGGAATGACTCTATGGTGCATTGCCCAGTTATTAAGCATTTGCTTGAAAAAGCATGAACGGATACCATAAAACACAATAGACTCTTTGAATCATTTCAAATCCATCATATCAATTGGATACCATGTTAATTCTGGATTGAGTTGACCTTCATTAATACCAGGGCTATTTTGATAAATTACCATGAAAAGCTAATGGTGCCTGTGGAGTACCAAGCTGAAACCGAACTTCTTAATTATTATTCACTTATTTATTAGTAACTATATTCACTTATAACAAATATAAACACTTACTTAACTACTAACCCTACAAATGTTTACAACCCCTAAGACCTAACCACTAAACCTATTGATAACTATTACAACTATTTTCATAACCTTTTAGAAGGATACAGTCTTGTGGGCAGGTCCTCAGTCATCAGGAACACAGTCTCTGGGGTAGACCCTTTAATGCACTTAGCAGTCTTTTCTCTGGAATATCTCAGACGTAGATTCGTCAGGGTAAATTGGATATGGCGGCTTCACCTTAAATAAGGCTTGAGGCTTTCTTCTCTCTGGGAGACCTCAGCCATCTGTAGGCCAACTTATTTCCTTAGTATCAGAAACTCTGCTTCTCTGCCTCAGTCTTTAAGGCTGGCCACAGTCTCATTCAGGCCACTGTTCAGACAGGTCAACCCCCTCTAGGCAAAAGCTGAGCCACAGGATTTAGTCCTTGGCCTTTTGCTGTCTTGCTGAGGCTTTCTCTGCTCACCAGCTTCCTTCTGCCTCAGGGAGATCTGGCCATCAGTCCACCAGCACTTTCTCCATCAGAAGATAAAAAGTACTCGTTGTCCTTTCTAGCATGAGGACTCACTAGCATCAGAGCTCTCTAGCATGGGCTCCCCTGGGCTCCATCCACTTATCCTTAAATAGTATCTCTCCTTGTTCCATCTGGCTTCAGTTTAATCTGGGCTCTTACCACTTAGCAGCTGAAAAGAATGACAGGCCATAAACCTTGTTATTAGTCCATAGAGTCTCTCCTTGTTTCACCTGGCTTCCTCCTTGTTTAGTCCATAAAGACTCCCCTCGTTTCACCTGACTTCATCCTTGTTTTTAGTCCATAAGCTGATAAGCTAATAGCCCACAGCCAAGTTGATCTTCATGCCCTGGATTAAGAGACCTTATCAGAAACCCCTACTTACTAAATCTAATTTATATTAACCTAACCCCCCTTACACCTCTCCTTCTTATTTCTTTCTCTCCCGTTTCTTTCCAGAGCTGTCTCAAAGGGCCATCAGTAAGTCACCTAAGTGTCCCTTCCACTTCTGGATCCTTGAGAGACTTAGGCTCTTATTCTGATCTCATGTCAATTTATCTATGACTGCAAATTCAAAGACCAAGGACTTCTGCTGCTTGATTTTCCCTCCCAGAACTCTTATAGGTGGTATTAAGCTAGGGTCAACAGTAAAAAGATAGTGTGAAAACACAACCAGGGTGAAAACGAGCCTGTGGGGTGCTCCTTCCTGACCCACTTGACCTAACCCAGCCAGTTCGAGCCAGCACACATTAAAGATTTTCAATATGGCATCAAAACCTCAGGCCTTCCATGCATTTGTTCATCTTGTAAATGACATAAGCATTAAGCTTCTTCTGACTTCTAGTTTCTCTGATGGCTTTTCTCCAGGACAGTTGGGTTCTGTTGCCACCAACTTCCATGGCAACATCTTTCCACAGAAACAGCTTACATAATAGCAAGGCACCAAGATAAAGTTGTTTTATAGCTTTAAAAATTGAGTCATAGCCACAAATAAACTGGTTTTTTCCACATTACATTTTATAGTCTTACTAACAAAAATTAAGATTTTTTTAAATTACACAGCTAAAGAAATATGACTCAGGGCTTCTCTAGATTCATGTGGCTAACTGAACAAGCCATCATTGGCTACCTCTGTAATGTCTCGTTAACATTTATATTATGGGGGGTTGTGTGTGTGTGTGTGTGTGCGCCTAGCAATGATGAGTGAGGTAGGCATCACAGTTGTCCTTAATAAAGTGAAGACTCAGGTTTTATTGACTCTTAGTCCTTCTGCTACCACTCTTGGGTGTTCCAAGCAAGGGAGAAAAATTTCCTAAAAGAAGAGAAGGTAAAGAAGCCACAACAAATTAAAAAGTGAAGATGAGCACTAGAGAGAGAAAAAGAAAAGAAAAGATGAAGAAATGAAAGGGGAAATGGGAAAAGAACTTAGCGAAGCAACAGACAGGAGAAGACAGAGTACAGCTGAGAAAGGGAAGAGAAGGGAGGGTGCCCACGATGGTACAAGGATGAAAGTGTGAGGAAAATGAAGGAAACAGAAAAAAAAAAAAGTGAAATGATCACGTACCCAAGGAGTTGGTGGCTGATAGTAACTTAGCAGATATCCGAGAACTCCACCTCAAGCACAAGAACACGCACACACACATACACACATGCACACACATACACACGTGCTCATACACAAGCATACACACACATGCATACACACATGAACACATACACACATACACGCATGCAGACACGCACACATGCACACACATACATACCTGCACATGCACATACACACACACACACCGAGAAACTGCTAAATTTTTATGTTGCAAAATACCCCAAATTCTAGCTTGCATAGCTGGAATATCCCAGGGTATCCAGGTCTGGAAAGCCCTCTTCAGATGGGTCAGCTGCACACATTTTCCACCATGAGCACTGTGGCTTGAGACATAATGGACAAGAAAGGGGCGCAGTAACACTGGGACACTTTCAGTTAGACCTCCCTATGTGTTCACATAGGATTACAGTAGCTGTCTGATGTCATCTGATGTCAGCATACTCAGTTTGTCCTCAGCAGGAAAAGGCTGCCAGCCAGCAGGACAGCAGCAGCTAAACCTCTTTTTAAGAGTTGCCCTCAAGACTGGAGAGATGGCTCAGCAGTTAAGAGCACTGACTGCTCTTCCAAAGGACCCGGGTTCAAATCCCAAATGGCAGTTCACAGCTGTCTGTAATGGCCAGGTGTTTTGGTGCACGCCTTTAATCCCAGCACTCGGGAGACAGAGGCAGATGGATCTTGTGAGTTCCATCTGCTTGGTCTACAAAGTAAGTCCAGGTCAGTCAAGGATACACAGAGAAACTCTGTCTTAAAAAAACCTAAAGAAAAAAAAAATAGTTGTCCTCGATGTGGTCTCCACAAGGCTCAAAAGCCACCTTAGAATCTTCTCTTCCACCTCCATGTTCCAACAAATAAAATGGGAGCTGCTCTGCCCTGGAAACACCACACACACACACACACACACACACACACACATCTCTTGGAAACCCTGTGTACAATGACCACAGCTTCTTAGCAGGTGTCTGTAGTTCTCCACTCTGGATACACATTATCCACTGAGGCTTGGCCCTGCATAAGCAATGCTCTGAGGGCAGTAACGGCTTTCCAGTCTTCAGGTGGCCTCTGCGTCATCAACTGAAAGTCAATTCTCCGTTAGAAACAGAAGGCTTCATTGACCCTTTGCTCAGTCTCCAAAGCGAGCCAATCAAATTGAGACAGTAGTATCTCCAAATAGCTAAAAGCTGGGAGAAGGCAAACTGAGCCTGTAACTACTATGCCTGTGTGCTCCTGGCACACATTAGCTGGTGAGCAGTGGGATTCTTACTCTAACACAATCCCTCATATAGGCAAGTGGCCTCTTCTCTGGTGCTGGCAGGACAAAAAGCACAGTTCCTTCTCTCTTTAACACCCCTATGTTCACAGGAACCCCACAGTGAATGCTGCCTGTGTCTTTTTTTCATAATTAGCAGACTGGGCTAGTCCTCCAAGGTCTCAGCACAGCCTCCACTTCTCCTCTGCTCTGCCTCCCCTAGAATAAAACTCATGAGAAGTTCTTCAGCAAACATATTCATACTAACATGCCAATTCTAATTTCTTCTTAGTTCAAACTCCTGACACTATTGGTAAGTTGCCTGTAGATGCGCTGGCTAATTGTTGGTGACCAAGAAGGACTTTGACTCTAACTGTTCACAAACCCTGTTCCTCATCCTTCCCTTGTATTATTACCATCCTCCTTAAAGACTGTAGAAGCAGGTGTTAGATTATCACCGGTGTTTATATTGTAGCTAATGGGTTGGCAGTGTTAATCCTTAACCCACCATTATAAATGAGCACACAGAGACACCTGATGGATTTTGACAAACCTTAGCCTGGATTGTGTAATCTAAGCCCATCTAAGCTAACTTTTAACACTATTCCCCAAATAAAACCCCAATATATACATGCGTCCCCTTGGGCTGTTATTCTCTATGTTATGCTGATGTTCCAGACCACGAGGAATGGTCATCTCCCATGTAACCACTTGCTGCTTCTCCTTCCTCCTCCTTCCTGTGATCCTCTCTCTTCAAAAAAAACCACTAACACCCACCCACCCTCCCCCACTGCACCCAGTCCAGGCTGCAGGCATTTTATTCAACCAGTTTGGGGGAGGCAAGAGATACAAATGTCATTTACAGTGGGGGTAACAGTACTGCCAAATCGTGGTAAGGGTAGCAAGGTACA
Organism: Lophiomys imhausi; assembly: GCA_907164525.1. Lineage (NCBI taxonomy): Eukaryota > Metazoa > Chordata > Mammalia > Rodentia > Muridae > Lophiomys > Lophiomys imhausi. Next base: position 1,797,746 of record CAJQZJ010000247.1, on the reverse strand, counting down.
ACCTACGAACAATTGAATACAATCAGATCAAAAATTCTCCATTTTTGTCTAGTAAAAAAGCTATGTTTTAAAACTACATACAGTAAGAACAAATATGAAACAATCAGGAAAACTATATATAAATGTGACATACATGTTTAGCCTATTTGTAGCAGGCAACCTTGAAGAAAAAAAATCATCTAATCGGTATGTCTAAATTTCTGAACCTAAATATTTTCTATCATATCATATATTTATAAACCTAAAGATTTTATTTAGATTAAAAAATATCTTTTTCAATCCTAAACAACTTAAGCTCAATTTAAAATTTATATCTATTATGTCTTCCACCCCACCAAAGACTTAAGAAGGGATAAAGTTATTATTTGAGTGAATAAGAAGTGCAGGCAAGCAGCTTCCAGAATGGAAAAATGACAGTTTGCTGCCTAGACAGTCCCAAATATCTCTTGATACCATTGGAGCATCATATTCAGCCTTCTGGACAAGCATATCTAATTTAATTGTGCAGCAGGAAATAAGGAGGATTTTCCCATTCTGTCTTTCCAGAATCAGGCCATCGACTTACCTGCATTTAAGGTCTGGCCCATCTTCGGACTGTATATAGTCTGTTGAGAGAGCAGGGGCATTTTTGCCCAGTAGGAATTATCTCCTAATGGAGATTTTTTGATTTTCATTATTTCCTTCCATGTCAAATGGGAGCTGTCAGGTGTTGATCATCTTAAGTCAAAGAATTCTTAAAATAATAAAAACACCCTTAAATGACATTTTCTGTATGCCTTTGAGGATTTTGAAGACATCCATTTATAAATCTATCTATCCATCCATCTATCTATCATCCATCCATCCGTCTATCATCTATCTATGTTTGAACAGCAAACTGTATATTTTTAATTATTCATTACCTGTTTAACCTAGGAAGCATATTTTTGTGACAAATTAAGACTAGTATTTGACATGACCATGAGCTTGACTGGCCAGCTGTCAACCTGCATTACCCAATCTCTTAAATAAATTGCAATACCCATCCAAAAAAGAATTGGAAGTAAACCTGTACTTTTAAATAAGTTTCATGGGCACAATACCTTATATAAGAGTTGAAATGTTATATATGTGTGTGTGTGTGTGTGTGTGTGTGTGTGTGTGTGTGTGTGAAAATATAAAATTCTATATCAATGTATCAAAAGATAACCTTATTTTCAGAATAGCAATAACTCTAAGCTGTACAGTAGTTTCAATAATCTACCCTTGTATCTTATCATTTCTATATTATATATCCATATTCCCCCTCTTTTTGACTTGAGTTTAAGTTCCTAACCCCCCTTTTAAAAATAATATCATTAATAACATATAACCATCCCCTTTATAATAACAAACATCCATTGATCATAGAACAACCAAAACCCATCCACCCCTTCTTGGGAATGGGACATAGTTCCTCTGAAAATTTGCTTCCTGCTGTTAGGGGCCTGAATTAAAAAAAAATATTAAGCAATTTAATAGGAACATTTGTTGTTCAGTCTCTCAAATGTTGAAAATGAAGGCTTAAGTAAACTCCTCTCTAGAACAATGAAACTGTCCTAGAAGCAGGTTTTGATGGAGTTGTCTAAGGCTGAGTGAATTGAGGTCATCTGAGTTGGATAAAGCAGGATGCTGAAATGAGTGTGTCTCAGCATCTCAGCATCCTGGAGAATGAATCTTGTTGAGGCTATCTCCATTTTATTTGTGTCTGGTCCTTTTGTTCTGTAACATATAAACTCTCACAAGTAATATACAGTTCTGTAATTATAAATGTATGAAATGTATAGGACATAAAGACCAGTAGAAGAAGATTTTTGGCCTTTGTCTAAGCAGAAGAAAGACTTGTGAAACGCAATCTTTTTAATTATTCAATAATTATTTATTAATAACTATATTCACTTATAACAAATATAAACACTTACTTAATTACTAACCCTAAGAATGACTACAACCCCTATTACCTACCCACTAAACTTATTGCTAACTATTACAACTATTTTCATAACCTTTTAGAAGGATACAGTCTGTGGGGCAGGTCCTCAGTCATCAGGAACACAGTCTCTGGGGTAGACCCTTTAATGCACTTAGCAGTCTTTCTTCTGGAATATCTCAGACGTAGATCCATCAGGGTAAATTGGCTATGGTGGCTTCACCTTAAATAAGGCTTGAGGCTTTCTTCTCTCTGGGAGACTTCAGCTGTCTGTAGGCCAACCTATTTCCTTCGTATCAGCAACTCTGCCGCTCTGCCTCAGTCTTTAAAGCTGGCCACAGTTCTGTTCAGGCCACTGTTTGGACAGCTCAAACCCCTCTAGGCAAAAGCTGAGCCACAAGGTTTAATCCTTGGCCTTTTGCTGTCTTGCTGAGGCTTTCTCTGCTCACCAGCTTCTTTCTGCCTCAGGGAAATCTGGCCATCAGTCCACCAGCACTTTCCCCATCAGAAGATACAAACTACTCGTTGTCCTTTCTAGCATGAGGACTCACTAGCATCAGAGCTCTCTAGCATGGGCTCCCCTGGGCTCCATCCACTTGTCCTTAATTAGGATCTTTCCTTGTTCCACCTGCTTCAGCTTAATCTGGGCTCTTCCCACTTAGCAGCTGAAAACAATGCCAGGCCATAAACCTTGTTATTAGTCCACAGAGTCTCTCCTTGTTTCACCTGACTTCCTCCTTGTTTAGTCCATAAACTGATAAACTAATTGCCCACAGCCAAATTGATCTTCAGGCCCTGGATTAAGAGACTGTACCAGAAACCCCTACATATTTACCAAATCTAATTTATATTAATCTATCTTCCCTTACAGACTTGTCTTTCTTAAGTTAACCTGGATTGTAAATAAATTGTACTAACAATTATCTAATGCCATTTAAGGGAATGGCTGGATAAGTCCTGAGGATTTTGTGGCCAACAATCTATTGGCCCTCTAAAGCTGAAGTTCTGGAGGAGGCATTTATATGTCCCAGTCAGTTTCAAAGCTGTTCCCCTGAGGGGGCGTTAGCAAATTATGTTACCTGACCTATTTGTTCTTCTTGATTTTCTTTTGTCTGTCTGCAGGCAGGATGTTCAGGAGGTCTTCCTCTGCCAAATCTGATTTTTATCAATTTGGGCAAAATCCATAATTTTTCATCTCCTGTAGAAACAAATGCATAACCCCTTTCCCAAAGTAACCCATGTCCTGCCTTCCATTCTGAAGTTAGGGTGTCCTTAATATAAACAGGTTGATTTAGCTCAGCAGTTTTTTCCATAATCCAATGTCTCTCAGTTGCTATTGTTTTTTTCTTCATTAGCATTCAAAAAAATGTAATGTTAACAAGGCACTATGTAATCTGTCTTTGGAAGTTTTTGTTACCTCTTTCTGTTTGTTAAGCATCTCTTTTAAGATACGACTGGATCTTTCAACAATTGCTTGTCCTGTAGGATTGTGTGGTATACCTGTAGTATGCTTTATATTATAATATGTAAAAAAATCATTTCATTTTACTAGAGATATATGCTGGACTATTAATTTGTATAGGTATATCCATAATTGCCATAACTTCTAATAAATGTGTAATTACAGAATTAGCCTTTTCAGAACTTAAAGCAATTGCCCATTGAAATCCTGAATATGTGTCTGTAGTATGGTGCACATATTTCAGTTTACCAAACTCAGTAAAATGAAACACATCCATTTGCCAAATTTCATTTCTTTGGCTACCTTTAGGGTTACTTCCTGCAGGTAATGGAGTTTGGTTATATAAAGAACAAGTTGGACATTTTCTTATAATTTCCTTGGCTTGATGCCAAGTGATAGGGAATTCCTTCTTTAAACCTTTGCCATTAACATGATATTTCTTATGAATTCTGAAGACTCTAGCACACTTCCTATCAAAAGCTGATCAATTTCCTCATTACCTTGTGTTAGAGGACCTAGTAGACTTGTCTGGGATCTGACATGTGTAATATACAATGGATGATTTCTATCCCTGATCATTTGTTGTAATTGAATAAACAGTGAAGCTAACTCAGAATCATTCTGAGTAAATTCAGCAGTTTCTATATGTAAAACCACTCTGCCTATTGAGAGTCAGTTACTATATTCTTGAAAATCTGTTAAAACCATGACAATTGCATATAACTCTGATTTCTAAACTGAATCATAGCGACTCTCAACCACCTTACTTATATCTTCTGATTTATACCCTGCCTCTCCTGATTTATTTGTATCAGTGTAAAGTGTAGGGGCTCCAGAAATTCGAGTAAGGGAGAATCCAGTTAGTTCTCTTTATAAACTGAAGTCACTTGCTTTTGGGATATTTGTTTGTTATTTTTTCCAAAAAAAAAAAAACTACCTTGCCAGTGTTCATTTTCTGCCCATAAGGATGCAATGTCAGTATTAGTCAAAAGTACTACAATCTCAGCTGGATCTACCCCAGTTAATTGACAAAGTCTCATTTTTTCTCTTTAGAATTAATTCAGAAACCTTTGATATATAGGTTTTTAGTTTTTTACCCTGTTTGTGTGCTAAAAATATCCATTCCAAGATATAATCTTCCCTTTGCATAAGAATTTCTGTGGGAGAGTGAGCAGAAGGCAAGATAACTAAGATGCAGGCCTGTAACCGAACTTTTAAATTATTATTTAATACTTATTTATTTATTACTAAATTCACTTATAACAATTACCAACAATTTCTTAACTATTAATCCTATAAATTCCTACAACCCCTTTAACCTATCCACTAAACCTATTGATAATTATAACAACTACTTTCATAACCTTTTAGAATGATACAGTCTCTGGGGCAGGTCCTCAGTCGTCAGGAACATAGTCTTTGTTGTAGATTCTTTAACACACTTAGCAGTCCTTCTTCTGGATCTCTCAGATGCAGGTTCATCAGGGTAGTTGGTTATTGCAGTCTCACCTTAAATAAGGCTTCATGCTTTTTTTTCTGTGGGAGACCCCAGCCGTCTGTAGGCCAACTTATTTCTTTTGAATCAGGAACTCAGCTGCTCTGCCTCAGTCCTTAAAGCC
>CAJQZJ010000247.1:1780412-1792317 GCA_907164525.1 Lophiomys imhausi | reverse complement strand
AGGCAAAAGCTGAGCCACAGGGTCCAGTCCTTGGCCTTTTGGTGTCTTGCTCAGGCTTTCTTTGCTCACCGGCTTCTATCTGCTTCAGGGAGAGAGCTGGCCATCAATGGCCAGCCGTTTTTTCAGCAGGACTCTTGGAGCTCTCTAGCATCAGGGGCCTCTTCTCTTTCTGCCCTCCATGAACTGACCTCAGATAGGAGGAACTCTGTTTCAGCTTAATTTGGGCTCCGCCCACTTAGCAGCTGAAAACAATGTCAGGCCAGATACTTTGTTTCAAGTCTATTGAGTCTTTCCTGTTTTCCTGACTTTAAACTTGTTTTTCAATCTATTGAGTCTTTCCTGTTTTTGTTGACTTTAAACTTGTTTTTTAGTCTATTGAGTCTTTCCTGTTTTTGTTGACTTCATGTTGATAATGCTCTTCAAGCCCCAAATTAAGAGACAGTATCAGAAACTCCTATATATTTCCTAAATCTAATTTATCTAACTCCTACACAGGCCGGCCATTTCTGGATCTAGACGGTCTATACAGGCATCCTGTAGTTTCTTTTCTACCAGAGCTTTTTCAGCTGATAATTTTCTTGGACTATTTAAGTCCTTATCACCTTGTAAGGTTTGAAATAAATTATTTACCTCATGAGTAGCTAAACCAGTTGTAGGTGGTGGCCAATTAATATCTCCCAGCAGTTTTTGAAAATCAGCAAGAGTCCTTAATTGGTCTCTCCTGGTTTGTACTTTGTGCGGTTTAACCTTTTGAAGACTTATTTTGTATCCTAAATAATTAATAGAATCTCCCTTTTTGTATTTTTTTTCAGGAAAAATTTGCAATTTCCAAGTAGGCAAGTTTCTATTTACTTCATCAAACATTTTTTCTAATATATTTGTATTTCAATCAGTCAATAAGATATCACCCATATAATGGTAAATTATGGATTGAGGAAATTGCTTATGAATTATCACCAATGGCTGTTGTACAATATAGTAACATAAGGTAGGAATGTTCAACATTGCTTGTGGTAAGACCTTCCAATGATACCACTTGGCTGGACAACTTTTATTAAAAGTAGGTATTGAGAAGGCAAACCTTTCCCTATCCTGTTTGTGTAAAACAGCAATCCTTTAGATCAATCACTATAATGGGTCATTCCTTAGGTAACAGAGGAATGGAATTCCAGGCTGTAGAGATCCCATTGGTTGAATAATTTTATTACCTTGATAGCTCTCAGTATCCTCCATTTGCCAGATTTCTTTCTTTCATTCTTCCCCCCCACCCAGGTTTTTCAAGACAGGGTTTCTCTGTGTAGCCCTAGATGTCCTGTACTCACTTTGTAGACCAGGTTGGCCTTGAACTCACAGAGATCCACCTGCCTCTGCCTCCCAAGTGATGGGATTAAAGCCGTGTGCCACCACGCCTGGCAATTACAGACAGCTGTGAACTGCCATGTGACTGCTGGGATTTGAACCCAAGTTGTTTGGAAGAGCAGCCAGTGCTCTTAACTGCTGAGCCATCTGTCTGGCCTGCCAGATTTCTTTTTGATGACAAACATAGGAGAATTCAAAGAGCTGGTGGACTCTTCTATATGTTGAGCTTCTAGGTGCTCTTGGACGAACTGTTCAAGTGGCTGTAACTTTTCTTTAGTCATAGACCACTGCTCAATCCAAATAGGTTGGTCTATCAACCACCTCAGTGGTAAGGCTGTAGGTGTTCTACCAGCTGTGGCTCCCCATCATGAAGTTGAATGGTCATTCCTTGCTTTGTCTTGTTTATGGATAACCTGGACAGTCTGTAACTGTCTTTGATAACAGTTTTTAACTATTTTATCATCAGCTGTATTTTTGCTTGCCTCTAGAGTAGGAGGAATGCTAGTCTGTGTTTTCCATTGTTGTAACAGACCTTTTCCCCACAAGTTTATGGCTGTATCAAACACATATGGCCTTAGTTTTCCTATTTGATCTTCTGGCCCTGTACATTTAAGTCATCTGATACTTTGTTTTATCTGAGATAAAGTCCCAACTCCTTGAAATTGGATATCTGCTTCTTGAAGTGGCCAATCTGGAGGCCAAGATTTTGGAGAGAGGATAGTGCCATCTGCTCCAGTGTCAAGCATTCCTTCTATTTCAACATTATTTACAATTACCTTTAGCTTTGGCCTCTGATCTTCCATAGAGGTCTGCCAAAATATTTGTTTTTGGCCCTTTCTGGGGTTTTTGATTCATCTACATAACTTGTTCTGATGCCGATATCTGGTTTTTTAATGTCTGTTTTCAGAGCAGTGCTATTTAATTGTTTTATGGAAGAGTGTCTTCCTTGTTTTGTATTGGGGCCTATTTGTCTGTTATTGATTTACATTTATGACTCCAATGTCAGCCTTTTTACATATTCTGCATATCCCAGGGGCACAGGCTCCATTCTGAAACTAGTTTGGTATTCTTTGTAATTCCCTCTGCAACAACCTTGTCCACCACAATTAAGACATTTGGGAGTTTGAATCATCTCAACGTCTTTAGTGCCAGCTTCTCCTATTAAGCCCATATGTGCTGAGGTCTGACATCCCTCATATTTCTAATCAATTCATCAATAGAGGCTGATCTTGCTCTGAATGGTCTTATTGCCTCTCTGCGTTCAGTGTTAGCATTTTCAAAAGCTAAAGATCCTATTAGAGCCTTTCTAGCCAGTGGCTCTAATAGACTTCTATCCACAGCTGAGGTTGATCTTTGTAAAAAGTCAGTAAATGTGTCCTTTGGACCTTGCATGACATGAGAGAATGGCTCAAGTCTTTTTCCCATTTCTTCAACTTTGTCCCAGGCATTTAAGGCTCCTCTGCATCTTAATGCTAGGGTTTCATCATTCTGTATGGCTTGTGTCCCTGTCTCAGCGTATTCACCATCACCAATCAGCTGATCCTTAGAAACATCAACACCTCTTGTCCTATATTTTCATGCTATCTCTTCAACCTCTTCTTTCCACCAGTGAAACCGTACTTTTTTAAATTATTCACACTTATTTATTAATAACTATATTCACTTACAACAAATATAAACACTTACTTAACTACTAATCCTACAAATTCCTGCAATCCCTATGACCTAACCACTAAACCTATTGATAACTATCATAACTATTTTTCTAAGGATACAGTCTCTGAGGCAGGTCCCTAGTCATCAGGAACACAGTTTCTGGGGTAGACCCTTTAATGCACTTAGCAGTCTTTCTTCTGGAATATCTCAGACATAGATCCCTCAGGGTAAATTGGCTATGGTGACTTCACCTTAAATAAGACTTGAGGCTTTCTTCTCTCTGGGAGACCTTAGCTGTCTGTAGGCCACCTTATTGCCTTTGTATCAGCAACTCTGCCGCTCTGCCTCAGTCTTTAAAGCTGGCCACAGTTTTATTCAGGCCACTGTTTGGACAGGTCAAACCCCTCTAGGCAAAAGCTGAACCAAAGGGTTTAGTCCTTGGCCTTTTGCTGTCTTGCTGAGGCTTTCTCTGCTCACCAGCTTCTTTCTGCCTCAGGGAGATCTGGCCATCAGTCCACCAGCACTTTCTCCATCAGAGGATACAAACTACTTGTTGTCCTTTCTAGGTGAGGACTTGCTAGCATCAGAGCTCTCTAGTATAGGGCTCTCTAGCATGGGGCCCCCAAGCTCCATCCACTTGTCCTTAAATAAGATCTCTCCTTGTTCCACCTGCTTCAGCTTAATCTAGGCTCTTCCCACTTAGCAACTGAAAACAATGCCAGGCCATAAACCTTGTTTTTAGTCCATAAAGTCTTTCCTTGTTTCATCTGTGTAACAGTAAATTTTTATTTATCACACATATATTTATTAATACTTAACAATTACCTAACAATTGTCTATAAAATTCCTAAATCCTAAACCCAAACCCTAACTCTGAAACCTAACACCTAAAACTTCTTAGTATCTATAGCACAAACATTTAACACTAACCTAAGGTTTCTCAAAGGATATTTTTCTCTGAGCGTGGGTCCTGATGGAGGGCTGGTCTTCATATAATTTTTTAGTCTTAAAGTCTCTGAATTTCCTTCATCGCCTTTGTGGTCTTAAGACCAATTAACATATGAAAGTTTCCCAGGCAGCTCACCTATTCAGATGCTTAACGCCTGCAAAGGTCCCAAGTCCCTGAGCTCGGCATCTAAGCGCTTCCAAATCTCAGGTAGAATCCGTTTCCTCTCCAGACCCGAAAAGGGTCAATATCAGAGGGTGAAACTTTCCAATGAGATTGTGATGCGTGTTTTTGCACAGGTCGAGGAAAAGGTTGTTGAGTGAGTCAGGAACAGGAGAGAGAGCCCGCCCTCGTGAATCCTGCCTTATATATCTTCACCTGTCAGCAGAAGCTTTTGTGTACTTTTAAAGTTAGGTCCCTGGGCTCAGTCTTTTTTTAAAAAAAGTTTTTTGCAGAGGGGTGTGATTTCACAGGTGGTCTGCAGATGTGGGCAGGTGCCTCAGGGCATGTCATTCAGATGTTTTTCACAGACAGCTGTGAAATCACAGCAGACCTCCAAAGGGTTCGCACATCAGGGGACATGTCCTGCCCCTAGCCCTAAGATCAAAGAGGTCCTGGTCCTTGGCAAGTTCCCAAGGATGTAAATCTTTTTATCTTAAAAGTCCAGCCTTGGGCTGGAGAGGTGGCTCAGAGGTTAAGAGCACTGGCTGTTCTTCCCAAGGTCCTGAGTTCAATTCCCAGCAACCACATGGTGGCACACAGCCATCTACATTGAGATCTGCCCGGGCATATATGTAGAGCAAATACTGTATACATAATAAATAAATAAAAAATGTTTAAAAAAAAAAAAAAAAGTCCAGCCTTATTCCAAGTTCCCTATGTTATATATGCTAACACTAAACCTACCATACACCTGACTTCCTCCTTGTTTTTAGTCCATAGAGACTCCCCTCATTTCACCTGACTTCATCCTTGTTTTTAGTCCATAAGCTGATAAGCTAATTGCCCACAGCCAAGTTGATCTTCATGCTTCAAATAAATTCTAATTTATATTAATCTAACTCCCTACACACCAGGAAAGCCAATGTATATATGGCCCAGGTTCTAATATTGCCTTTGCCATATCCTCCCAGTCTTTTGGAATTACTCTACTTTTAATTGACCAAGAAGTCAGCATTTGTTTTACAAATGGTGAATGCATTCCAAAACTTTCTTTAAACTTCATCAAATCTAACATGTCCACAGGTTGCCATTCTGTCTCTTGATGATCCCGTGCATGATTACCATCTGCTACTCTTTGTTACATACTAACTGGAAAAGCCAACGTTTGTTTTTTAACAGCCTTAGGTTGGCTGTCTGTATTATGATTTTTTAATCTCTATCTGAGCAACCTTTTTACTTAATGTTCTAAGCTCTTCTCTTAAGGTCTGTGCCCATATTTCATGTCTCTCTATTGCTTGTATGCTCGCCATCCTAGCATTTTGTTCAACCTTATTTATAGTTTTTTGGAACTACTCCTCTAAGCCTTGTCTCCAAGCCTCATTTTTCTCTCCCTGTTGTAGTTCTATTGTCTCCTGTAAGTTCCGTCTGCACATCTCAATTTTCTCTCTCTGTTGATCATTTTTTTTTTTTTTTACTAATTTTGAACCAATCTAGAGTCTTTTGGAACTTCTCCTCTAAGCATTGAGTCCAAGCCTTATTCTTTTCTTTATTTTGTTTCAGTATCTTTTCTAAAGTCCTTGTCATTGAGAATACATAAAGGGCTAATCCAATTATTCAGGTTAAAATGAGGAGTATGAATGTAACCATAAACATAGTTTCTAATCTTTCCCTTATTTCTATCTTGGAACCATAGAAGAGAGCATCAGGCGAGCTCCAAGAAGTCTGTTTCATTGTTTCTTCCATCCTATATATTTCACTTCTTTAAAATTACCAATTCCAATGTTTGTATCTATAATATTTTATATTTAAATCCTTATGTATTTATCATAAAGTGTGATTAGTAAATAAATTACCTGATCTGAAGCTAAGGCTGGTGCTGTCTCCTGTGTAGTCTCCTGTGTTGTCAGTAGATCCTGCCCTCTTTTTCAGCTCCCAAGGAGGTGTGTTTCTGCCTTTTGCCTGTAACCTGGAATTACTTCCCATGCTCTCTTGTAGAGAGTTGGCTCTTTATGACAGCATGTGTCTGGCTAGAAAGCTCTTTTGTTAATTGTCTAGCAATTTGGCATTTTCCATTAGCAAGCTTTTGGCCTCGCTAGGTTTTTAGCTTTAAAATTCCCTGCACAGGAGGGGACAAGGAGATCAGCTCTCTGCCTGATTCCAGCCTAAGATCAGATAGCCCTGTGTTCCCGCCGGGGTCTAAGTGCTAACCCAACTGGGCCAACACTCACCAAGTCGTGCCAAGCCTCAGATTTGGGGCCTGCTGTCCTGCCAGCCCTGTAATTTGTCAACTAAGCTAGGCTAGGTCTCAAAGGGCTAATCCTCTCTCGGTGACCAACCCAAACAAGAAACAGCAATCTCCTTTTCCTTTTTGGTTTTGGGGTAGGAAAAAAACCTCCTTCTTCCACCTAACTCCCTAGGTCCCAGGGGGTGTCATTTGCTTTCTCCCTCTGGAACTCTCTTAATGTCTAATTATGAATTTTAAGGTAAGGATATCATGCCATCCATATTGGGTGCCATATGTAGAAGTAGATGTTAAATTATTACCAGTGTTTATATTATAGTTAATTGGTCGACAATTAATTAATTAATTAATCCTTAACCTGCCATTATAAATGAACACACAGAGACACCTGATGGATTTTAACAAGCCTTAGCCTGGATTGTGTAATCTAAGTCCATCTAACCTAACTTTTAACACTATTCTCTAAATAAAACCCCAACATATACATACGTCCCCTTGGGCTGTTATTCTCCACTCTGTTCTAATGTTCCAGGTCTTCTCCCATCTAACCACTTGCTTCTTCTCCTTCCTCCTTCTTCCCATAATCCTCTTTCTTCAAACAATGTGCCAACCCTTTGCCCCACCCACTTCTCTTTTACCCAGTTCAGGCTGCAGGCATTTTATTCAACCAATCAGAGAAGTTTTGGGGAGGCAAGAGTTACAAATGTCATTGTGGGGAGCAAAACGTGACTGCCAAATCATAGTAAGGGTGTCAGGGTACAACCTAGAAACAATTGAATACAAGCAGGCCACTCCATCAAAGGACAAGTTATATTTTAGAAAAACGGAGATCCTATTTTCTTAAAATTAGCATTAGGCAGCATGCTATCATTTATGATTGTAATGATATGTCAATCATATCACGGTTTCCAAAGCAAACAAAATGGTCAAGAGGATTGGAGGAAGGGTTAAAACATATGCACAAATATAAAAGGGGGCTGGCTAAGAAAATGAAGCCTGCATGCCTGATGGGACAGGGATGGAAGTAGGCAAGGAAAGGGATGTAACTAAGGCTCTCATCTGCAGTACCTACGCAAAAAGCAAGAGTTAGGAGCCGGTCCTCCCTCCTAGCTATATCTGGAGGACTGAGTTCGGATGCAGAGGCTTCACACAGCAAGGGTATCATGGGAACGGTTGATGCTGAATGCTTGGATCAAAGTGGCCTGAAAAGGCTGCTGTCTGCACACTCCTGGATAACAGTTTACCTACTTTGTATCTAACCACAATCATTTTTTTTTCTACTTGTAGTGCAATTTGTGGGACCGTGTGGTAAGTCTCTTACATGTATTTTTTTTCCCTCTGTGGTTTCCTTGCCCTTGAATAATGTTCAGAGGGCCCATTCCTCCTCTTGATGGTTTTTGTTGTCATAGAATGATGGTTTAAGCATGTTGCCATGCTTACCACTTGTACCTGCTAAGAATTCTCTGAGTTACATATTAAGAGAGGCAGGCGCTGCAGAGATAGCTCAGTGGTTCAGAGCGCCCACATGGAGGCTCACAGCTGTAACTACAGCTACAGAGAGTCCACTGCCCTCCTTGGGTCTCTGCAGATACCAGGCACACATACAGTACACAGATACACATGCAGACAAAATACTCATACACATAAAATAATTAATTTTTAATGAAAGTAAAAGAGCAAGGAAATCTCCACTAAACATCACAATATGCTCTAAACATATTAACATGCGATCTGTACTCAGAAGAATTTTCTCAAGCACCAGAGAAAGATAACAGAAGTTCACAAAGGGCTCAGGAAAGCTTGGCAGTTCACAGCGAGAGGGGCCTACTAGGAGATAATGGATAGAGGCCAGATAAAATGACAAAGGGAGAGAAAACTTTCCAAATAAGCCCTAAGGGTGGGGGGAGGGTGGAGACAATACAGTTTAAACAGACTGAGGCTCCTGTTGGTTGGTCTCAGGTGCTGTGGAATGTAAGCATCCGGTGGAAAGAGTATAGGGGAGCAGGACAGCGTCCCACAAAACCATGGCCCTTGTGACCTTTGCAATGGGAGTTGTTTCCCACCCTGAACCCTGGTCCTAAGGATATTTTGGTCATCTTTAGTTGACTTCTGGCACACACCTGTAACCATGAATCTAGACTGCCTCCACGCACTCCTAAACCTGCAACCTTGGAAATTCTCAAAGAGAGAAAAAAGGTTTTTTTCTTGGTGGCCCAAAGTCTCCTAAGAGCCACCACACATGTGTCTCCTGTGTGTGAATACTTTTGAAATATTATAATGCATACATGAAAATTGTACTGCTAGTTTTACTTTTTCTAGCTTTCCTGTGAGTTGTGGGTGAAAAAGAAAGGTTAAAGCAAGCTAATTAAAAATAAAGAATTTATAAAGGGGTGGGGCAGAACCGCTCAGGTAGAGGTTTGAAGAGAATGCAGGTGACCAGAGAACATAGGTCACGATGTCATGAGTCTCAAGAGCTGTTTCAAGAATTTCCCATCCTGGAAGGAAAGAGGGTGAGTGGAGCCCCACTGATGACATCACAGTCCCTCTCCTGCCCTAGGCCAGCAAAACCACAGACCTTGCCCTGGGCTGGCAGAGGCTGAGAGCCTGCTCGATTCAGGCACAGTACCACCCCTGTCTCGATTCAGGCACAGTACCACCCCTGTCTCGATTCAGGCACAGTACCACCCCTGTCTCGATTCAGGCACAGTACCACCCCTGTGCTTACAGGTAAACTTTCGCTCTGCACATGCGCACGTACACTGACGTTCCTTGTTTGCCTTTCCCGCAGATGAACCTCCAGACCCCTGCAAACGTAAGTGGCATGCTGTTCGTAAGGACTCTCGGGCTGGCATCTCTAGCTCCACTCCCCTCTGCCTTGTGAATGTTACATCCTGGTCTCCTCCAGCTCCTTCATTTTTTTTCACCGTCTGCTTGGTGCCTGTCCCCAGGAAGGAATGAGCATGGTGCCACGCTGCGACCCTAATACTGGAGGGCTGGAGGAGAGGAGAATCGGGGGTTGTAGGTCACCAGTGCCAGTTTGGGCTACTACGTGAGATCATGTCAAAACAAAACAAAACAAAAAATTAGAGGAAACCTCCCAAAGTTTATGGAGACTTGTCAACAAGAGCGGGAGGAAGACTATACACAAGTCAAGGCTTGCACGGGTTGGCAGGAGTAGAAGAAGAAAGGTGAAGGCAATCATGGGTTAGAGAAGATGTCGACCGAGAATGTGAGCAGGTGACAATCTCTGCAAAAGGGAGAGCTAAGCATCCCCCTACCTCTGGAGACAAGGAGCGCTCTAGTGTGTCCCTCAGCAGGCACTCAGTCCCTCCACTTAGGACTTCTTCATCAGACTTTCCACACTAACTTCTGCCTTTGTTTTTCAACCTCGAGATCCAGCCATAAGTCTTGCTGCCCCTCTCATGACAGAACCCAACTGTTGGAACCATCTTGAGCCAAAATTTCTCCATCTGTGTTAGGACCCAATAGTTTAAAGCTCAAATTCCTTGATCCCTTATAACTGTCCTAGGTTATTAACAAGCTTCTAGAGTGTTCCTTGACTTACTTGGAAATTAAGGATCAAAGGAAAAAGTTTCCCTCTCGTTCTATAGATTCTGAATTGGGAACTTATACAGAAGGGAGGAAAGAATAAAAGAAAAATAATAGACATTCCTGTCTTCCAGCTGGGTCACTTCCATAAGTAACTAGTATGTCATTTGTCCCTGCTGTGCCTTCTTAGAGCCCCACAATACCTCTCAGACCTGGTGTTTTAACAAAAGAACTTAAAATTCCCATTTCCTGAGCTTTCTCCTTTTCCATTGTTTGGAATTCTACAAAGTGGTCACCAGTTCTCTGAAAATTTCAAATGCCTTTATTGTAGTGATATTTGTATCACAAGGAAGGAAATCAAAATGAGGCTGGTGGCTCAGGTTTGTGAGCCCAGATACTTAGGAGGCAGGGCTAGAGTATTGCCTGCTTTGTGGCCTAACTTGGGCTACAGTCAAGGGAGAGGCAAGCCCGGGCAAACTAACATGACCTTGTCTCAGAATAAAAAGCAAAAAATGTAAAGAGGTTATGAATGGGGAGAGAAGGGGTCCAGGAATACAGCTTAGTGGTAAAGCATTGGCCTACCATATGTGTGAAGCCCTAGGTTCAGTCCGTAATGTGGGGAGGGAAGGAAAGAAAGAATCAGAAGACAAGCAGTCAGGATGGTGTGGTGGTGATGTATGTAATCATGGTGCTTGGGCAGTAAAAACAGAAGGTCCCAGGTTCTAAGTGAACCTGGACTCACAGTGTGGCCCTGCCCCAGAGCAACTCTTTCTAAAGGAAGCAATCAAGTAATCAACTTCTCTTCTTGCCTTTCAGCAAGGATATCTCAGGTGATATGTAAGTGTACGCCAATACCCTCAGCTCCCCAGTGCTGGGGTCAAACGGTCTTTATCTGTAGAATTCACACATCTGCCTGGGTTATTAACAATATAGTATAAAGTTTGGACTTGACTGATATACATACATATGAAGAGGAAAAATATATGGGGTTCTAAAAGTTTACATCATTACCTACAAAAGACTGATCACAGAAAAGGGAAAACTGACAGAGTAAACGAACTTATGCTTCTATAACTGCCAGTGAGGGTGTCCTGACCCAGGGCTGCCTTTCCACATTTGATGCCATAATAGCTAAGAATTTCCCTGACTGTGTAACTTAAAAGCTGCTGTTTCCTTGGAACCTATTTTTACATTGCCTATAAGTTTTTTTTACTTTTTAACTAATTTTATGGGAAAAAAATCAAAGAATTGACTTGCATAAACTAAATAACAAAGGTTAAGTTTCTCAACAATTTAAAATATGATGGTCCAGGTTAAAAGCACTTGCCCCACAAGCCTGATAACCTGAATTCAACCCCAAAAACCCAAAAGGGAGAAGCAGAGAGGCAACTCCAGAAGTCGACCTCGAACCTCCGCACGTGTCTGTGTGTGTGTGTCTGTGTGTACTACACACACACACACAACCACACACACCCTACACCCATACACACACAACACAGACATACATGTACACACCATCCACACACACACATGCACACTCACATACACCACATACCCTACACCCACCACAGACACACACATACTCATGCACATATGCATTTGCTAAACAAATACATTTTAAAATGTAAAAATAAAACAAAGTGAAATAATGAATAAGGGAACATAAAAAGCAGATGATTTTCTGTTTTTCTTACCAGGTGAAACAATTCAAATTCCCGCCAGTAGGTCCAGCTTTGGGGCCCTACAGTCTCCCTTTCCTTGACAGTCCTAAGGTCGGTGGGTTTAGGGGACATACAACCTTAACTACCTTCCTGTATCAGAAGCCACAAATCCCTTCAAATCTGCTGACTCACATGGGAGGTCAGGGAGGACCAAAGGGTGTTTACACAGCTGTAAGCAGAACAACACAGTGGGATGTGCTAAACTCCTTCTCTATTTCACAGGTTGTCCACCACCTTGTCCACCGCCTTGTCCACCGCCTTGTCCACCGC
>CAJQZJ010000247.1:1753289-1780402 GCA_907164525.1 Lophiomys imhausi | reverse complement strand
CTTGTCCACCGCCTTGTCCACCGCCTTGTCCACCGCCTTGTCCATCGCCTTGTCCACCGCCTTGTCCACCGCCTTGTCCACCACCTTGTCCATCGTCTTGTCCACCGCCTTGTCCACCACCTTGTCCACTGCCTTGTCCATCACCTTGTCCACCAACTTGTTGTACACTACCGGTGGTGCCTTGCCATGAGTTTTCCTTGGTTTTCGACTATTTTCTTTCCTTATTGTTCTCTGTGTGTGCTCCACCCATTTCTGCCCTGTGTGCAGACACCCCAGATGTGTAAGCCCCTAGTTCCTTTGTCATCTAGCTCCTCCTATGCAGGAAACTCGCCTCACCTGGCCCCAGGTGTGCTTCCTCGCCCATCCCCCTCCTGTAAGAACTAACATGTTTTTCGTTGCATTGTCTGGTATAATTCCTATAGTAATGCCATTAATTAATCCCTGTGAAGTGGATAGGAAACTAAGGCCAAATATTTACCCAAGATGCAGGACCTAATTCAAGCCTCCAGCTGCCCCTCCTAAGCTGCCCCCTCCTAAGCTGTCCCCTCTGGCCTCTCATGCCAGCCTCCTCTCACAGCTGCCCTTGCTTTTCAGGCCAGCTGTCTTCGACTCCCATAAGTAAGTGCTGTGCTTCCTCTCACTTCCTTCCGTCCCAGCTTCCTGCACTGCACATAACTGCAGAATAGGATGCAAAACAATAACGAGCTAGTGCTCGTCAACAAGAAAATCTAACTACAAAGTAGCAGAGGCAGGCAGAATTTTTTTGGGGGGAGAGGAGAGAATAACTGTAAGTGTGGGGTGTTCCTTGGGGTGAGAATACAAAGCCCCAGCCAAAACCCCAGCCGTCTCACAGGTACTCTATAACACAGAGCAATTCAAGTTCAATAGCGAAGGAGGCCTTTAAGGCATTCTGCCTCTGACTTCCTTGTCCCTACTTAATCTTGCATCTAAATTTGAACTACAACTAATCTATGGAGTTGCTCTGAAGGTATCCTTGCTCCTTAGTTGAGTATTCCCCTAACAGACACCAGCAAAACGGTTAGATAACTCTATGTTGGTTTTACTTAAGAAAAATTAAATGGATTTCTCTCTCTCTCTCTCTCTCTCTCTCTCAGTAATTACACAGAGAGGTACAGGTAAGTCCTTTCCTTTTCTGCTGGGATATGTGGGGCTTTTCATGGCGTAGCTGATTCCACTTCTAAATGACTCCTGTGTCTCATGTCCATTTGCTGTCATGCCCCACAAGGGCCCTGTGGTTTCCCAGACACAGGCTTCTCACTCTTTCTGTCAAGAACTCGAATTTTCAGGTACCTGAGACTCTGGGCTAAAAGCAGATCCAATGTTGAAGATGTTGAGTGCAGAACCCAGCCAGGGTCCTCTCATATGCCCACGCCTGCATCCCCCAGGGTCCCTCCCACTGAACTTAAAATGCAAAGTTCTTGTCAAGCTTAGGAACTCAAAATGCTCAGCAGGCAGTATGAATGCGGGAGGAGAAGCCCAAGAGGTGAAGGGATGGGGAATTGCAAATACGCAAACAGCTCCAGTTCCATCCAAGAACGTTCCGAGTGATTACTACAGTGTTAGGACAGATGAGCTGGTCTGATGGATGGGGATTGGTGCTTTCAACGTGGGCTGCGCTAGAGCCTCCCTGGAGTCCTCATCCAGATGCACCCTCAGGTCAGCTGAATACTCCCACTGGGTGATGACTACACCACCAGGGTAGGGCAGGTCATTCTCAAGGCACAATGAACACAGTCAGGCCAGACAGAGCTGGAAACTCCAGATTAGGCGCAGGGACTTGTGTCAGGCAGGGCAGGTGTGGGTGGTCCAGCATGGGGTGGGGGAAGCAGGACAGCAGGTGTGAGAGGCAGCTGGTCACATTGCTGCACCTGCAGTCCGGAAGCACAAATGAATGCCTCTGACAACAGCTTTCTCCTCTGTCCTCCTTTATTCAGT
The DNA here is from genome assembly GCA_907164525.1 of Lophiomys imhausi. Lineage (NCBI taxonomy): Eukaryota > Metazoa > Chordata > Mammalia > Rodentia > Muridae > Lophiomys > Lophiomys imhausi. Next base: position 1,778,446 of record CAJQZJ010000247.1, on the reverse strand, counting down.
CCGAGACTCCATGGACATTCAGGAAACATACTCTCTGTGGGGCTGGAGAGCCAACCCTCATAACTTTAAAGAGAGTGTGCTGCTCTGGCAGCACACCAGAGTTCCCAGCGTCCACATTCAGTGGCTCATAACCACCTGCAGCTCCAGCTCTGAGTTACCCCGTGCCTCCGGCCTCTAAGAGCACCTGCACTCACATGCACATAGCCACACACTGACTGATATATAATTATTTTTAAAGCTAGCTGGAAGCACTCTCATAGATACACCCAGAAGGGTGTCTCCTGTGTGATTCTAAATCAATCAAATTGATAATGCAAACACATTTTTTTTAATCTAAAGGATAAGGAAGTAGATGCAGCTCTGGGCACATGGCAGAGTATGGACACCAAAAGGCACTGTTCTAGGACACCAAAAGACTGCAATAAAAAATATTTAAATAAAACATATACTACAGATAGTTTGAAGGAAGAGAAGACAGATATGTAAGAAAGGAAAAGGAAAGAAAGACAGAGGGAGGCTGAGGGGGCATGAGATAGCTCAGTAGGCTGAATGAGATTTCTCATTCTCAACAACTTATTCTTGAGCTAAATATGTTCGTGAAGTGGTTCATGTCTGTGACCCCAGCACTCAAGAGACTGAGTGAGGGCTGGCAGTGGTGGCACACACCTTTGGCTCCTCTCTGAGTTCAAGGCCATCCTCGTCTACAGAGTGAGTTCCATACCAGCCAGATCTACACAGAGAAACCCTTTCTCAAAAACCGAGAGAGAGAGAGAGAGAGAGAGAGAGAGAGAGAGAGGATGGGAGAGAGAGGATAGGGGAGACTTAGGCAGGAAGATTGTAAATTTAAATCTAGCCTGAGCAAGACCCTAACCACCCACCCACCAGCCACCCCTCAAAAAAAACAAAACAACAACAAAAACTAGATCCATGTGCGCATCTTCTGAATTCCAGTTCAGGATGTAAATGCTAAAGAAAAACCTTGTGTGTATGTGTAAGAACACACATACAAGCCGGGCAGTGGTGGCGCACGCCTTTAATCCCAGCACTTGGGAGGCAGAGGCAGGTGGATCACTGTGAGTTCGAGGCCAGCCTGGTCTACAAAGTGAGTCCAGGACAGCCAAGGATACACAGAGAAACCCTGTCTCGAAAAACCAAAAAAAAAAAAGAACACACATACAGGGATGTGTGAAATTAACAATAATTTAAAATGTTTTGGGCATGTGTCTGTACATTTCTATGCTGAGGGAAACCACAAACTACAGTATTGAATGATATTTACAGATACAATGCTTTTTTTTAAGATGACTCATATAAACTAAAACAAAACAAAACAAAAATCTTAAAGGTTCACGTAGACAGTGAGGCAGTTTTTTAATTGCTGGATACACACACCTAACTCAGGAGAGCTGCTGTCCTGACAAGCAGTGGAGAAGTCCACCTGGGATGAGTGTTCAAAGGCGGTTAGTAGCCTCTACTATTTTTTTTTCCCTCAGAACAAACAAACTCGGCAGTGAATGTGACAAGTGTTCTATTATAGGTAGCAACCATTGGTCCTTGGGTTATTGGTTCAAATGCTTTTGTTTGTTTGTTTGTTTTTCCTCAAAACAAGAGAGTGAATAAATCAATAGTACCCCAAGGAGGCAGTCCTGAAAAGACTGAGCACCTGCAGAAGATCCAACCTTCTGTGTTTCTAAGACCAAGGAGGGTGTGATCCACCTCATACACTAGCGATAGGAACAACCCTGCTGTGGTTTCCTCTGTCCCTGGCGAGATTTGAAGGCATCCCACTCCCAGAACTGAAGCCTTTCTGGTCAAAGGGGCAGTTAGTTCTCAGATACTGAGAAGGTTGCTGCCTCAAAGAGCCTTGCAGCCTTGAATTCACAAGAAACGGGTGTGTCTTACCTAGAGCAACACTCTCACCACGCCTGAGACAGCACAAGTTTAAGACTCACATGGACTAACACTGCTGCTCAGCCATCCACGAACAAAGACCCATGAGCAGTCTCAGGGGGGTTCTCAGTATCTGTGAAATCACGTACCCACTTATCATGGCTCAGCAGTAAAGGCTCTGGCTGCTGGTCCAGAGGATCTGAATTCCACCCTCAAGGGCAAACATGAAGGAATGAGAGATCCCCAACAAGTGAGCATCAAATGATAGCGAAGGCCCAAGAAGGTAGCTCAACATTTCCTAATTTATCCAGAGACCATCACTAGCCTTGGACCCTTGTTTCCATGGCCCTCCAAGACACAGCCGCCCTGCGGAACCTCCTCCTCTTAGTTTGTAAGACTCACCCAGAAGTCACACTCGTGAGCAAATACTTCTGTTTCATAAAGAACTATACTAACTTGTTTGTCTTTCCCATTAAAGCAACACCTGGGCCTATAATAGGTAAGTCCTGTGTTTTCCTAAATTGTATTGTCTTTAACTTCCTGTGGTTGAGTCCCAGTGTTTATACTGTGAAGACCCAACATTTATGATATACTTCCAGAATCCTGCAGTACTATGACAATATCTATTATTACTTACCTTGTGCAAAGCAGTGAATTTGGTACTTAATATATGCATATACACTGCATCAGATAAGTTATTACTGCTAACATACACAGGAGGAAATTATGAATAACTTTAAGAAGTAGCTGTATTCCTCATGCACAAACTGTGTTGTCATTCATCTGCCTGTTTCTTCTTCACAGTGAGACAAGTTCCAAGTAAGTGCCATGTCTGTTCGCCTCTTCTGGGGTTAGTTCTTAAACATACTGTCTTTCTGAACATGCCAGACCTTCCGTCCCTTGTTTTATAATGAACAGCTCCTCTAAAGTCACTGGCAAATATTTTAGGAAGTGCAAACCCTACAGATGACAAGTCAATGAGCTCACTGAAGGTGACTTAAAGTCAGACATACTCCTGTTGAACATTTTAAATCAGGTTATTTTATCTTTAACTTATTTGCAGTGACATAATGATTGTTATATTGATGGGCTGCTGTGTATAGCTTGCGGTATGGATATGATGTGCTGTCGCTGCATCGAACTAATTAGCACCCTCATCTCTCTACATAGCACCCTTTATCACTTACCGTCTTCAGGCTCCTTCTAAGATACGTAATGCTTTGTTGGAAGCTATAGTAACCTCTACTACAGCACGCCAGTAAGAGCTCTCGCTGTTTTGAACAGTTTTCACAAATTGTCACCTATTGGAAAAATGTTACCTGCTGTTTTTCTTGTTAAAGTTTATAGGTAATTGGTATCTTAGAAAAGAAAAAAGTAAGAGACAGCAGAAATCAAATTAAATTAGCAAAGATAAGTCAATTGAGATGTTACTTACAAAAAAACAGAAAATGGAGGGCCTACTCAGTGCCAGGCAGGGGAAGGAAGGCACAGCAGGGGCCACGGTAGAAAAAGGCTCAGCCTTCCAAGAGTTCACGTGTGCATTTAAAGAGAGAAATGAGAGAAAGGTGAAAAGAAGTTCACTGCTCCTACGTCTGCCCACTAACAAAGATGTCTTAGGAGAATTTGGAAGTCTATTTCTGCCTTTACTGAAGAGGACCTGTGGGAATCACAGGGTCTGCACTGGCATCCCTGACTGCTGCAGTTTTAGAAAGTCCGTACTTGCTAAGTCCAGTAGCTGCTCAGTGCAGGCTTGCCTGTCTCCATGCTAAGGTAGATTACAGAGCCTCCCAAGCACCAGAATCTCCTGATTTCTAAAACATGGGGCACAGTGACTAGCAGAAACGTCAGCATGGCAGTATTTTCCTGGTAAATGTCTTGCTAGAGTCTAACAAGTTTCTACAGACTTAGGAAGACTCACGGAGTGACAGATGAGGAAAGCTGACTCCTACAACTTGTTCTCTGAGCCCCACATGAACACCATGGCACCCAAGCGTTCAGAGAAGGGGATAAATAAACAGGGCTCCTATAAGACCTCACGTGGGTCACCTGCTCCTGCCAGGTAGGCTCTCAGGCCCAACTGCGCTAGAGCATCCCAGTAACTCACAAAGTTCTGCCCCCTTTGACTAAATAGAGTGAGACTGGCAAACAGAAGTTAGAGTTGAGTAAGATCTCCTAACTGTTCAACAAAAAAGAATGCTTCTTCAACCAAATAGACTTGACAGGTGATGGGGAAGCAGGAAAAATCCTGAAAGATTAAGTAACAAAGTTGGGGACAAAAGCCAGAAAACATGGAGTTTATCCAGCTTCTGCAGTATTTCATTTTCCATAGAAACTGGGTAACAAGGGAAAATGACTCATCTCTCTTTCACCCTTTCAAAATGACTATGTTACTGTAAGAAAAACTGTACACTGCAGCCAATTTGTTAATGAAGGGCTGGGAGGGTCTCTTCTCAGCCCAGAATTCATGTCTGGAAAGAAGTTACTTTAGAATTCTACTGTCGTCCTTTTTGTTGCCTCTGTCAGCCTGCACTAACTGTCTGTATTTGGATTTTAGCCCAGGTAGCAGTACCTATCTGTAAGTGCTTTTCTTTTTTATCAATCTGGTAAAATTAGGGGTCCCAAAATGGGGAGAAAGCTGTCCCTAACTGATCTCTGTTCGGTGGGATGCTTCTATTGTGACTATCTCAGCCTCATCCTCTAACACAGCAATTCGTTATTAGCCAGTCAGCAGAAAGGTGAACACTGGGCAGAAAGACTGAGGGGGGGAAAAACAACTTTTTTCCCTAACAGCTTCTCCCCCCTCCTTTTTTGTAAATTATGTATTTATTTATATTTTATGTGCATTGGAGTTTTGCCTTGCATGTATGTCTACGTGAGGGTTCAGACCCGGAGTCGCCATGTGGGTACTAAGAATGGGTCCTCTGGAACAGCAGCCAGCACTCTCAACACTGAGCCATCTCTCCAGCCCGACCACAGCTTTCCATAAGAAATAAAACTTACCATGCTTCAAGAATGAAAGCTACGGAAGATGATACACCAGATATGGAGATAGCCGAGGGGGGGGGGCGTGTGGGGCACAGAGACTGAAGGAGGGAAAGGAGTGGGTTAATGCGGCCAGCAGATCGCTGACTGCTCCACAGTGTCCTCCTCCTAGATGGGAAAGGGAGCCATACACAGGGCAGCCAGTCAGGTCAGTCACACCCTGCCCCTTTCTTTAGAAAATGCCTCTTACCATAGCCGGGCTTCCTGGGGGAGGTCTGGTGTCAGCAGAAGCTGAGTGATTAGCTCTTGGGGGGGGGAGGAAAGAGCCTATAACCTTGTTCCAAATATTCTGCTAATATGTTTTGTTTCATGTTGTCCTGCCAGTTATTCCCATTGCCTTTCAGTAAATCATTTATTTATTCATTTATTCTTACGTTTCAGTACTGCTTAGAGCCTTTCCCAGAAGTAAACCATTTTGGATACGTGCTTTCCAATCCCCTTTCCTTCTCTGTTGTCTAGAACCCCTTAAGTACTGAAGACGTCACCATGTAACATGCACATTGACTAGCTAGCCATGTGTGAATGGAATGAATACTGAAGATGAACACGGAGACCTGACTAGTGGTGTTCACTTAGTGACAGGTGGAGGTCCCTCCTCCATAAATTACCAGCCCTTTAGAAAACAAGTGTACCATGTGCTGTGAGGTACATTAGAGTTCAGGGTCCTCACAATTCCATTTGTAGAAACACGCTCTAAGGATGGGGCATGTGTCTCCAGGACCTCCTTTAGCATGATTCCTGGTGGATTTTCAAGAGAAATCCTACCCCACTAAGTGCAGAATACCTTGCCCCACAGTTTTCTAAGAATGTGCGTCTTTTCACTTTTCTCCCCTTTGCGTCTCTCCCAGCACAGTCTAGCTCTTCACGACAGTCAGGTCAAGGTGACGGTCCCCACCCATAAGCAGGGAGGGGAGTCAGGATCGGTCTCTGCCAGCAACACCTACTTTCACACACAGGATTGCTGACACCAGAAGTGGTTAGTCCTTCAGAATTGCTGCCATATGCTCTCTAGGTACACGAGCACCTTGTAGTTGTGAGAAAATTTAGCAGAGCTATGACCCCAGCCTGGGTGACATTCTCTCATGAGTTCACCCACCTTTCAGCAACTTTCTATAGCCTCCCTAACCCCATAAAGACAGCACTTTTATCAAATGATTGTATTTTCAACTCTTCCCCTAAATGCCTTATGACCAAAGTGGGAAAAACATCGCTTATAACCTCTGACCCTTGTATGAAATTGCTCAGTGCTCCACGCTCTTAGCTGAAGAGCAATTCCTACTCCTGTGGCTCTAGTAGCCCTCAGTTTTATGAAATTATGGGGTTATTGATTTTTTTCTCAATCACGACATGAGCTTAACACACACAGAGAGAGAGAGAGAGAGAGAGAGAGAGAGAGAGAGAGAGAGAGAGGAGAGGAGAGATAAATCTTAAACAGTTCAGACAGTTTTGAAATAAACTAGACTTAGCAATAGGAACCTTGGGCATAATGAAAGGCGAAGAACAGAATCCCAGCCAGCAGGTGTGGATGTAGATGTCCATGGACAAAGGAGCTTGCCACTGAGCCTGGCAACCCAAATTCAGTCCCCAAATCCTAAATGGTGCAATTTTTTTTTCTAATTTTGTTTATTTTACATTCCCATTACAACCCTCCTCCCTCCTCTCCTCCCAGTCCCACCCTCCCACCCACTTCCCCCTGCCACCCCACCACTGGAAAGGTTTTAGAAGGTCTAAGACACTACACAACACACACACACACATACACACACCTGATTAGTAATCTTTTAAAATAAATAAATAAAATAGTTTTTTTTCTTAATTCTGCTATTATCCTAAAATATCCAGAATATTTCTTCTACCACAAGCTCTTCCCAAGCCAGTCTTAGAATTCTCATTAACCCCAGAGATTGTCAAAAATAGAAACTATAATCAAAGTTTAGAGACATGATTACAAATGAGCTTCCTGTGGAGTGTGGGAGAACAATGATAGTGCTCATGACAGTGAGAATGTAAACTGAAGGGAAATTAGAAGAGAGAGACCATGTTAGGGACCCATCAGTCTCCTAAAAGTCATGATACTTTGACATGGCTGAGAAACTTTATTATTATTATTATTATTATTACTATTATATCATTTTGTGAAGAAAAAACTAGCCAGTTCTCCTATAACTGATCCCATAAAGGTCTCCTGAGCATCTAAGTCATTCAGCGTAAGATTCAGGCCAGCTATGAGAGGGAAGCACATTGTACAAGGGTAGACTACCTCACTAACTCCTCTCTCTAGTCTTACAAGTGGGGTTTTAATGGGAATCTAGTACATAATTTATTTTAAAACTAATATTTTTCTTTTTCCTTTTAATTGTTTGCGCCAATAGGCCCCGGTAAGTCCAGGTCTTCTCTCTCACGCTTCTGGTGTGGGTAGTGTCCTTGGCCTCCACGTGCACCAGCACTTTTGACATCTGACCACTGAACTCAGTGGCAAATAATTTTACAGCCCCTTTCCTCTCCATTTGCTAGTGTAAGTTTAAATCCTTTTCCCTGTCTGCCTTCCCTGACCATGTGTGTCTCCCACCCCTCAACCGTCAGTATTTTCTGAGAGAAGGTCTTGAAATTAAGCCAGTGGAGAACCCTATGCTGGCCTAAAGATCTCTCACTTCAAATCATAACTGAAAAAACAAGGTTAGTTAAAATGCTGCAAATGCTTAAGAAACCAGAGTGTCCGACATTGAACCCAGTGGGGCTAAGACTGCAAGGACCCTGATTCCATCCAGTGCAAAGGCCTGGGGCTTGGGAAGAAAGAAAAACCCAACAGTGGCTGATGATGTGTTTATCTCTTTCAGTTGACAGTTCAGGGAAATTCAGTAAGTTTGTATCACTTCCTTGCCTTCCCTACTTCTACCCTGGAGTTTCTGTCCCTAGATCTTCTTGAGTTGCAAATTCTTCTGTCTGAAAGAGTCATTATGTCTTACGTGGTTCCTTCTTGTTCAGTTTTGGCGTCTTTCTTGTCTATTTTCCTTATGTAGTAAAATACAGTATCTTGTCTCTTGGTTCAGTTACCGCAGAAGACCACTGGTGGCAAACATGCTATCATATAGTCTGGTGGTTTCTCAACCTGTGGGTCTCAACCCCTTTGACAAACCTCTATCTCCAAAAATACATACGTACATTACAATTCATAATAGTCACAAAATTACAGTTATGAAGAAGCAATGAAAATGATTTTATGGTTTAGGGGGCCACCACAACAGGAGGAACTGTGTTAAAGGGTGGCAGCATTAGGAAGGCTGAGAACCACTGGTCTTCTCTGTCATAATGGGATCTACTTTCTCTGTGCTGTGCTCTGGTTAACTGACTGTTTTCACTTACAGTGAAAAATCCTCTCAGGTTGACAAAACGTGAGTGCCAGGACAGGATAGTGATTTTGACCACTGATCAACAACACACATTTTCCAAGCTGATTAGGAAAATGGATTTTAAACTGACTTGTGGGAAGCTAAGGAAAGACAGGAAATGTGTTTGGTTAAGCCTTGGTAAAACTGATGTCACTAGTCTGAGAATATGAATCTTGCCTCAGTGACACAAAGTGGCCTTCTCTGCGGGCAGGCAGTCTTACTCTCCGGGTAGGGGATGGGAAGAAAGCCCTGTGTTCAAGAATGCCTGCTGCTTTTCCAGAAGGCTTGAGTTCAGTTCCCAGCACCCATGGGAGTTGGAACTGAACCTGGCCTCCTGGGGTGCCCACATGCACACCCTTTCACAGGCATAAACAAAAAATAAAAATAATTTTCTAAAGAAAAGCTATTGGAAGGTAGGTTCTCTTGGAGTTAGGAAATCCCCACTGATGTCTCTTCTGTGTTTTGTTTTTTAGCACTGCCTCGTGTGGGTAAGTTCCTTAACTATTCTCAGATATTGGGCATGGTTCTCATACTTCCTGCACTGGACAGTTCTACTCCAAAATTGAGGCCTCTAATGCTAAGTTCACGTCAAATACTCCTCTTACTCAAAATCTAAGACTTCTGGTGTCTGCTTTGGGGATATTGCTGCAAAGGAGTTGAAGCCCCACAAAACAGCCACAACACCCCCCTCCCCTCCAACCACTTTCCAAGCTCCCAATGAAGCCTCTTCACTCACCTCTAGCACAGAGTGAGGAAAACACAGTCAGACCCCTGTAGCTCTTAGAACTCCCCTTTTGTTGTAAGTGGAGGCTCTCTGGTCATAATGAAGTCTCACCTCCTTTCTGCTGCCTTCTAGTTACTTTGACAGGCAGGAGGTACTGCACCCCTTACACGCTGAGCTTCCCTTCCCCAGCAGGAATCCTCACAGTTTACTTTGGTAGCCTAGATAGTTCCTTCTATTGATTTAGGGGAAAACAAAACAAAACAAGACCACAAAATTCTTACCCAAAGCTTCTTACCCAAATTGAGTTTTATGAGCTCACACAGAAATAGATGCACGGGATGGCTGGTTTGCACCTACACATAATTAAAGAGACCTGAAATCTTGACAAAGTGAGCTAGCATATATATCAAGCAGTGATTACATATATATATATATATATATATATATATATATATATATATATATATAAACTCTGGTTCAGTTCCCAGCTCCACCATCAGCATCACCGAGACCCATTCGTTTCACCTCTCTGTGCCTCAATTTCTTCATCTGCAAAACTCAGATAACAACAATGTCCAGATGACCTGTCTGTTGTGAAGATTGGACTATTTAATTAAATGTTCAAAAAGTGGGTGCTGGGCTGGGCTGGACAGCTGATGATGTCATGGTTAAGAACACATGTTGCTCTTGCAGAGGACCTACACCCACACGGTGGCTCACAGCTGTTCAGAACACCTAGCTCCAGGGGACCTCCAAGAGCATGCTGCATGCATGTGATTCACTTTTACCAAAACACACACTTCACACAAAATAAATAAATCTAAAAATGTGTAGAAAGTAGGTACTTAGAGGCTAACAAACACATATCGATTATCAGCTAGTAGTATTACTTTTGTGTGATGAGACATGCTCTTTGTCAACAGGGACAGCACATTTGAGTTCCTTTCTGGTTTTGGAGATAATTATCTCTTCCCACAGCAATTCCTTTCAGCCTGATTTCTTCCCAAGCTACAAACTCATTAACCCACTAGCCACTATTCATTATCCTAACCTACTGCACAAATGCCAACTTCTTCTTCTTCTTCTTCTTCTTCTTCTTCTTCTTCTTCTTCTTCTTTTCTTTTCTTTTCCGAAACAGGGTTTCTCTGTGTGGCCCTGGCCCTGGCTGTCCTGGACTCACTTGGTAGACCAGGCTGGCCTCGAACTCACAGAGATCCGCCTGCCTCTGCCTCCCGTGCTGGGATTGAAGGCGGGCACCACCACCGCCCATCCAAATGCCAACTTCTTACCATTACATTTTACCTTTCTCTCACTGGTCTTCCAATTTACTAAAAAGAATCCAGAATTATATCAATAATATCTATATTTTATTATTGGTTATCAATACCTATGTTATATAATACCCAAGTCACATTAGTATCTATATGTGATTTCCACCATTTTATATTTTGGGGAAAAATCTCCAGTTTTCCTCAGTTCATTGGTCTTAAGACATAAAAGAAAGTCAGTCTTGGGGGAGGGAGAAAGGAAATACTGGATGCCTGAGTCACACTCTTATGCTGTTTACTCAGTTCGGTTCCCAGGTTGCGAGGATGGAAGAGTTTCCAAAACCCTGATAATAAAACAAGGAGGGAGTGCAACCTTCCAGGATGGATGCTGCAAGAGGAGAATAGTTACATGTCCTAAAGAATCCTTTACAACGCTGCACAAAAAAGAGCTAAAACGAAGAACCAGGGTCGTCATGGGGGATAAGGGCAAGTACATGGTAGGGAGCAAAGGCGGACCTCCAAAGAGACGCTCCCCAATGATCGTTGAGGTCTGCTCAAAGAGACCCGAACCCCACATAATTGCAAATAGACGAGAAGCTCAAATAATTAAGCATGAGTTGGTACTTCCAAGAAAACGTGAATCTCAAGTAAGGTTCGACTTAGGGATGGAAAGTGGTCTCGGAACTGAAATCGTGCTGTGTGAGCCACTTTGCAACAAACAGGTATGCCAGACCAGGAAGGTGACGACTGCATCCTGAAGAAACAGGAATCAGTGATAACGCAGACTTTGGACTGCCCACAGGAAACCTAAGAAGTAATACGGTGTTTTGCAGGGGCCCCGACGTGCGCAACCCCGATATGCACAACCCTGATATGCGCAACCCCGATATGCACAACCCCAACTAGTGCAGAACAGAAACCCGAAAACCCATCCTCAAAACCCTAAGCAAGTCCTGGGACTACAGGACCAGAAGAGGGAGAGGGCAGTAACACCAAGAAGAGTAAGAAAAAGAAAAACAGAGAAGGTGGAGGAGGAGGAGAATAGGGCAATGCCAAGCCACCACTGGGGTCTCCATCTTCAGGTACAAGCCATGTCTCCCGTCACCCAGTGGGTCATGGTTATATAATCTACAAAAACCTCTAGACATCTTCATTTTCTGCTATTCAGAAGTTTGCCGTTATTAGACTTCCCCGCCACAAATTTCATCTTCCAAATTTCACTTTATAAGCCAATATATCTAATCCAATGAAGAAAGATGGTGTTTTCTGAAATAGTGTCTTTATTAAATATCTAATAAGTTCCTTGGACAGTACTCTATCTCTAGCTTAACCAATTGACCTTATGATCTTGATGGTTGCAAATGCTCTATTAGTCATAAAATATATACACAGAGAAAATGAAAATCAGAATTCCTGCAACCAAGTAGTTTATGACAGAAATGGTGACAATGTGAACACACTCTAAAACTTTTAAGAGTAAATTTTAAAATGTTTCCAAAAGTAGTTTAAATAGTCTGCTAAGAGGTTAGAAATAGTCCAGTGTGGTGGTGCACACCTTTAATCCCAGAACTTGGGAGGCAGAGGCAAGCAGATCTCTGTGAGTTCAAGGCCAGTCAGGACTACACAGAGAAACCCTGTCTCAGAGAGAGAGAGAGGAGGGAGTTTAGAAATAAAAGGGTCAGAAATCTCAAGAAGGAAAAGAAATCTGCCCCCTTCGTGGGGACAAGATCGATCAATGACATGTTATAAGCAACAAATAGTGGATTAAACATTAGACATGAAGTAGAACAGAAGAATGGCAAGGGATACAAGGCATAAGGCCATGCTCCAAGGTACGTGCTAGTGTGTAGCTGAGACTCATGGGACATCTGAGGTCAGGTTCGGAAAAAAACGATGGTGGAAAGGTGTTTCTAAAAAAACAAACCTGAGTTCACACTTTACTCTTGGGACAAATGAAAAGCTTTCAAGGGTATTTGAGGCAAGGGAGAGGGAGAGGACGGAGGGAGGGGAGAGAGGGAGAGGAGACCAGAGTTCTGTTCCCAGCAGCTCACAACTACCTGGAATTACGTTCCATGTCATTAAATGCCCCCCCCCCCTTTGGCTTCCTGAGGTCCTGCATCCAAGTGCATACACACACACACTTAAAAACAATCAACGGCAAATGATTGTGGCTGTAGCCAGAGAGGCAGCCTCATTCTAATCCACCCCCCACCCCCTCCTCATCCTCTCCCCCTACAAACCCCCCAAACAACCTCCCTCTCTCCACCCCTCACTTTCCCATGCACACCTTTCCACCCCTCCTACTTTCCCTCTGTTGTTCCCTCACTTTGCAGCCCCTCCCTCTCACGGCTACCCATAATGCAGGAGGAAGGCTGGGAGACTGGTCAGTCTGAGCACTTGTATAAGGAAACATTGGAGTCCAGATGTTGTGACATTGGGGCCCAGATGTTGTCCTGACCTTACTCAGTACAACCATGAAACCAAATTTCCCACAATATCCTTTTTTACATTAGAAGGGTCAGTACACTTACAAAATAAAATAATTACATGTAAAGGCCAATTAAAATTTCCTGTAATGGAACAAATACACTTTCTTGTTCATTCATAGTTTATTACAAATAATTCTATCTTGTTGTTACCAAGGCAGCCACCCATACTTTACAAACAAGTGGACACCACTGTGTTCCAATAAAACTTTATTTATAGATACTGAAATTTGAGTTTCATCATGTTCACACAGCACAAGGCATTATTTGACATTTTACATTAACTGTTCACACCAGTTCAGAAAACACACACAAAACAGAAGTCAAATTCAATTTGGCTCATAGGAGATAATTTTGCAAACTCTGCTTGAAGAAACAATTATTAATTAGGAATTATAATTAAAGAGAAATTTTTAAGGTGATAAATGATATCTACTTTTGGTTCTTTTGTTTTGTTTTTTGGGATCTTTTTGTTTGTCTTGGTTTTGGTTTTGGTTTTTTGTTTTTTTCAAGACAGGATTTGGTTAATCCTGGCTGTCCTGGACTCAATTTGTAAACCAGGCCAGCCTTGAACTCACAGAGATCCACCTGCCTCTGCCTCCCGAGTGCTGGAATTAAAGGTGTGAGACACCACGCCTGGCTCCTTATTTTATTTTAAAGACTGAGGACTCCACCCAGGGCCTCATACATGCAGATGAAGTTCTCTATCATGGATCTGTGTCCTTGATACTTAATTTCTGGACTCTACACACATTTCCCAAAAAGAGGCCACATGCCCTCTGTCTTACTTAGGGCTTCTCTGCTGAGATAAATCACCATGACCATGAGCAGCCTAGGGAAGGGTTTCTTTCAATTACATTCCACATCATAGCATCAAGGAAGTCAGGACAGGAGCTCAAGCAAGGCAGGAACTGGAGGCAGGAGCTGATGCAGAGGCCTGGGAGGAGTGATGTTTCTTGGCTTTCTCCCATGGCTTGCTCAGCTTGCTTTCTAATAGCACCCAGGGCCAGCATAGGCTGGGCCCTCCCCTCCCACATCAGTTTCTAATTAAGAAAATTTCCTGCCAGATATGGTGGTGCATGCCTTCAATTCCAGCACTCAGGAGGCAGAGGCAAGGTGGATCTCTGTGAATTTGAGACCAGCCTAGTCTACAAACCAAGTCCAGAACTGCCAAGACTACACAGAGAAGCCCTGTCTCAAAAAAAAAAAACAAAATAGTTTCCCAATGGGCTTACCTGATAGGAACATTTTCTCAATTGAGTGTCTTTCCCTCTTTCAAAATGACTGTAGTTTGGATCAAGTTGACATTAAAAACTAGCCAACACACACACTCATTAAATTTGTGAAGAAAACAGACCCCATAATCTTAGTACAAACTTCTATATTTGTTACTTTTTTATTGCTGTACGAACCGGGGATGACCACTCAAATGGAGTTTGTACCCAACTGGACATCTTTATCCCAGCTGTCTGGGGCTACACTCAAGGTATTCAGGGACCCAGGTGAAGCCCCAAGTGTCCACAGTATGGAGGTTTTGAATGCAAAAACCTTGTCCTGACATCTCACTGAGCAGCTGCAGGGGAGTTTGCAGAAGCAAGCAGTTTACAAGAGTTAAGATAAATGGTCAGAAGAAAGGGTGTCTTAGTTGGGGTTTTATGGCTGTGAATAGACAACATGACCATGGAAACTCTTAAAAAAAGAGAGAGAAAATTTAATTGGAGCTGGCTTACAGTTTCAGAGGTTTAGTCCATTATCATCATGGCAGGAAGCATGGTAGCATGCAGGCAGACATGGTGCTGGAGAAGGAGCTGAGAGTTCTTTTTTGTTTGTTTTTCAAGACAGGGTTTCTTTGTGTAGCTTTGAGTGGCCTGGAACCACTCTGTACACCAGGCTGGCCTCAAAACTCATAGAGATCTACTTGCCCCTGTGTCCTGAGGGCTGGGAATAAAGGTGTGTGCTTTCATGCCCAGAGAGTTCTACAACTTGACGCACAGGCAGCAGAAGGAGACTGTCTCCTACACTGCATGTAACTTGAGCATAAAAGAGAACTCAAAGTATGCCCACACAGTGACACACTTCCGCCAACAAGGCCACACCTCTTCATACTGCCTGTCCCTATGTGTAACAATATTTTTATTTAAAACACATATTTATTAGTACTTAACAAACACCTATAAAACACCTAAATCCTACAACCTAAAACCTATAACCTATCTAAGAACACCTGACCCTATTTTAATTTTCTTAAAAAGATATTAATATTCTTAGCGTAGGTCCATGCAGGATAACTTGGTTCTACAGCAGTTCTGGATACAGCAGTCCCAGCAGGCAGTCCCTTTCAAGCTTAGTGTATGTGGAGCCTTACTTTGCCAGTTTGTATGGCCAGTTTATTTCAATGGCTAAATTGTGGCCATTTATAAAGTCAGTCTGTTCCAACTGCCAAACTGAGGGCACTTCCTCCAGCTGAGACTCGCCTCCATGGTCTCTTCAGCCAAAGCAAGCCTCATGGACGAAAGCCTTTTTGAACGGCTTCATTACTCTGCTAACCTCATTGACTCTTCTGGCACTCTAGAGCCCCAAGACAGACACCTTTAAAGAACTCTCTCAACGGGTTTAATGCCATGTTTTTGTTTCAGGCTGTTGCAGCCTAAACTCTGTTAATGGCATATCTTGCTATGCACTTCTCCAGCCTTCTCAGGTGGTGAGGGCAGGAGAAAGAGAGAGGCCACGTAGAGCTCTCTGACTTATATATCGCATTATCTCAAGATCCTTGGCAGTCTCAAAAGCCCACAAGATTTCTTGAGATATCTAGTGGTCCTGTGGCTTCTTGCAGCAACCCACATCATCTGTGAGGCTTGCGAGGTTTCTTAGCCACGCCCCTTCAACAGGGTAGTTCATGTTACAGAGTTATGGCCTTTGGGCTCTGTCCATCTCAGCAAGTTCTAGGAATGCCAGGTTAATCCTTTCTGTGATGTCAGATAGCTGCATACTAATTTCACTAAAAATGCCTAACTTCTACCATGCCTATGGGCCAACCATTCAAATTCAACAGTCTATGGCCATTCCTATTAAAACCACCACAAAGGGATTCTGCACATTCAGGCAATTTAACTAACACTAAGGTAAAGTTGGCTGGGGCATCTTGAACTCAGTTTCTAGAATACAGTTGGGTAATTTTCCATTGAATTCTCAATCAAGGAGATCAAATTCTACTTAAACTTGAATTTGACAGAGCAAGAACACAATAAAGAGTAACCCCTCAATCATCTTTTCCTGTCACAAGTGCTCCAGAGGGACAAAAGTCCATGATGATGGAGCAGATTCATGATTACTGGAGCAGGAAGCTGAGAGCTTACGCCTGAACCACAAGCAAGGAAGAACAGAGGGCAAGCTGGGAGTGATGCACCATTTTGAATTGTCAAATCCCACCCTTGGACACACATCCCAAACCTACCCCAACACCACAATCACCTGGGGACCAAGTACTAAAACACCTGTGCCTTGGGGCAAGGTTTTTTGTCATTCAAAACACCATACTTGGCTAAAAAGTGAGTTCCAAGTGAGATAATTCTTAAAAGATGATATATTAGATAGATTGATAGATAGATAGATAGATAGATAGATAGATAGATAGATAGATAGATGATCTGTGCCTTGGGGCAACATTGTCATTCAAAACACCATACTTTGCTAAAAGTGAGTTCCAAGTGAGATCATTCTTAAAAGATGATAGATAGATAGATAGATAGATAGATAGATAGATAGATAGATAGATAGATAGATGATAGATACATACATAGATAGGTAGATAGATGATAGATGATTGATAGATAGGTGATAGATAAACAAAAGTTAAAATATATGAAGCCAACCTTTAGAAAATATTTAATTTTTATAGTTATATGTGTATTTAAGTGACAGAGACTCAAATATAGAAATCACAGAATTTAAGAAATCAATAACAGAACTGATACATTGGTAAGGGTAGTTTCAGGAGGTTTGATGAACAGGTATTGTCCACTGAAAAGGTCTACTTACAGTAACTTTCTACGATCTGGCAACCTTACTCCTAGGAACAAATCCAGAGGATAAGATGTGTCAAAGAGACCTCTGCTCCCCCATATTCACTACAGCATTGGACACAAGAGTCAAGACACAAAATAGACCCTAAGTGTCCATGGGCAGATGGATGAAACAAAACAAGGCCCATTTATCCCTTGGTCTATGTCATACCAAAACATATGAAAACACAACAAAATGCCATTGAACACCAAAAGGAAAATGCCTACCCAAAGTTGAATCCAGCCTGCTTTAAGCCAGCTGAAGCAATTATCAGAGCTCATCCTCTGCTCATGACACACAAAGCAGGAACTCCCTGCTCCCACGGCCACAGTCTCAGAGTCAGACTGAAGAGCAAAGGGTAAAGGTTTGAGGATTTCCAGGACTCCTGGGGGCATTGACCTGTGACTTCTACTGTCCCACAAGGACTCACACTGACAACTTAGAGGCAGTGGTCCACACTATGGGAACAAAGTGTCACCAGGTTGGGAGAGGAAAGGAGATACTTCCCCTGGGAGAGAGTCCACAACACAAGAGCCTGGACTCAAGCCCTCCCCTGGGGGACTCAGAGACTCCTTCAATGGAAGCAAAAGTAACCTCTTCCCCTTCTTCTCTCTCTTTCTCCTCTTCCCCTTCCTCCCTTTCCTACCTCTCCTTCTCTCCTCTACTTCCTCCCCCTTAGACCCATGTGCCAGGGAGCTGACAGTCATTGAAACATTCCCAGACTTAAGCCTGAAGTATGGAAAAAGAGGCCCAGAGAAGGAAGCTTCATGGAAGGAGAAAATGTGGGACATGTCACTCATGTTATAGAAGGAGATGTCACCTTCACTGTAGTCCACAAACACCCCCACACTCTGTGGAGCTTGCCTGAAGGATAATGAAGCCCTCCCAGTGTCAATATAGGCCCAATATCCACTACCAGACTGCCCCATGGTCCAAAACCCCTTAGCTGGACACTCAGAGAACCAGCCTTTCCTGTCCACACCTTCCCTACAGACCCCCAGAGTCCACTTGCTGCTGTCTGCATTCCATATCTTCACCTCCCAGTAACATCTTCCAGAGGAGATGACTTCGGTGCCTAACACACAGAAGAGGTCATCCAAGCACATAGTAGTATCCTTCCGGGTCACTCTCATCCTATCCTGGGAGATGGCAAGTATTGGGTGGGCAGAGTCTGGATCCAGAGTGACAGACCCTGCACAGAGAGTTACCAATCATAAGAGAGTCTGTGCCATCCCCAAACAAGGTCACAGCTGCCCCTCCCCTGTAGAGAGCTGCCACGTGCTGCGCCCTAAAGATGGCGCCGGTTTCCGCCTTCCACCAGCCCGATGGTGAGCGCTCTCGGTGGTAAACAAGTCCATATTTGGCTAAGATCGCTGATCTGGCTTGCTTCCGCATACGTGGGCCTCTAAGATAGCACCACGTGGCTTTACTTGATTGGCTGTTCATATAGTATTTAGCCTGTGGGTTGGGTCTGCCCGGGCATTCGGAAGACTGTTTTCAAGGGACCTGAATAAACTGCTGGAGAAGAGCTTTTGCGAGTTGCGTCGTCCTTGCTGGTCGAGGGGGACGCGACAAGTGGTGGCCCGTACGGGGAACCAGAAAAGACTCAGAACTCCTGCAGTCAGGGGCAGTGCACTGGTAAGTTCCTGGGGCAAATTGGGACAATAAAGTTTCACGGAAATAGCGAACAAAAGGTAAAGTTTCGCGGAGATTGCGAACAAAAGGTAAAGTTTCGCGGAAATAGCGAACAAAAGGTAAAGTTTCGCGGAGATAGTGAACAAAAGGTAAAGTTTCACGGGGAAACAGCGAACCGAAAGTAAATTTTTAATCATGGGATTGTCTCAGTCACATCCAATTTTTCTGGCTCTTCAGGAGCTACTTTTAGCTAGGAATTTGAAACTTAAGAAGTCAACCCTAGACAGATTTTTGAATGAATGCGACTCCGTGGCTCCGTGGTTTGCGGTGTCCGGGAATCTTACGGTATCCTGCTGGGACAAATTAGGCAGGGACTTGGATTTTGCTTGGGACCAAGGTACTCTGAAGCATGGAGTAAGACCAATTTGGAAGATGGTGAGGAGTTGTTTAGAAGATCAGAGACGCTGTAACGCAATCAAGGAGGGAGAATCAGCCTTGGAACTGCTGCAAGGGGAAAGATCTGAGCAGGCAGACAGTGAAAAGGAAAGTAACAAAGGCGAAAGATTTGAGCAGGCAGACAGTGAAAAGGGAAGCAAAAGGAAGGTCCCTCTCTATCCCGATCTTAGAGATTTTAGAGATTTTGAGGACTCAGAGGGTACAGATTCTGAAGGGGAGCTACACGCTCTAATAGAACAGTTGGAGAGGACTGTTATTAGAAAAAGGGAAAAGAAAAAGGTAAAAGAGAAAGACATGTTGGCGGCAGTTGGTGTAAGTGAAGCCATTGCCACGGCGCCTTCAACTCCCCCTCCATACCCAGAAGCCGTTCAGATAGATCAGCCTGTTCAGTCCCTGAAAGTAGGGAGATCTTTCTGCCCAGGGACGTGGACACAAGTAAGAACAGAATTACAGTTTGCCTATCCGGTATACCAAGACCCACAAGGGAACAGGTACGAGGAACCGCTTGATTTTAAAGTAGTTAAATCCCTTGCAGAGTCGGTTCGTACCTATGGCATTACCGTTTCTATTACATTGGCTCAAGTAGAAGCATTAAGCTTCTAGACATTGTATGACTCCGAGTGATTGGAGTGGCCTGGCCCGCGCCTGCTTAAGTCCAGGGCAATACTTAGACTGGAAAGCTTTCTTGATTGAGTATGCCACTGAGCAAGCAGCCATTGACCAGAGAAATGGAAATCCAGCCTGGGATAGAGATATGCTGCTTGGGCAGGGGAGATTTGCCAACCAGCAGACAGGATATCCCAATCAGGTTTATGAACAAATAAACCAGACAGCTATCAAGGCTTGGAAATCCCTTCCTAACAAAGGGGAGGTAAGTGGGAACTTAACTAAGATTCTACAGGGCCCCATGGAACCCTTTTCAGACTTTGTGGCATGATTGGTGGAAGCGGCAGGGAAGATTTTTGGTGATCCGGATGCTGCCATGCCACTAATAAAACAGTTAGTTTATGAGCAATGCACCAAACAGTGTAGAGCCGCTATCACCCCTTACAAGAGTAAGGGGCTACAAGCCTGGATGAAAGTGTGTAGAGAACTTGGAGGGCCATTAACTAATGCTGGTCTTGCTGCCGCGGTAGTACAGTTGACCAGAAAAGGTGGAGGAAGTCCAGGACTTTGTTTTAAGTGTGGCAAGATGGGACACTTCAAAAGACAGTGCCCCAGGGGAAGGAGTACAGGAAGTACAGGAAGTGTACAACGCCCCAGGCAGCCGGGTTTATGCCCAAAATGTAAAAATGGGAACCACTGGGCTAATGAATGCCGTTCAGTGACAGACATCCATGGCCAGCTTTGACTCAAGGTTATGGTGGCGCTCGTCCAAAAAACGGACAGCGGGGCCCACTACCCCAGGGCCCACAAATATATGGGGCAGTAGAGAATAATGACAAAGAACAGAATCAAGAGAGATGGCCAACCCTCCGCCATCTGAGAGACCGCGGAGAGCCACTGCAAGCTCAGCAGGATTGGACCTCTGCTCCACCACCAGACTCGTATTAACGCCCCAAATGGGGGTCCAGTTAATTGAAACAGATTTTAAAGGACCCCTTGAACCTGGTACAGTTGGTTTGCTGTTAGGGAGGTCATCATCAGCCTTGAGAGGACTTATTGTCCATCCTGGAGTTATAGATCCAGATTATACACAGGAGTGGTTAAGATCATGGTAGCCTCCCCCCGTGGTATAACAGCTATCTCTCCTGGAGACAGAATTGCTCAGTTGATCATGTTGCTGAGCTTACATGATCACTATGCGGCAAAGGATCGAGAGAGAGGAAAAGATGGTTTTGGGTCCATGGGCACAGATCTGACTTTTCTCTCCCTGGATTTGGACCAACACCCCGTCTTGGAGTTAAAAGTTGATGGTAAAAAGATCTGGGCCTTTTGGATACTGGGGCTGATAGGAGTATCATAGCAAAGAAAGACTGGCCTTCAGGTTGGCCCGTACAAGCCTCTTCTCAAACACTTCAAGGCCTGGGTTATGCTAAGACTCCAGATATGAGTGCAAGATTAATAAAGTGGCAGGACCAAGAAAACCACTCAGGAGAAATGCAGCCATATGTACTTGAGCTCCCTATCTCCCTTTGGGGAAGAGACCTTTTAAAGGATATGGGATTTAAATTGAGTAATGACTATTCTGATTCAGCCCAACGTATGATGCAAGATATGGGATATGCTCCAGGCTTTAGAATAGGAAAATATTTGCAGGGGCGGAAGAGTCCCATATCTATGCAGCAAAGACAAAAGAGACAGGGCCTGGGTTTTTCCTAGGGGCCACTGAGGAGGGCATTCCCATAACTTGGAAGACGGAGGACCCAGTATGGGTTCCTCAGTGGCCACTTTCCTCTGTAAAATTGAATGCAGCCAAAGAGTTGGTGGATGAACAGATGTCTTTAAAGCATATAAAAACATCTGTATCTCCCTGGAATACACCTATCTTTGTCATTAAAAAGAAATCTGGAAAATGGAGATTGTTGCATGACCTGCGTGCCATAAATCAACAAATGCAGATCATGGGCCCAGTGCAATGCGGCTTGCCGCTTTTATCATCTTTGCCAACCTCATGGCCCATTATAGTTATAGATATAAGGGATTGTTTTTTCTCCATCCCTTTGTGTGCCAAAGATAGTGAGAGATTTGCATTTACTGTTCCATCCTGTAACCATGAGGAACCTGATCAGTGGTTTGAAATGGTAGTATTACCTCAGGGCATGGCAAACAGCCCCACTATGTGCCAACTGTATGTGGGGGAAGCCATTGCTCCCTTGAGAAAGAATTTTCCAGATTTGAGATGTGTTCATTATATGGATGATATCTTACTGGCAGCTAAGAGTGAACAAATGTTAGATCAGGCCTATGAAGAATTAGTTCAATTATTAAAAAAGAAGAGGTTGTTTATAGCTCCTGATAAGGTTCAAAAGGAAAATGTGGTTAATTATTTAGGAGCGAAGGTTGGACCTGAAAAGATAATACCTCAAAAGATTGAGATAAGAAAAGATAATTTAAAGACTCTAAATGATTTTCAAAGGTTGTTAGGAGATATCAATTGGGTAAGAGGCTATTTAAAGCTACCAAATTATGAAATAAGACCCCTATATGATATTTTGAAAGGTGATTCAGCACTTAATTCTCCTAGGCAATTAAAAGAACAAGCAAGAAAAGCTTTATGTAAAGTGGAAGAAAGGTTGCAGAGTGCCTTCCTAAAGAGATGGCAGGAAGGACAGCCCATTGCATTGTGCATATTTGCCACCAATGGTCAACCTACAGGATTGTTATGGCAGGGCGGACCATTATTATGGACCTATTCAAAGATTTCTCCAAAAAAATCCATAGAACATTATCCCACTGCAGTTGCTGCTTTAGCCTTAAATGGTATCCAACAATGTTTGCAGTCTTTTGGAGTTGCTCCTGCCAATATAATAGTACCCTATTCTAGTCATCAAATTAAGACTTTGTGTGGCACTGTAGATGATTGGGCAATATTGCAATGTAGCTTTGAAGGAGTGATTGATAATCATTATCCTAAGCATCCATTGCTATCATTTTTTAAAGAGCACCCAGTGATATTCCCTAAGGTTACTTCAGCAGTACCACTTCAAGGGTCACCAAATGTGTTTACTGATGGCTCAAAGACAGGCTGCGGAGCCTATTTGATAGAAAGACAAGAGCCCGTGTTATGTCAATTTCAACCGGGCTCCCCCCAAATAGTAGAGTTGAAAATAGTAATTGAGGTGTTTAAAAGATGTCAATTTGCATTCAATTTGATCTCAGATTCAGTCTATGTGGTCAACGCAGTGAAAATATTAGAATTGGCAGGTCCTATTAAGAATAGTAGTACTGTATGTGCCTTATAACAAGAGTTACAAGTTTTAATCTGGCAGAGAAAAAGGTGTTTTTATATTCAACATATCAGAGCACATACAGGATTACCATTAAGTGAGGGTAATGATAAAGTTGATCAATGGACTAGGATGGAATGTATTTTTTGAAGCTCGTTCCTGGACCAAGCCAGACAGTTTCACCAATTATTTCATGTAAATGCAAAAACTCTACAGCAGAAATTCCATTTGTCTAGAGCAGATGCTAGACAAGTGGTTTTGGACTGTCCTCAGTGTGTGATTCATCATCATCCTCCCAGTGTGGGAGTGAACCCTAGAGGGTTGATGCCACTCAAAATCTGGCAAATGGACGTTACCCACATTTCAGAGTTTGGAACCTTAAAATATATTCATGTATCTGTGGATACCTGCTCAGGTATCATACATGCTACACCTATGAGTGGAGAAAAGGCTCGCAATGTCATAGGGCATTGATTAGAAGCCTGGGCTGCATGGGGAAAACCACAGCAGCTGAAAACAGACAATGGACCAGCCTATACGGCTCAGTCCTTTGTCTCCTTCTGCAACCAGATGGAGGTACAGCTTAATCACGGATTACCATATAATCCTCAAGGACAAGGAATTGTGGAGCATGCTCATCACACCTTGAAAGAATGTTTGCAAAAACAGAAGGGGGAATAGGCCAAGGCCGTACCCCCAAGGAGAGAATGTCTTTAGCCTTATTTACTTTAAATTTTTTCAATTTGGATGCTCAAGGCCGCTCAGCAGCGGACAGACATCAGGATTCCCATGGTCCACCTAAAGGCATGGTGAAGTGGAAGGATATTTTGACAGGCTCTTGGCGAGGGCCTGACCCCGTGCTAACATGGGCGAGAGGGTCTTTTTGTGTTTTTCCTCAGGATCAACAAGATCCAGTGTGGGTGCCTGAATGCCTTGTGAGGAAGATTCGTCATGAAGACCTTCCTAGGGATCCTGGTGATAGTAGCAGTGAGTATGTCAGGAATGACCGAGCTGAGATGGGGGATCCTGTCGATATTCCCAAAGCCGATGCCGGTCAGACATGATGCAACTGTGTTTCCATGCTTATTTAGCAGTAATAGAAGCTTAGGCTTACCCTACCTTCCCTTTGATGATCAGAAAAGCCCTATAGAGGGTAATAGAAATGTCAGCTTGAAGGGTAGTCTGTGCTTTTTAATGAGCTTCAATAGGTCAGATGATACAGAATGCATTAAATTGTCTCAGCAGTCAGCAGATTTTTTACCACAACTGAGATTTGGGGGTAGGGGTAGTGGTTTGTTTTCAGGCAATGGTTCTCGCCTTGAAGGATGGTGGCCCACACGAGTCTCTGACCGGGACCCCCTCAGACAGCCATGCTGGGCACCTTTTTGTAGAGGATCCACAGGAGAGGAAGGACCTTTTCCCTGGACTGGATGTCAGGAGCGCAGAGCAGTTTGGGTTCAAGAAGATTATTTTTCCTTTAGCCCCATGATTAGTAATATAGTGAATAAGTCTTGTACAGGAATGCTTGATATATCTACTAGGGATCCTCAGCAGACTGCCACCAATCCTTTTGATTTGTGGCTTTTGTGTGGGGTAAATGGAAGTTGCATGGACTTGGGACCTGTCATTATGCTTGGGGGAGGAATTTATCAAAGAGGTAATTTTTCCCTAGGTCCACTACCAAATTGAATCTTTCTAGTGGTAGTGGCTCTGGTACTTGGAATTCTTCGTTTCATTCTTACCGCAATAAGACCTTTTCAGCTTCGCCAGTGTGTCTCTGGCCTCCTTTTCTGTGGATTGTAAGTAATGGGAGTGCATCCTTGGGTCAAGAAAAGTTAGTATGCACTCCAGACATATGCTTTTATGCCCTCTGCTGGAATGCCACAGCCTTTCCTGTGGCTGTGGTGACTAGAATGCCTCGATATGTACCAGTTCCTGTAGAGGCTCCTAATGCCATGATGCTATTCAGGTTTAAAAGAGATTTTGGCATCACTGCAGCTATTGTTACTGCCATCACTATTGCTGTGGGGGCTACTGCCTCAGCTATTGCCTTGTCTAGTTCTATACAGACTGCCAATGCCCTGAATAACATTTCAGCCACTGTAGCACAGGCATTGGATACTCAGACCTCTATGAATTCTCATCTCAAAGGAGGCCTTATGATAGTTAATCAACGCATAGATTTAATACAAGAACAGATTGATTCTCTTTGGCAACTAGCACAATTGGGGTGTGAGTGGAAAATGCAAGGTTTGTGTGTTACTTCGGTGCAGTATCAAAATTTTACAAAGGCTGCTAATCTGTCTAGACAATTG
>CAJQZJ010000247.1:1628892-1746550 GCA_907164525.1 Lophiomys imhausi | reverse complement strand
GGATTCCAGTCTATACTGAAGACCAGCTGCAACACCCAGCCTCAGGGACTGAGCAAATGCTGAATTCCTGGGCCTTCGATTCATAAGCAGCCATTGTTGGATTAGCTGGATCTCAGCCTGTAAATCATTCTAATAAAACCCCCCACCCCATCTGATTTTATAAATTCTGTTCCCATAGAGAGCCCTGATGAATACACACAGGGTTCTGTATGTAGTGATCGCATGTATGCGTATACATACCACAGCAGCAGCAGTAACAAGGGACAACTAAGGAGAGTGGCCAGTGAAGAAATTACAGGGACCAGAGACACTGGAGGACAGCTAAAGGAGAGGGAAGACGAGAGTGAGAAGGAAGGTGCGGCTGAAAAAAAAAAAAAAGACAGACTGACTTAACGACCCAACAATGAGAAACTTCAGACTCCAGTCACCAGATGAGATCTGGGAGCCACTAAGCTTCAAGAGTCAAGGCTCCTGGGGCTGGAGGGACCACTGCTCTTGCAGAGCACCTACAACTCTGTTAACTGACCATAACTCCAGCTCCAGGGCGTCCGGCTCCCTCTTTAGTTCTCCACATGTACCTGCACTCACACAAACACATATCCACACATAGGCACAAACATATATACATAATTAAAATAAATATTTTTTAAACAGTCAAACATTCTGGCATCAAGGCCTGAGAGCTGCATCGCCCCCCACGTGTGGAAACGTGACACTAACAATGGTGGGAGCTGAGGATCCACACACCCAGAGCCCACCTCAGGCAGGGCTTGAACACCAGCTTGTTAGCTGGGGCTGCTGCCAATCACTCCTGCTGGACGCTGTGTGTCTCATGGCTGTCCAGGGCTGGAATGGCTGCTAGCTGCAGCTCAGAGCAAATGGGAGGTGTGGTGTGTAGCTGTAATCCCCAGGACTCAGGAAGTAGAGACAGAAGTTCAGGTCATCCTCAGCTCCAGCAAGTCCAAGGCCCTGTGCAGCCCAGGGACGGAGATTCTAACAGCCCTGGCATGCTGGCCACCTTGTCCTCTCCCACCACAGGCCCTCCTGATGGAGTGACCATAGCCAAATACCCAGGCTCCTGTCCACAGTCACTCTCTCCTAAGCACCTTCTCCTTTGTTCCCATGGTTTTGGTTTTTTATTTTATTTTGGTGTAAAACTGTGATATATGGAGGCTTAGCAATAAATAGAAACCTACCCAGGGCCATGGGATCACAGAAAAAAATACTGACAGGACTCAGATCTGCCCCTAAAGCCAGGTGAGCTCAACAGGGCACCGCCAGACAAGTGCGTAAATACAGTGAGTGCTCCAGGGATCTGGGAGGAGAAGGGGACACTGGGCACATTAGAACTCCTACTTAAGAGCCTTACTCTCACTTCTTTTCATGTCTGTATTTCTTTGGTGTAATCTCTGTATTGTGGTTCATGTTTGTGAGCTATGAGTTCTCAACATCTTACTGGCAAGGAGCGTTTAAGGGGGCTTGGAAGAAGAGTTCATCTCAGAGTTGGACCAGAGCCAGCAAGAGGCTACCCCAAGGGTGTGTGAAAATGCTAGGCCCGGTGCTGGAGAGACGCCTCAGCTGTTAGGAGTGCCCTTTCAGAGGATCCAAGTTCAGATCCAGGCAAGGTTGTAGGGTGCTGTCAACTACCTGGGACTGCAGCTTCAGGGGACCCTAAGTTCTCTCAGAGCCAGGAAACGGCACACATGTGGCCCACACACACAAAACTACACTTACATACACATGAGTGAAACAAATATATACAAGTTTGTTTTTATTGTGTATTTTGGCTTTATATATATGTGTGTATATATATATAAATGCATACATGCCCTCAGGAAGTCTCAACTGGGTTTCCTCAGCCTCTGCTGCCCCCTTGTGGCCGGAATGCAACAATGGACGCCCAGTTTCCAGCTGGACATGTGCTCAATGATTTCCCTGTTTGTTACACACTTTGCTGAAGAATGGCAGTGTGACCAGGTCACGGTTCCAAGAAGTTCATTTGTGTCTGTTATAACCGTCTCTCCCACTGTGGCTGGGACAGTTAAAGGGCAGGACATTGGTGATCAGAGACCTTTTCTAGCAGACAGATTCACTTACTGCCTAGAGCTGGGCTCTGAGGACACAAGAGAGCAGGCTGACCCAAGGCCATGAGAGACCATGGAGACACTTCCGGACTCGCCGTCAGCACCAGCCGGAGACTAGAGATTGGTGTCAACCAAGCGTACCAAGGAGAGCAAACTGGACATCCCAGTCAGGTAGCTAGCTTCAAGATGCACCACCTTGGGCTGCCAGTCTCTGTAGCAGCTTAAGCTAGAGCTTAAAACCGCCTACAACACACATCATAGTTCCTCTCAACCATCTCTGAGTCTCTTTACTCCTAGCAGGTCCTGCACAGACCACTATGGTCATAAACTGAGAGATGGAGTCTAAGAGAGAAAGACTCTTTGCCACAAGTCCACCAGAGAAAGACCTTTTGTGGCAAATAAGGCAGCCAGAAAAGATGGGCGGAGTTCAGAGGCCTGGGCGAGAAACTAGGACATGAAGCATACACAGGCCAAGGAGACTATAGAAATGAGTCTCAGCTGATGGAGGAAGCTGAAGTCAAGTTTACCAGTTAAAAAAGACTAGTCTCATAAACCAGCCACAATTTAGTGGTTGAAATGAACTGGCAAAGTTAGGCCCAACAGATACTAAGCTTGAAATGGACTGCCTGCTGGGACTGCCGTATTCAAATTGGTAAAACCAAGTTACCCTGCATGGACCTATGCTAAGAATATTAATATCATTTTAAGAAAATTAAAATAGGGTTAGTTAGGTGTTCTAAGGTTATAGGTTTTAGGTTATAGATTCTAGGTTATAGGATATAGATATTTTATAGGTGTTCATTAAGAACTAATAAGTAAATATAAGTGTTTTAAATAAAAATTTTCTGTTACAAGCCTGTGGAGAGACTGGCCACATAAAGTCTCTCTAAGGGGAAAAAGTCACTTAGGATCTCAGGAGGGAATGCGGCCACTTCTGTTAATAAAAAGGGCAAATCCCAGTATGGGTCAGGCTCCATATAAACATGGTCCTGTATGAAGCCACTGAGTGTGGCTGAGAGAAGAACTCAGAGATTCTTAAACTTTTCCCACTCACAGCCCATTTTATGCCCAATGTTGGCACCATTGAGAGAACAGAGGTATATAAAATAGGTATACTTCACCCAAAGCAATTATCTACTGATGGTTTATCATTTATTTTAAAATAATCCTTTGGCATAATCTAATTACTATTTATTTTGTGTAATTCACCATTATTAAAGGTAAGGCCCAGCAGTCAACCTTGTTAATCTGATTTTCTCTTAAGATTTATTTATATTTTTTATGTTTATGTGTAAGTGCCATGAGCATGCAGGGCCCAAAGAGGCCAGAAGAGGGCATCAGATCCCCTAAAACTGGAGTTACAGATGACTGTGAGCTGCCATGTGGGTGCTGTGACCCAACCTAGAGTCCTCTGCAAGAGCAGCAGATGCTCCTGACCGCTGCGCCTCCTCCCCAGCCCTTAACCCAGTCTCCTCAGATGCACAAGCCTGCAGCAGTCCAGAGAAAGCCAAAACTTAGGCCTCATGTGTAACAAGACAAGACACCCACAAGCCACATTTGTCCCAAGAGAAGAGATGGCATTGGACTGTTCAATGCAGCCACTAGCCAGGTGATTCTCCTTAAGTCTATTTAAATTAAAGAAAATCGAGGCAGGGGGGTAATTCAGCGGTAGAGCCACTTTGCTATGGGCAATGTCCTGAATTCTATTCCCAGCACTGAAACAAACACACGCTGAGGCAGATCTTGTGCCTCACAAGCACAAGACCCTAGGCTGGAACCTTAGCACTGCATAAACCAGGAATGGCATTTCACACCTGTAATACCAGGACTCGGGAAGTAGAAAAAAAGAGGATCTGAAATAACAGCATCACCTTCTACCACTCGGTGAGTTCAAGGCCAGCCCTGGCTACATGACCTCCTGTCTCAAAAGTAAATTAAAGGGGGGCTGAAGAGATGGCTCAGAGTGGTGGCTGCTCTTCCAGAGAACCCAGGTTCGGTTCCCAGCACCCACATACAGATTCATAACCATCTGTAACTCCAGTTTCAGGACATGTGTGACCCCCTCTTCTAGCCTCTTCAGGCACTAGGCATCCAAACGGTGGACAAGCACACATGCAGGCAAACACCCACACACATAAAATTAAAATTTTTTTAAATGTTGAATTGAGTAAGTATGGGATGGAAATGTGGCTTATGCCTCCAGTCAGCTTGCCTTATGCATACAGGGCCTCAGGTTCGATCCCCAGCACCTCACAGGTATGATTGTGCAGACCTGGGATCCCAGGGACTGCGAGGCAGAGGCAGGAGGATCGGTTCAAGGTCATCCTCGGTTACTTAACAAAGTCTGAGATGAGATACAAGAGAACCCGTCTCAAATAAATTCAAATTCAAACCTTAGGTTCCTCTGTCAGCAAGCCCCTTCAAGGAGAGCACAGGCAGGGAACATTTCCACTCCCTGGGCAGCAGGGGGCGCCGAGCGGCTCCTGGGTCCTGCTGCTGGAAGGCATCCGGAAATGCCAGCTTTTGTCTGGTGCCACTTCCTTTTCTACTTGCAACAAAACTTAATGTCTGATGCATTGAAAATACTTCAGTAGAATTCTTGGGATACGGGGAGCCACAGGAGTGCTCAGGGAGCCTTGCCAAACTTGCTTTGTTGGGTAGTAACCCTATCCCCATCACTTCCACCCCCAATCCCCACCTCTAGAAACCCCCTTGAGAGGCAGAATCAGAGTCACGAGTACCATGAGTTCAAGGTGCTCCACTACCTAGGGAATTTGAGGCTAGCCTGGGCTACAGGAGACCCTGTGGAAAAAAAAGAGAAAGCGGGGATAGTGAGGTGACTGAGTGGTTAAGAGGGCTTGTTGCTCAATAATGAGGTCTGAAGTTTGAATCCCAGTACCCACATCCAGCAGCTCACGAGGAGCTCTAGGGGAGTCAACACTTTCTTCTGAGCTCCTCGGGCACCTGCATTCACAAGCACATACTCACACACAGATACACACATAAAAATAGGACATAAACCCTTTAAAAATGCAATAATCACAGTGTAAAACCCTATAGGTTAGCTCCACAGCAGAGTGAAGATTACAGAGGAAAAAGTACACTGAACCTAAAGATTAGACACAAATCAACCTGATCTGAACAAGAGAAAGAAAATGGTCTGGGAATGTGGGGAGGGATTGGAGATGTGCAGGACTCCAACAAAAGGAGCCAGCACCACTGTCATAGGGAAAGGATGGCAAGGTGCTCAGCGTCCCTGGGCTCCACATGTCACCTTGAGTGGAGTGGACTACGCCCTCCTTCAGGTATTTAATGGAGTAGGACCTGCCAGTGGGGGACCGGCTTCACACACTAGGACATGGACAACCTCAAAAGCAAGCGAACTAGACAAAAATTCTTGTTGGTACCAAACAACACATCTAAAAAAGGACCCTGGTTCCCTCTTCCTCCCCTCCAGATAGAACTGGTTTGTTTGTTATGAGTTTTATATTTATGTATTTGTTGTGCCTACAGAGACTAGCAGAGTATCTGATCCCCTAGGGTTGGAGTTAACAAGCAATTGTGAGACACAGGATCCAGATGCTGGGAACCAAACCCGGGTCCTCTGGAAGAACAGCCAGTGTCCTTAACCACTGAGCCATCTCTCCAGCCGCAGAGCTGGGTTTTACAGTTGTTGGTTTTCTGTATTTTTTTTTTCAATCACTCAAACCCCAGTCCTTGGAGAACTTGCTGACTGTGGCCAACCAGATCATGAGGAAGATAAAATAAAATTTATAACCTGGGAGTCAGATGGTTCAAAATAAGTATAATAAGGAGAAAAACAAAAAAACTAAGGGTTTCTACTTGAGAACACTGTGACAATGAAGTGCCTTTGAAAAGGGAGGGCTAAGGCAAACTCTGTAAGGCCGAGAGGCCCTCATGGCAAGAAACAACCCCAGGACCACAGGAATGCTGTCCTTCTTAATGTGGAAAGTTCCTACAACTGAAGTGTGAGTGGGTGACACATTTATCCTTCTCCAGGGATATACAATGAAAGAAAAGCCAATTGTTTGATGGAGTAAGGAGAGGGGTGGTTTTACACCACTGCAGCCTCATATGTTACCCCAGGAGTCTGCATCAGGTCCAGGTTATCATGGACCCAGGAGCAGCACAGGTAGCTCGAGCAGGGGCCTTGCCTTGCTCAGGATAAAGTAATCAGTGCCCTAAGCAGACCCCCCCACACACATACACCGCCCTTCGCCCACACACTCCAGGTTCCCCTTCTGCCTCACCACTTCCTCACCTCCATTACTGGTTCTCCTTTCTCACAAGCTCCAGCCTGGTGCCCCAGCCTCCTTTCTAAGTGGTAAGCTGGTGGCAAGGCTAGTTCTTTCCCCACAGGGCCTTTGTGGTCTCACCAGAAACCAGACGTCTCTTCCCAGGTTCCCTCTGCGGCTCCCAGCACCATATGTCCCAGATCAGGAAACCAGACAAGGAAAAGCAGAGAGCTTACACACTGGATCTTCCCAGATCTCAGCTGCCTCCTCAACTTGGGAAGGTTAGGAGGCATTCCTGGTAACCAGTGAGAGGACAATGGGCTAAAAGCACAGGCCGGAAATGCACAAAAGAAACGTGTCATCACACATGTGAAAATAATGTTAAACCTTATTAACAAAATAAGGTGGGGGTTGTCTGTTTGAAAAAAAAGAAAAAAGAAAAACCTGTTTGTTTTGAGATGGAGTCTTCCCAGGCTGGCCTTGAACTCCAATCCTCCTGCCTTAACCTCCCAAATGCTGGGATTCTGGGAACATGCCAACCACACCCAACACAACTGCAATTTTAGAACAACAATGAGATACTGTGGCAAGAAACCAAATTCCATGGGCTGGTGAGAGTAAGGCACACACAGACATTACCGACTGGAATAGGAAGCCACGCTGTATGCTGGAGAGTGGTAGCCAAGTTTAATGACCAAGACACTGGTCATCTGAAGGCTCAGGATTTTCACTCCCAGTTAGCCTAAGAAAGGCAACCACACATACATGTGAGCTCCAGAACATTTACTGCAAAATAGTTTCTCGTGTTAAAAATTGACCTCCCTCCTCGGCAAGTCTTGATAGGAAACTAGTTGAAGTGACCGAGGGCTCATATGGAAGAATCCTGAGCAACCATTTAAGAAGGATGATGGGGACTGGGGGCGCGGCGGAGCTCTGTAGTGGGGTACATGCTTATCACATGTGAGACCCTAGCTCGATACCGAACACCCCCAAAACACCTTAAACATCAGACATACTGAAAGTTTAGAACAATCCACAAAATGGAGTAACTAACTAAAATGCGAGTCTGCAGAGGAGGCTCGTGGACACCTTATGGCCCAGCGTGCACAAAGCTCAGGGTTTGATTTCCGGCAGTGTAAATGAGGACAATGGTACACCCCTGTAATCCTAGCATTTAGGAGATGGAAGCAAGTGGATCAGGAGCTCAAGGCCATCCTCACCCACAAAGCAAATTCAAGGCCAGTCTGGGCTATGGGGGGCGGGGGGGCACTGGCCCAGTGTTCCTAGCAGGACAGGTCAGCACTGCAGGCGGCACCCAGGATTCCTCAGAGATGAGTGACCTGCTCCGCACCAACTGGGGCTCTGCTCCCAGTGTTACTAGAGGAAGGAACTCCACATGTGACTGACTCCAAAGCTGTACCCAGTCCTCAGGAAGGCAGAATGCAGCCAGGCATTACAGGACAGGGTGTAATCCCACCGTTTAGGAGACTGGGGCAGAAAGACTTGTGAGTTTGAGGCGAGCCTCCACTACATGGTGAGTTCCAGGCCAGCCTGGGTTACAGAATGAGGCCATGTCCAAAGGTTTGTTTTTCTTAATAAACTTAAAAGGAGGCAGAATGAACTTTTCAGGACAATGAATCCCCTTTGTAACCGTCTTTATATATATATATATATATATATAAAACTTAAATTTTACATCTTGACTGACATCTTGACCATATTGCCGTATCCTTTGCGGGGGAGGGACACAGAGCTGGGTGAAATACACTGTGTCCGATTTTATTGGTAATGACACTATTTTACATTCTTCTCTGAAGGAAGACCAAGCCTTCCCTCAACTCTGTACTAAAAGCAACCCAGCAGGCTACAGCTATGACTCATGCTGATAGAGCATTTGTATGGAACACAGGCCTGAGTTCCATCTCCACTAGGAGGAGGGCCCAGCGTCCTGTCTATTCCCCAGGAAGACCTCAGGCATGGACTCATGTGTTTATAACCCAGGAGGCAGCTGTAGAGTCACACAAGTTCCAGGCCAGCCAGGACGACATGCACAGTGAGATCGTGTCTCAAAACACCTTCTTAAAAATAACACCCCCAGAAAGGGCCAACAAAAGCCTTAGAGGTCCCCTGGGTTCCCTCTGCCAAAGTGGCACTTGCTTCAGCTCATGACAGGCTGCTGGTCCTTTGAGAAGTGAGTGTGCTGTACCAGAAGCTGAGCATCCTCTCCTTGCCCCAACACCTCTGCCCCTGTCCTGCCCTTCCTGGGACATAGTGGCAGCAGTTGCCACTCCCAGTCCTGTAAAAAAGAATTGACAATTAAAGTCTCCCCCCATGTGCCCCTCAACTCCTGCCCTGAGCCCGAGGAGCAAACCAGCTCCCCCTTGTCCCCTGCCTGCCAGCCACACTGTCCCTTTCTCAGGGACTGCCAACCAACCAAGGCCCCTCCCTCACACCAACCTCTCACCCCCCCCCCCCCATCAGTAGGGTGTCCAGGACATTGTGTGACTCAGGAAACAGCTCAGACTGAGGCCTGCAGCAGGCCCAGGAGGAAGGGGGGGCGGTGGAGGCAGAGGACGTGGCCTTGCCTGGCCACAGGGGCTCTGAGGGTCTTCTCTTGAAGAGGCAGAGGAGATCCAGGCCAAGGGTAGGCGCTCTGGAATGCGTCCCCGGTCGCTGAGGTTGTTGCTGCTCTTGCTGCTCTTGCTGCCCAGTTTCCCAGTCACCCTGACCAGAGGTGAGGCATGACCAGAGGTGAAGGGGTCGGGGCATATCTCCTTGGGGGAGATGCTCGGTGAGACTAGGGAAGAGGGCCAAGCCCCAGACGCTGAAGGGACACTGGAGGGAGGACGTCCTAGTGCTGACTGCCACAGGGGCTGCCTAGACCCAGTGTGCCCGGCACCAGGGGTAGTGCCTGCTGTTGGATGGGAAGGGGAGTGCCCACCCCCAGGGAGAAGCCAGCTGGCCTTGGAAGAAGAGGCAGAGGGGCTCTTGGTGTGGGGTGGGCAGGAGAAAAACTCTGATACAGGGAAGATCCCTGATACAGGGAACAGAGGAGTAGCAAGAGTAGGAAGATCCCTGATACAGGGAAGAGTAGGAAGATCCCTGATACAGGGAAGAGTAAGAAGATCCCTGATACAGGGAAGAGAGGAGTAGCAAGAGTAGGAAGATCCCTGATACAGGGAAGAGAGGAGTAGCAAGAGATGGAAGCATAGGAGAGCCCACTAAGTCCCTTTCTGTCCAGATGTCCCCACCCCCAGTGGCTCATTGCTGGCCTTTCCTGAAGGAAATCCCTTAGGTGTCTCAGCCATTCACCTCCCAGGAGCACCATTGGCTCCCTCCTAATCCCTGTTGTCCTGCTTCCGGGGGATGGAGCTGGGCTGAACTTGAGAGACCAGAGAATAAACAGGAAGAGGGTGGGAGTAATAACAGAAGTCTTGAATGAAGGGCTGAGACAAGAGGACCATGTGGAGACTGGGACTGGGGCATGAAGGAGAAGGTGGCACACAGCACCATGCACCTGGGCCACATGGTGGGGGGGGGGGCTGCTTGTCACCTGGACCACCTGGAAGAGGAAGAGCAGTCCACAGGCCCTTGGGTTCCTTGTCATCCTCCTGTCTCTCCCCCAGAGCTTCTGTGTGGAGGTTCCCCAGAGCCCTGTGCCAACGGAGGCACCTGCCTGAGGTTATCTCAAGGACAAGGGATCTGCCAGTGAGTGTGCTTCATGGGAGTGGGATCTGGGTAGAAAGAGGAGGGAAGGAAGGAAGAGGGTGAGGAATGAGAAGAAGAGAAGACTCAACTGTACACAAGAGGAGGGAGAGAAGGAAGAGGGGCCACTGATCTGAAATGTCCCTCTACCCCCAGGTGTGCCCCTGGATTTCTGGGTGAGACTTGCCAGTTTCCTGATCCCTGCCAGGGTACCCAACTCTGCAAGAATGGTGGCAGCTGCCTACCCCTACTCCCCACAGCCCCAAGCTTCCCTAGCCCCTCTTCTCCACTGGCCCCTACCTTCTCCTGCACATGCCCCTCTGGCTTCACCGGTGACCGATGCCAAACCCATCTGGAAGAGCTCTGTCCACCTTTTTTCTGTTCCAACGGGGGTCACTGCTATGTCCAGGCTTCGGGCCGCCCACAGTGTTCCTGCCAGCCCGGGTGGACAGGTAAGCGCAAGCAGGGGTCATTAGGAGTGTGCAGTCACTCTTCTTGTTACTATGACAAAATGCCTGACAAAAACTCCCAGAAGAAAGGAGGGTCACAGTCTGGGGGTTTAGCATCATGGTGGGGAAGTCGTGGAACATGAGGCTGTGGATCACATCCCATCCACAGACAGGAAGCAAGGCACCCCTGTTTCATTTCTGTTGCGGTGATAAACACCGTGACAAAAACCAGCACTAGGGAGGAAAGGGTTTATGTGGCTCATAAATCCAGGTGACGGCTCATTACTGAGCAGAAGTCAAGGCAGGAACCCAAAGCTGCCAATCAATCACCGCAACATCCGGTCATTACTGAGCAGAAGTCAAGGCAGGAACCCAAAGCTGCCAATCAATCACCGCAACATCCGGTCAAGAGCGGAGAGAACGAAAGCATCCTTGCTTGTTCTCAGCTCCTGTCGCCCAGTTCAGGACGCTCGCCTAGGGAATAGTGCCACCGCCCAGTTCAGGACGCTCGCCTAGGGAGTAGTGTCACCGCCCACAGTGGGCTGAGCCCACCTACATCGATTGACAGTGCCCAACAGACGGCCCGCAGGCCAACCTGATGTAGGCGATTCCTCAGTTCCGGCTTTCTTCTCAGATGATCCTAGGTTGTGGCAAGTTGGTAGACAAAACTAAGTAGCACACAGAGAGAGGGGAGTGCTGGTACGCAGCACTTGCTTTCTTCTTTTTAAGCAGCCCAGAACCCTAGCCCAGGGAATGGTGCCGCCGTCCACAGTGGCCAGAACCTTCCTGTATCAATGGGTTTTCCCATCTTATGTACCCTAACCTAGAAACTCTCTCATAGACATCTCTTCTGGCCTCTGCGGGCGGGTATCAGGCACGTATGTGGTACACAGACATGCATACATACATACAAGCAAAGCACCCATACACATGAAAAAATATGTAAAATGAAAAAAAGAATGATAAAGAACAGGGGACAGTAGGGCCAGCAAGATTGCCCAGTGGGTAGCACCTGCTGCCAACCCTGACCACCTGAGTTCAGGCCCTGGGATCCACTAAGGGAGTGGAAGGAGAGAAACAAAAGGCCAGAAAACAGGGCTGGAGATGATAGCTCAGTTGGTTGTGTGCGTGCCTAGCATGCATGGATTTAATGCAGCATACATAACTCAACTGTGGTGGTACACAGCTCTATAGTCAGGAATTAGAGGCAGGAGGATCAGCAGTTCAAAGTCAGGCTACACGTGGTGCCACAAGCCTTTAATCCCAGCACTCAGGAGGCAGAGGCAGGAGGATCTCTGTGAGTTTGAGACCAACCTGGTCCACTCAGCAAGTTCCAGGACAGCCAGGACTACACAGAGACCCTGTGTCAAAAAAAAAGGAGAAAGGGGAGAAGCTTGAAGTCACCTCAGACACATGCTGATAAGAGACCTTGCCTCAAAGAAAACCAAGAAACTAAACAACAACAATAAGAAATTCACTCAGAGAGGCAGAGTGATCCAACAAGATACCCCTGAGGCTTTCACCTCCCCCAAGAAAGTCACCACTTCATGGAACCAAGT
Source organism: Lophiomys imhausi (assembly GCA_907164525.1). Classification (NCBI taxonomy): domain Eukaryota; kingdom Metazoa; phylum Chordata; class Mammalia; order Rodentia; family Muridae; genus Lophiomys; species Lophiomys imhausi. The sequence continues at coordinate 1,734,497 of CAJQZJ010000247.1, read as the reverse complement.
TTTCCCAGCTAAGCCAATTTGTAAAACTCCCACGATTAGCTACATGTGCTTTCCAAAGTAAAACATATGAACAGATACCTACAACCCTCCCGAGGCCCAGCAGAATTAAGAGAAGCCACAGAGCACCCTGGCAAAAGGGCCTGAGACCAACAGGCGGAAGACAGGGCTCATGCACACAGAACGCTGACCAAGCTCAGATGCGTAAGCAAGATCTGTGCAGTGGCTGAAACAACCCTCTCCCCACTCCACGCCTGTGCCCTGCTGCAGGTGAGCAATGCCAGCTCCGCGACTTTTGCTCAGCCAACCCTTGTGCCAATGGAGGTGTGTGCCTGGCCACATACCCCCAGATCCAGTGCCGCTGTCCACCTGGCTTCGAGGGTCACACCTGTGAACACGACATCAATGAGTGTTTCCTGGAGCCGGGACCCTGCCCTAAGGGCACCTCCTGCCATAACACTTTGGGCTCCTTCCAATGTCTCTGCCCTGTGGGGCAGGAGGGTCTGCAGTGCAAGCTCAGAAAGGGACCCTGTCCTCCTGGAAGCTGTCTCAATGGAGGCACCTGCCAGCTGGTGCCAGAGGGAGACACCACCTTTCATCTCTGCCTCTGTCCCCCAGGTAAAGCCTCCCAGGGGCTCTCTCGCACCCTCTCCCCCTAGGCAGGCTCCATGGCTGATCCCATGACCCTGTCGACCCTGTCAGGTTTCACAGGGCTGGACTGCGAGATGAATCCAGATGACTGTGTCAGGCACCAGTGTCAGAATGGGGCTACCTGCCTGGATGGGCTGGGCACCTACACCTGCCTGTGCCCAAAAACATGGAAGGGTGAGTGGTTCAAAGCAAGTTTGTGGCTGCCCTCTCCTCCCTCCCCACCCCAATGCCAGCCCTTGTCCCCTCTCTCTCTATGTCCCCCCTGCAGGCTGGGACTGCTCTGCAGATGTAGATGAATGTGAAGCCCAGGGTCCCCCTCGCTGCAGAAACGGTGGCACTTGCCAGAACTCAGCTGGCAGCTTTCACTGTGTGTGTGTGAGTGGCTGGGGGGGCGCGGGCTGTGACGAGAACTTAGATGACTGTATGGCTGCCACCTGTGCCGCGGGATCCACCTGCATTGACCGTGTGGGCTCCTTCTCCTGCCTCTGCCCACCTGGACGCACAGGTGCAGACAGAGGACCTGGTGGGGGATGGGGGGGGGCATGGAGGGCAAGAAAGCTCCCGAAGGGCAACGGGGAGCCCCAAGCAGCCTGCGAGAGCCTTGGCCCCTCCGTCTCCACAGGCCTCCTGTGCCACCTGGAAGACATGTGTCTAAGCCAGCCATGTCATGCGAATGCCCAGTGCAGCACCAACCCTCTGACGGGCTCTATCCTCTGCTTATGCCAGCCTGGCTACTCAGGACCCACCTGCCACCAAGACCTGGATGAGTGCCAAATGGGTGAGGGTCCCCCCAGCAGGGCTGCTCTGAGGCCAGCCAGGCCTCCATTCCCAATAGAGGACAGACAGAGCAGTTGGTTTATCAAATTGAAAAACTAAACCAGGCACGGTGGCACATGCCTGTAATCCCAGAAACCAGGGAGTTGAAGCAGGAGGAAGCCTCATCTACATGTCGAGTTCCAGACCATTCTGGGGTGCATGAGTCCCTGTTTCAGAAGAACAACAGGTGGGGCTGGGAGACAGTTCCACCGTTAAAGCAGTTGCCACATAAGTGGCAAGTGCCAGGTGGGCATGAGGACCCATCTGTAATTCCAGCTTCAGGAGGCAAAGACAGTGGGTCCCCAGAACAAGCTGATTGGACAGATTAGCCACAACCACAAACTCTGGGTCTGATATAGAGACCCTGCTTGGAGGGTGGGGAGGAGCCAAGGAAGAGTCCCAGCATCAACCTCGGACCTTCACACTCACACACGTTTGTGCTCACCCACACATGTGTTGCCCACATACATACAAACATGTAGACACACAAATGCATACCACACACACACACATACAGTGGGGGGAAATACATACATATATATACATATCAAAAGCACAAAACAGTTTATTTTCTTTGAGTCTGGTTTGGCTCAGCCCTTCTCCGCAGTGCTGAGCCCTCCAGACCTCACAAGCTGTCCCTTCGCCCTCCATTATAAATGCACAGCCCAGGCTGGCCATGGTGGCGCACACCTTTAATCCCAGCACTCAGGAGGCAGAGTCAGGAGGATCGCTGTGAGTTCGAGGCCAGCCTGGTCTACAAAGTGAGACCAGGACAGCCAGGGCTACACAGAGAAACCCTGTCTCAAAAAAACAAAAAACAAATACATACATAAACAAACAAACAGCCCCCTTCCCAGTTTAGTCTCATCTCCAGACAGGGCCCCCAACACCTTCTCTGTTAGTTTAGCCTCCTTGTCCTCTCTGCCCTTGGCCCCTGTGGACTCCCAGCTCTTCTCTCCTCCCAGCCCAGCAAGGACCCAGTCCCTGTGAACATGGCGGCTCCTGCCTCAACACCCCTGGCTCCTTCAACTGCCTCTGCCCACCTGGCTACACAGGCTCCCGCTGTGAGACTGATCACAATGAGTGCCTGTCCCAACCCTGCCACCCAGGCAGCACCTGCCTGGACTTACTTGCCACCTTCCACTGCCTCTGTCCACCAGGTACGGCAGGGTGGGGCCATGGGTGGGACGGTCAGAGAACCCAAGGGGAATTGCCTAGCCAGAGTGACTGGCATCAATTTTCCCAGCTTCTTCCTCTCCCTATCCCCCAGCTAAAACTGGAGTACCCACTGCCCCTACAAAGGTGGGCTGCCCTGTAATGAGACTGGGCACTGCCTAATTCAGGGGCAGGGTGCTCCTCCTGTTCCCTGATCATCGTAGGGCATACATCCTGGTCTCTTGTCCATAGTGGCCCAGCCAAAGAAGACAGAATGATGGTTATTACATTTGCCACTCTGTCCATGTTAGCCCGGAATGTCCCCTTAACTCACTCTCCCACATAGAGACAAAGTGTAAACCCTTGAAATTCCACATGGGTGGCATGCTGGGTGGTGCAGTTAGGAAAGGAATGCTGAAGGCTGTCCCCACACACTCGCCCTGATGCTGGTTTTATCAGGAGGACGAGAACCATGTATGTTGGATCCCCATTTCATAATTTAAGAAACTGGATACAAAGAGGTGGAGTGACTTATCCAAGGTCACACTGCCAATGAGGAGCAGAGACAAGCGTAAACCCCCCCCCCCCCGGGGCAGGGCTAACCACTCCACCCCTCTCCCTACAGGAAGCTGAGCAGCACCCAGGCATGGTGGCTCAGGCCCCACATAGACAAGCACAGAGAAGTAGGAAAACTGTTCAGTCATCCTAGGGACAAGTTACAAGTAGCAAGAGGTGTCAGGGCAGGCTCCCCAGGAAAGAGGAGGAGAAAGGGAGAGTAGGAGGCTGACCATGAGATTATGGAGACTAAGGTAAACTTAAAGGTGAAAAGTGGGAACAGCTCTGCCACCCTAACGCCTTTCTTCAGTCCTCCTCCACCATCCTCACCACCATCCCATCACCACCACCACCACCACTATCACCACCATCACCAAAACCACCATCATTACCATCAGCATCACCATCACCACCATCATCACTATCACCACCATTACCAACACCACCATCATTACCATCACCACCACCACCATCACCATCACCAACACCACCATCATTACCATCCCATCACCACCACCATCACCATCACCAACACCACCATCACCATCACCAACACCACCATCATTACCATCACCATCACCACCATCACCATCACCAACACCACCATCATTACCATCACCATCACCACCACCACCATCACCATCACCAACACCACCATCATTACCATCACCATCACCACCATCACCATCACCACCACCACCATCACCATCACCAACACCACCATCATTACCATCACCACCATCATCACCATCACCACCACCACCACCACCACCACCATCACCACCATCATCATCACCACCACTATCACCACCATCACCAACACCACCATCATTACCATCACCATCACCATCACTACCATCATCACCACCACCATCACCACCACCACCCCTACCAGGATTCCTGTTCCCCTGGAACAGAAGCCTAGATAGTACATGAGGGCTGGATCACCCTCCAGGCAAATGCCCACTTCTCCTCTGTACTTCAAGAATCTCCAGGAGGGACAGCCCACCGGGTGAGCCCCACCTTCTAGGTACACAGAAAGGGCTTCCTCTCAGCCCTCTACAAGTCCTCTGCTCCCTGAGCCTTCAGGCCTGAGGGAGACAGTCATATCCCCAGGGCAGCTAAGTCTCAGGGCTTATCAGTGCAGCACAGGCAGGCAGCACTGGGGTACAGGGGTCTCCTCAAGTCCAAGGCAGAGCTGCTTCAAAGCCCAGGTATTCTAGGCAGAAAGCCTACCGGCCCTGGCTGAGCCTGGCTGAGCCCACCTCTCACCCCATCTGTGTCCTCAGGCTTGGAAGGGAGGCTCTGTGAAGTAGAGACCAATGAGTGTGCCTCTAACCCTTGCCTGAACCAAGCTGGCTGCCATGACCTGCTCAACAGCTTCCTGTGCCTCTGCCTTCCAGGTGGGTGAAGATTCTGGTCCAGCCAACCTCAGTCCCCAGGGAACTAGAGGCCATCCCACATAAGCAGCCAGTTTCTCCTCCTCCTTTTCAGCTCCCAAACTCTTCCATCATTTCCCCAGTCTTCTTTTGCTTACTCCCCACCCTCACTTCTGTCCTGACAAGTCATTCAAACATTTCTCCTTTCCTCTGTGTACCCCACCCCCTGCATGCCGGGTCCCTGGCTGCCTTCGGCTAGACCACCACAGACATAGAGAATGTCTCCTTCCTATGGCAGCATGAGGCAGGCTCCTTCTGTATCAGTGCTGGAGACAGGAGGCAGGGCCTCACACATGCTAGGTGCGCAGTCTGCATGTGAGTCGCACCCCCAGCCCAGGTTCTGTTACTGCTCCTTCTTACACAGGAAGAAGGGAGAGCCAGGAGGGAAACTGGGTAGCATGCCCACAGCCTGGGAGCCTTGTAGCCAGCAGAGGCTGAGCTTCACTCTTTCTGTACCCCTCTTTTGTGCCCTGTGCCCAAGCCCCTGGTGTCTCCTCAGAAGCCTCACCTTTGTTCAAGCTGTGCCTTAACACTCACCCTCCCTACCCCCTCCCCTGCCAGGATTCACTGGTGCCAGGTGTGAGGAAGACATGGATGAGTGCAGTAGCACCCCCTGTGTCAATGGGGGACACTGCCAAGACCAGCCTGGAGCCTTCCACTGCGAGTGTCTCCCAGGTAAACTGAGGTTCAGATCCTAGGGAAGGGGACCATCTGAGCATTCCCTGACCGTCTCCTGTGCCACAGGCTTTGAAGGGCCACACTGCGAGACGGAGGTGGACGAGTGTCTGAGTGACCCCTGCCCCATGGGAGCCAGCTGCCTCGATCTCCCAGGAGCTTTCCTCTGCCTCTGCCCTCCTGGCTACACAGGTCAGGGGACAAGAGAAACAACTGGGAGGGTGTGTGAGCCCGCTGGAGGTGGGGAAGAGGCCACTGGTGAGTGCTCGATGGTCAGCATGAGAAAACAGAATGAGAATGGCGCTCCTTGGACTGGTCAGGGCAAAAAAGTACCTACAACGAGAGCTAGAGGTGTGGCTCAGGAGTGAAGGCATTTGCCAAATATGTGTGAGTCCCTCAGTTCCATGCCCAGCACCACAAAAAAGCAGGGTAAGTTAGATGGGGTTAGAATAAGTAGGTGGGGCAAATGCAAGCAGTTGTAAGCCTTACAACCTGAGTTCTAAGCTTGGAATCCAGGTGAAGGTGTGTGGAGAGAACCGGCACAGTGCCTGCTGACCACCGCTGAGTGACAGAGATTGCAGTAAAAACACCGCGGTTTTTGGGATTTTTTTTTTTTCAAGACAGGGTTTCTCTCTGGACTCACTTTGTAGACCAGGCTGGCCTCGAACTCACAGAGATCCGCCTGCCTCTGCCTCCCGAGTGCTGGGATTAAAGGCGTGCACCACCAACACCCGGCTAACACCGCGGTTTTTAACACTCCATATTCTCAAACCTGAGCCAGGTGTCTGGGCAGGGTCGCTGCTGTCACTGTAGCGTGGTGACACATTCAGTGCCAACTGCGCCTTCTGTGTGTTCAGAACCAAGGCTGCAGGAAGAAGCTACATGCCACAACACGGGCAGATGCTGATGGAAGCATCTTGTGTTCACGTCCCATTTGATTTTGGATTGATTTTTGGTCGTTGTACGTTAGAAAAAATTTAGCATTGCCAAAACTTTTTCAACTCCTATGTTCAGTTATGAGCCCCCACATCGTCCCATGGGAGCCCCCACATTGTCCCGTGGGAGCACATGGCACCACCTAGCCCTGACTGAAAATGAGTCGGCTTCATCATGGAGGAAGTGAGGCTGGAGAGCAGGGCAGGTCCAAACGGAAAGCCAGGCAGCCTGCTGAAGGCAGCAAAGGCTGTAGGGAAAACCTCCACTCAGGAAATCACAGGAGACCAGAGCACGGGGGAAACAGGGCTAGGGTGTAGGAAAGACAATCTCCTGAAGTAGGCAGAGACAGAAGAAAGGACAGGTCCATGAGGAGTGAGAAAACCACACCTGAGAGGTGGCCTTTGGCCCTTCTGGACATAAAAGGACTTTCTTTCCTCTCAGACTCATCTCCCCCAACCCCCACACACAGGCCAGCTTTGTGAGGTTCCCTTGTGCACCCCCAACCTCTGCCGACCTGGGCAGCAATGCCAAGATCAGAGAGACAAAGCCCGCTGCATCTGCCCTGACGGGAGTCCTGGCTGCGTCCCCACCAAGGACAACTGCACCTGCCACCACGGCCATTGCCAGAGGTAGCCCTTCCGGCCTTCCATCATCCCATCCTCCCCATAGGTCTCAGCTAGGACAGACAGCAGCAGGGCAGGGTGCAGACAGTGGGATAGGACCCATGGGGAACAGGAAGGAAGTGGCAAAGTTCCTTGGGAAGGTGAAAAGGAGGGCACAGCTGGGGAGTGGTACCTATGTCGGGGAAAGTGTGAGCATCCTGAAGGCCGCAGAAAAGGACTGGAGGGTCAGAGCAGAGAGAAGAGTGTAAACCCAGGGCTGCTTCATCTCTCATGACATAAATGTCTCTGGAGCATCTTCGCAAGGCCACTTCCCAACACGGAGCAAGCCAGGTGTGGTATTGCATGCCAGTAATCCATGTAAAAGCAGATGGATCCACAGCCAAGCTATATAGTGACTTTTGAGGCAGACCTGGGCTACAGAAGATTCTGAAGAGAAAGAGATAAGGATAAAGGAGAGGGGAAAGAGAGGAGAGGAGAGGAGAGGGAAGGGGAGGAGGGAAGGGAAGGGAGAGAGCATTGGTACAGTACCTCATCCACAGCTACATGAGGCCAGCCTGGGCTACCTAAACCTCCCCCTCTTTTTTGAGACAGGGTTTCTCTGTGTGGCCCTAGCTGTCCTGGAACTCACTCTTGTAGACCAGGCTGGCCTTGAACTCAGAGAACTGCCTGCCTCTGCCTCCAGAGTGCTAGGATTAAAGGTGTGCACCACCATACCTGGTGAGACCCCCCCTTTTATAAGTATAAAAAGAGGAGTGGGGCTTAGAGAAATGGATCCGTGGTTAAGAGCACTGGCTGCTCTTGGAGAAGATGGTGGTTTGATGCACAGAACCTACATGGGGACTCACAACCATCCGTACCTCCAGGTCACAGTCTCCGACATCCTCTTCTGACCTCCACAAGCACCAGGCACAGCGAGGTGGCCAGATATGCATTCAGGCAAAACACCCACATCCATAAAAATAATAAGTGAAGTAATTCTTCAGAGTGGGAAAAGAAGGAAGCTAACAAGAGTCTCCGAGCCAGAAAGGAGATGATAGTCTTAAGGGTCTTAAGCAGGGAGGGAAAGAGGTGGACCTTTCCCTTTTCCTTTATGATCAGATCCTTGTGTGTGTGTGATGTGGGTTGGACTGGCTCAGAATGTGAGACAGAGCTGGGGAGCTGCATCTCCACGCCCTGCGCCCATGGGGGGACCTGCCACCCACAGCCCTCTGGTTACAACTGTACCTGCCCCACAGGCTACATGGGTGAGTCTCTCCCTACACCACACAAACTCCAGCCTATTGCCCCACAAGTGAAAGTTGTGGCTGTGAGCTCTCCGAGGAGAATTGGGTGTGGGCTGTGGGGGACACAGGTGACTCTTGGAAGGTAGAAGGAAGAGGTTGGATGGGCAGGGGATTAGAGGAGAAGGGTGAGGAAGGAAATGAAAAAGCACAAAGCAGGAAGGGAGAGAGAGAGGAGAACCCCAAAGCAGGAAGGGAGAGAGAGAGGAGAACCCCAGCTTTTCAGAGTTCTCTGTTCCCTCAGGGCTGACCTGTGGTGAGGAGGTAACAGCTTGTCACTCAGGGCCCTGTCTCAATGGTGGCTCCTGCAGCAGCAGTCCCGAGGGCTATTCCTGCACTTGCCCTCCAAGTCACACAGGTCCCCACTGCCAGACCACGGTTAACCACTGTGTATATGGTGAGTCCTGGGTCTGACCACAGCAGGTTACAGGGGCTGGGCTGAGCGTGTGTGACATTGCTTTGAAATTGTAACTGGAGGCTGGGGACATAGTTCAATTGTAGAGGGCATTCCTAGCATCCATGAAGCCTTGGATTCCATACCCAGCACCACAAGGCATGGTGGTGCTCACCTGTAACCGCCCCTCAGGGGATGGAAGCAGAGGACCAAGGCTGCAATGTCATTCTTGGCTCACATGTCTAACAAGGGACCCTGTCAAACAAATAGATTAGAGGTTGAGAAATGGTTCAGAGGGTCCAGGCCCTTGCCGCCAAGCCTAAAGACTGGAGTTCAGTCCGCAGGACCCCTGTGGTAGAAGAGAACTGACCCCTCAAGTTCTCTCACTTCCACATGCCTATCATGACATGCATATAAACCTACCATATAAACATAAATAAATAAATGTAAAAACAGCCTGGCATGGTGGCTCACGCCTTTAATCTCAGCACTCAGGAGGCAGACGCAGGCAGATCTCTGTGAGTTCAAGGCCAGCCTGGTCTACAGAGTGAGTCCAGGACAGCCAGGGGTACACAGAGAAACCCTATCTCAAAAAACCAAAAATTAATTAATTAATTAATTAATGTAAAAACAAATTTTAAATAAATCACTGGACAACAGTAACTTGTATTGGTGAGAGGTGTGCAACCTTTGTGCTGTGTGTGACCAGGGTCACAGGCCAGATTACAGGCATGGAACCCAAGCCCTCACAAAGTCCTCTCTCCAGCCTCGTGCCTCAATGGAGGTACCTGTGTGAACAACCCCGGCACTTTCTTCTGCCTTTGTGCCACTGGCTTCCAAGGGCTGCGCTGTGAGGAGAAGGTTAACCCCAGCTGTACAGACAGGTGAGCATGGTGTGAGGCCCCCAGGAGGAGCAAAGGGACCCTCAGTCTCCCCCATTTCCTCAACCCCCCACTGCCCCTCCCCCACAGAGCAGGCCAACCACCTCCCCACAAGCACACTTGTTACTCCTCACTACACACACCCATCTCCCAGACCTCCTTCCTACATCTCTTGTCTTGTTCCAGCCCCTGCAGGAACAAGGCAACCTGCCAAGACACACCTCAGGGTCCACGCTGCCTCTGCAAACCTGGTTACACAGGAAGCAGCTGCCAGGTGAGGTGTGGTAAGCCATATGTGTCAAGTGGGAAAGCTGGAGAGCTCCAGGTAGGGGACTAACGGGCGGGGAACAGGGACACTGAGACAGATGTCCACATGAAGGGACCTATGGGTGTCCACGAGTTAGCATCTTACTTGGGTGTGAGGTGAAGAAGGAAGGAAAAGCCGGGCGGTGGTGGCGCATGCCTTTAATCCCAGCACTTGGGAGGCAGAGGCAGGCGAATCTTGTGAGTTCGAGGCCAGCCTGGTCTACAAAGCGAGTCCCGGACAGCCAGAGATATTCAGAGAAACCCTGTCTCGAAAAACCAAAAAAAAAGAAGAAGGAAGGAAATCTGGTTGTAGTGAGACGCCCCTTTAATCCCAACACTTAGGAAGCAGAGTCAGGAGGATAAGGAGTTTGAGGCCAGCCTCTGCTACACAACGAGTTTCAGGCTGCCCTGGGGTAGATGGGACCCTATCCCCACCAACACACACACACACACACACACACACACACACACACACACACACAAAGCCTGGGGGTGGGAGTGTGAGAGCGATGAATTTCTGATCCTGGAGGCTATTTTTGTGAAGACAGAAGTCAGAGAGGGTCACCAGCTTAGGCCCATTTTTGAGCAAGCCATCTTAGAAGCAGTTTTGAAGGAGCCACAGTTGGCTTGGGCTCAATGGGTCCCAGAAGCTGAGGCCTTCCCATCTCTTCCAACCCTCAGGCTCTAATAGACTTGTGTGCCCAGAAGCCCTGCCCACACACTGCCCGATGCCTCCAGAGTGGGCCTTCCTTCCAATGCTTGTGTCTTCAGGGATGGACAGGGCCTCTCTGTGACCTCCCACTGTCCTGCCAGAACGCTGCAATGAGCCAAGGTACCAGACCCGGGATTGATGTGGGGAGGGGCACGGAGTCCTCCTTTGTCCCAACCCTCAGAGCAACCACACAACTTGTCACAGCCAAAACAACCAAGAGAAACTAGAGTAATTGGTTGTACAGTTCAGTACACAGGACAGTCTGACACAGCTCCATTCTGCTACTATATTCAATACCAACAGCCAAGACAAGTCCCTAGTCTAACACAACCACTAGGGGCATGTCTCTCCTGGAGCCATTCAGTTCTACCATGGTCAAAACGCCACCAGAGTAAACCAATATAACCCAACTGCACCAACATCTCACCTGCCCAGCCTCTTAGGGGATACTCTGTGTCTTGACCCTGACCCTGTTGAGCCCCTGAGCATCCTTCCACCCAACGTAGATGCATCCATCTCTGTCTGTCTTTCTTCCCAGGCATAGAGGTCTCTGATCTGTGCAAGAATGGCGGCCTCTGTATTGACAGGGGCTCTTCCTATTTCTGCCGCTGCCCTTCTGGATTCCAAGGCAGATTATGCCAGGATAGTGTGAATCCCTGTGAGTCCAAGCCTTGCCAGCATGGGGCCACTTGTGTGACCCAGCCCAACAGCTACCTCTGCCAGGTAAGAGATCTAGAGGAGTCTCTAGACAACACAGTAGGGAGGGTTTGTGAGAGCCTAGTTTATCCAGGCCTCTCTTTCCTTTAACCCAGGAACCCAACCACCAGGTCTGGCCATACCACTCTTAAGTATTTCTCAACTCCGTCTTTTCCCTTCCTCTTTTTTTTTTCTCCTACCTTGATACCTACATCAAACTCCTACAACCTTTGCTTCCATGTGTGTCCTCCTGCTGGTTCAGTCTTTACCCAACTGCTGAGGGGAAGCTCCCTCCCTGATTTACCCCCTCCAGGGAGGCCAACTTCTTCCAAAGCCCTTCAGGACGTCTCTTTCCACTTGTCTCTCAGGCCACATCAGCTCTTGTCTCCAGTGTCCTCCAATTTCATTTCATGTGGAAGATGCTCCATTTTTCTCTGCGCTGGGGAGGGCTTCTCCTCACTGGTTCAGGTCACTATCCAGGAGAGGAAATGATGAGATTAAGGCACAATGGGTCTAAATCCTGTGCTCAGAAACACAACTTTTGTTTTGAAGTGTGTATGAATGCTTTGCCTGTATTATCTGCATGCCCAGTACCCATGTGACCTCCATGAAAATAGATTCAGATCCCCTGGAGCTGGAGTTGCCGATGACTGTCAAGTAGGTGCTGGGAACTGAGCCCCAGGCCTCAACCGAGGCTTTTGTCCTGCCCCTGGAAACACAACTGTCGATCTCCTAGCCTACCACTGTCTTAACTTTGTGGTCGCCACCTCCAACTTTTTATTTTAAGTTACGTGTGTGACTATCTATGCGTGGGTATGTGCCTGGGACCTCTGGTGCCTACAAAAGTCAGAGACACCGGATCTCTTTGGAGCTGGGATTACAGGCAGTTGTGAACTAACCTATGTGCGTGCTGGAAACTGAACTCAGGCCTTATGCAAAAGCAGTGTGTGCTTTTGTGTTTTGTTTGTTTGCTTTATGAGACAGGGTTCTTCTGTGTATCCCTAGCTGTCCTGGAATTCACTCTGTAGACCGGACTGGCTTGCCTGCTTCTGCCTCCCGAGTGCTGAGATTAAAGGTGTGCTCCATCATGGCCCCGCTTGCTTTTGTGTTCTTAACTGCTGAGCCATCTTTCCAGCTCCCTACCCATCCTTTTCTTCTCTTTTTTCCTTCCTTTCTTCCTTCCTTCCTTTCTTTTTTCTTCTTCTTTCTTTGGCAAGGTCTCATGTAGCCCAGGCTGGCCTTGAACTCAGGTTGCTTTGGATGATCTTGAACTAGTCAGTGCTGGGACTATAGGTCCCCACACCTACTTTATACAGTTCTGGGGATTGAACCCAGAACCATGGTATATGCTAGCCAAACACTCTACCCACTTGGCTATGTGTCCCAGCACTACAATATCTAACACTTATGAGTGTTTTAAGACATAAAGAAGCAGCATAGGGCTAGGGACGACCCTGTCTCAAATGTGAAGAGAGGTGTGCCCTAATGTGTGAACTTCTGTGCACTCATTGTTCAACTCTGAGTCCCCAAGGAACTCCCTCCTCCAAAGGTTTCCAAAATGCCCTCCATGAATTCCTAGAGCTCTCTGGGCCACTCCCTGGATTCTCTCTGACTCCGAAAGCCTCCCCTCTGGCATGTTGTCCGGTAGAAGCATAGTGCTTGTGACTTTGCCCTTGCAAGCAGAAACCACGGCGTGGTTCTGAGCAGAGGCAGTCTTGCTTGGATCCTTGCATTCGACAAGGTTGTGTGACTTGCAAAAGTCACCTTTCTGCCTGTTTATCTGAGGAGTGAGGGTTAAATGAGGTAATATTTCCTCACAGTTGGTAACAGGATGGTTTAAGGTTATTAACACAGATTACACAATCAGCACCAGCCACCTCTCTCTTCTGGTTGTCTGAGTGTCACAGGAAGAGCGGTTTGCTTTAATCTTCCCTGTGTCTGTGCTACTTAAAACCCCACCTAGCCCGCTGGGGAGATGGCTTAGTCAAGAAAGCATTTACTTCACAAGCATGAAGCCCTGAGTTCAGATCCCCAGAACCCAAGCACAAAGTTGGGGTCAGCAGCACACTCTGATCCCAGGGACTTTGAGGCAGAGACCGGCCAGTAGCCTGGCCTAAATGGCAAAGTTCCCAGCCAATAACAGGCCCTGTTTCAAACAAAAGGCAGAAGATCCTGAGGACTGACAGTGAAAATTTCTCTGACCTCCACATACCATGCACACACACACATACACAAAAATGCATGCATGACACAGTGGGTAATCAATGGATGCCTGTGAATCCATGTATAATGTATGAGAAAGGCTGGGTGGTAAGTTGGTAGGGGAAAGAGGTGTCCCCAAAAATGAGGCAATGTTTAGTGGCCACATTGTTTGGGACTAAGGATTAAGCTCTCTCACTGAACAATAGCATGCCATGTAGTACTGAAACAGGCTAACTGGATGAGGAATCCAGCTGTTAAGGTGGGAGGCTGGCAGACCACCTTTGAGCTCAACTCATGTGATGGCTCCGTCTCTCCAGTGTGCCCCAGGCTATGAAGGGCAGAACTGCTCAGAAGTACAAGATGCTTGTCAGTCCCAGCCCTGCCACAACCGTGGAATCTGCACCCCCAAGTCCGGAGGTTTCCAGTGTGCCTGCCCTGCAGGCTTTGTGGGGCGGCGCTGTGAGGGGGTTGTGGATGGGTGTCTCCACCGGCCCTGCCACCCTACAGGCACTGCAGCCTGCCACTCTGTAGCCAGCGCCTTCTATTGCCAGTGTCTCCCTGGGCACACAGGTAAGGCCTGGGATCTCTCTGGGGCACATCTAAGACCAGGAAAACCCAGATGGCCCCTCCCCAAAAGATAGCCTAGTCTTCTCCACCTTGCCTCCACCCTTCTCCCCAGAGAAGTCCCCAGTGTCCTCTTGCCCACATACCAACTGTCAGGAGTAAGTCATGACAGAGGCAGTGACTGAAGCCATGTGTGACCTCCAATCTCACTCCCACCACAGGTCAGCGGTGTGAGGTGGAGACAGACCCCTGCCAGAGCCAGCCCTGCTACAATGGAGGGTCCTGTGAGGCCACAACAGGACCACCCCATGGCTTCACCTGCCACTGTGCCAAGGTAAGTGTTGCAACAGTCATTCCTCTCTGCTTACCCTGATGTGTAAGAATGCCAGAGCCAGAACCCTAGGTGAGTAGAGTCAGAACTCCTGGAGACGCCCAAGTTCACCCTGGTAAGTGACTCTCAGAAGCAAGCAAGGGAAAGGCAGAATCAGATGACATCATCTGATTCTGCAATTCTGTATTCCCTGCACTTGGCAGGCAAGGCAGGAGGATTAAGAGTTCAAGGTCACCCTTGGCTACACAATGAATTTGAAGTCAGACTCTATCTCAAAAAACAAAATGAAACTATAAAACCAACCCTTCCAAGAATGGCTTTAGACAAGTTCTTTAAACACTGTGTTGGGAACAGGTGTGGGTGAGCTCAGGGGCAGGAAACTGGCAGAAGCCTCTGTTTGTGACAACAGGTTGTACCTTCCTTCCTTATCCAAACATAAGCCAAACCCAAGAATCACAACAGTAAACTTTACCTTCCTCCTGTTTACCCTGGGAAGGAACAGGAGAGCGTATGACCTGTCTCCAAGGATTAAAATGACACAGTCAACGGTCAACTGCACCAGGCGATTAGTCTTCTCAGACTGATACCCTGAAACTGCTATCCATCCCTGCCAGCTGCAATACTCCAGTGTGTGGAGTTAGTAGGGGACAGAGCTGCCATATCACTCACAATTGACTCAATGCTCTCTGAAGTCCCTTTTATATGTGACAGTCTAGAACCCTCTGTGTCATATTGTCTCAGTTTGCTTCAGGGAAGGATAATGCAAGGTTTTTTCCCATTCTTTTCTCTCTGCCACAGGGTTTTGAAGGTCCCACATGCAGCCACAAAGCCCCTTCCTGCGGTATCCATCATTGCCACCATGGAGGCCTATGTCTGCCCTCCCTTAAACCAGGCTCCTCACCCCTCTGTGCCTGCCTTGGTGGTTTTGGGGGCCCTGACTGCCTGACACCTCCAGCTCCACATGGTTGCGGGCCCCCCTCACCCTGCCTGCACAATGGAAGCTGCTCTGAGACTCCTGGGTTCGGCACCCCTGGCTTTCAATGTTCCTGCCCTCCTGACTCTCCAGGGCCCCGGTGTCAAAGGCCAGGGCCAAATGGGTGTGAGGGCCGAGGTGGTGATGGGGCCTGTGATGCTGGCTGCAGTGGCCCAGGAGGGGCCTGGGATGGAGGGGACTGCTCCCTGGGGGTCCCAGACCCCTGGAAGGGCTGTCCTCCTCACTCCCAGTGCTGGCTTCTCTTCCGGGATGGGCAATGCCACCCGCAGTGCAACTCAGAGGAATGTCTGTTCGATGGCTATGATTGTGAAATCCCTCCAACCTGCACGTGAGCCCTGAGCCTGGGAATTAGGGTGTGAAAGAGTGGAGGTGGGAATGACCAGCATTGGACTCCAGGAAGCTTCCATGCTAAGAAAGGTTCTAGGTTCCAACCCAGAGGAATGGAGTGACTGACACTGTGGAGCACATCCTTTGTCTTGACTCCTGAAAGCTCTAGGGTCTCAGGCCTCAGCTACTCTCCCATAGCCCTTCCACCATAGAATACCTCCCCTGGCAACCAGCACCCTCAAGAGAAAGAGTATTGGATCCTCTTTCAGAAACAGGGGCAGGAGGAAACGTTGTCCCCAGGAGATGGGGTCAGCAGACATCAGGGTGTTTGGACAGCAACCTTAGCAACCAGAGTTCCAGAGGCAATGGGGTGACAGTAATTCTCTGTGAAGAAGAGTCAGGTTTGGGAGGGGTCCTGAGTCCACCTCTCCTCTGCCCACAGCCCAGCGTATGACCAGTACTGCCAAGACCACTTCCACAATGGACACTGTGAAAAAGGATGCAATAGTGCGGAATGTGGCTGGGACGGGGGTGACTGCAGACCAGACGATGAAGGCTCAGGGTGGGGGCCCTCCCTAGCCCTGCTGGTGGTGCTGAGTCCCCCAACCCTGGATCAGCAGCTACTTGCCCTGGCGCGAGTACTGTCCCTGACTCTGAGGGTCGGGCTCTGGGTGAGGAAGGACAGTGATGGCAGGAACATGGTGTTCCCCTATCCTGGGACCCGGGCCAAAGAGGAGTTGACCAGGACTCGGGATTCCTCTTTGTGGGAAAGACAAGCCCCTCACACTCAGCCCCTGGGCAAGGAGACAGACTCCCTTGGTGCTGGGTAAGCAAGAGATGGAGGGAGGGCCAAGTAACTTCTTTGAATGGAGCAGGGGAAGGGAAGCAGGGACAGACATAAGTCCCTGAAGTGCCTTTCCCACAGGTTTGTGGTGGTGATGGGAGTGGATTTGTCCCACTGTGGTCCAGAGCATCCTGCATCCCGCTGTCCCTGGGACTCTGGGCTCCTGCTTCGCTTCCTTGCAGCAATGGCTGCAGTGGGAGCCCTAGACCCCCTGCTGCCTGGACCCTTGCTGGCTGCTCACCCTCAAGCAGGGACCAGTAGGTGATCCCCACCATTCTCCTTGACCTTTGTTCATGCCATCTCTGGTAGAGAACAAACTGAGAACCAAAATGTTCTGTGTGGATAATGTGGCCTCCCTACCACCTCTTCTTCAGAATCAATCTCCCTCTGGCTCATCCATTCAGTGGTCTCCCTTCCTATTTCCCTAAGAACTTCATACTAACCTCTGGCATAGTCCTACAATCAACCGTGGGTTCCAGCTTATAAAAGAATTGAAACTACCATATCATAACATATCCTATGGGTTCTCCTCTAAGCATTCTAGCATCAACATATTTAGCTATATGAGACTGGTCAGGAAACTGAGGCAGACTACTCCAAGTATGGGAGTAGTCTTATCAAGTAGTCTTACTACTACTTAACAAGAATGGGCCCCTTTTGTGACTCTCTCTCTCCTACCAGGGACCCCTGCCAACCAGCTCCCCTGGCCTGTTCTGTGTTCACTAGTAGCTGGGGTGCTTCTCCTGTCCCTTGGGGCTCTTCTTGTCCTCCAACTCATCCGGCGGCGGCGGAGAGAACATGGGGCCCTGTGGCTGCCCCCTGGTTTCATTCGAAAGCCTCGGACACAGCAGGCACCCCACCGTCGGAGGCCCCCACTGGGCGAGGACAGCATAGGTCTCAAGTGAGATTTTTGAGGGCCTAGGATTCAGGGAAGGGGGTGTGAGAAGTGCTAAGAAATGCTCCTGCTCAAGTGGAGGGGACTTTCTACCCCTCCACTTCCGGAAGTGCGGAGCTACTGATTGGCCCTAGTCTGTGTAACCTCTCCCCATTCACTCCATCCAGGGTGCTGAAGCCAGAGGCAGAAGTGGATGAGGACAGAGTGGCCGTGTGCTCGGGCCCTGAGGAGGGAGAGGAGGTGGGCCAGGTGAAATGATTGGGGTGGGAACGGTATAGAGGTGACAGTGTCTATGAAAAGACAATTCAATGGCCTTCACTATTCCTTGCTCTTGCCCCAAGGCTGAAGAAATGGCCTCAGCCTCCAAGTGCCAACTCTGGCCACTGAACAGCAGCTGTGGAGAGCTCCCACAAGCAGCCATGCTGACACCTCCTCAGGAGTGTGAAATGGAGGTCCTGGACATGGGCACCTGTGGACCTGGTACACAACCAACCTAGGCCAAGGGAAAAAAATCCTACCTTTGACCCTTTAAGAAGCAAAGCCCATTAGTATCCAAACAGGAGCCTTAGCTCTCAGAGCAGACCCCAGACAGAACAGCACCATCTGGGAATCTGTCAGCAAGCTGGGATGCCGAGCAATTTAACTAGCCCTCTAGATAAGTGAAACCGAGGCTCAAGCCTGAGAACATTTGAAAGTTAAAGCCTTCCTGTTCCTGTTACTGACAAGAAAACAGGAGCTCAGACAAGTCGTTTAAGACACTAAATCAAAAGCCAACTTGGTGGGGCACACCTTTGATTCCTGGTACTCAGGAGGCAGAGGCACGTTGATCTCTGAATTGGAGGCGAGCCTAATCTAATCTACAGATCGAGTTCCAGGACAGCCAGGGCTACACAGAGAAACCCTGTCTCAAAAAAAAAAAAAAAAAAAAAAAAGACACTAAACCAAGAAACAAAGTTTAGTTAGGCCAGGTGTGCACTTCTTTTAATCCCAGCACTTGGGAGGCAGAGGCAGGAGGATCTCTGTGAGTTTGAGGCCAGCCTGGTCTACAGTGTGAGTTCCTGGACAGCTGGGGCTACACAAAGAAACCCTGTCTCCAAAACCCTTTAAAAAACAAACAAACGCTGGGCGTGGTAGCCCACACCTTTAATCCCAGCACTTGGGAGGCAGAGGTAGGCGGATCTCTGTGATTTCAAGGCCAGCCTGGCCTACAGAGCAAGTCCAGGACAGTCAGACATGTTACACAGAGAAACCTTATCTCAAAAAACCAAAACAAACAACAAAAACAAAAAACAAAGTTTGGCTGGCATAGTGGCACATCCTTAAATCCTAGCAGGAAGGTTTTAGTCCTAGTAGAGTCAGGTGGATCTCTGTGAGTTCCAGGGCAGTCAGAGCTACATAGTGATACCCTGTCTCAAACCCCACCCCTATCCCCATAAAAGGCAGATCTTGACTTAGATAGGTGCTATTCTCCCAGCGGCCTTGTTATCCTTCTTGTATCCTTTCGAATGACCTAATACTCGCTCTCATCCACAGATGGGGTGACACCCCTGATGTCAGCAGTCTTCTGTGGGGGTGTACACTCCACGGCTGTTCAGGGGCCGTGGCTGGGAAATCCTGAGCCCTGGGAACCACTGCTGGATAGAGGGACCTGCCCCCAGGCTCACACTGTGGGCAATGGAGAGACGCCCTTGCACCTGGCTGCCCGATTCTCTCAGCCAACTGCTGCCCGCCGCCTCCTAGAGACCGGAGCCAACCCCAACCAGCCGGACCGGGCAGGACGCACCCCACTTCACACAGCAGTAGCTGCTGATGCTCGGGAGGTCTGCCAGGTTAGCACACACTGGGGTCCCTAGAGGAAACAGGAGTAAGCTTACAAACCAAATGGAGAGGTCTTCTCTGAGGTTTGACAAAGAGGAAACTGAGATTGAAACTTGAAAGAGGAAGGTGGCAGGCAGGGCCTGGTGATGGGGTTAAAGAGCCTATAATCCCAGCACTGGGGAGGTGGAGGCAGACAGATCTCTGAGACCCAGCCTGGGCTGCATAATGAGACCTTGTCTCAAAACAAAAACAGACAACAAAAGCATGAGGGGCCTGACCTAGCCCAGGGTACCCCAGGGGTCACAGGCCCTGTCTCCCCAGCTCCTATTGGCCAGCAGACGAACTGCTGTGGACGCACGAACAGAGGACGGGACTACACCGTTGATGCTGGCTGCCAGGCTGGCAGTGGAGGACCTGGTTGAAGAACTGATCGCAGCCCGAGCAGATGTGGGAGCCAGAGATAAAAGGGGTATGGATGGAGCTGGTGTGGTATGGAAACGTTAGGCAGAGCGGTAATGAGGTGAGATTCAAATTACAGGCGTAGTAGGGACAGGCTAAGAGGCTCCTATGCTGCGGCAGTATGGAGAGCGAGTTCCCACTGTCAACTACACATCTTGCCCCAGTCTATGAAACCGGGATGGAAGAAGTATCTGCAGGAACGGGATGGGGATACCCTGGTCCCACCGATCCAGAACAATACCCCATTGTCCCGCCTGCGCGCCCATGACGTCAGCAGGGCAATGCTTGCAGTGGACTGTCGGTTGCTAGGGCAACGCTTCCAGCCTCTGAGGAATCCAAATAGCTCTCCCTTCCTCCCCCCCAAGGCCAGAACCCGTGGGAAACTGGACCGTTAGGAGTCCGGCCCCCAACTGCGAGGTAACCGATTCCTATGTGGTACCCTAGGAAAAACCGCACTGCACTGGGCCGCTGCTGTGAACAACGCCCGAGCCGCCCGCTGTCTTCTCCAGGCTGGAGCTGACAAAGATGCCCGGGACAGCAGGGTAAACCCAGGCCGAAGCCTCCCCACGGAACAAGCCCAAAGCACCGGAATCTAGCCGGCTCAGAGGCGGCGGGGCCCCAAGTGTGGCGGGAGGGCGCCGACTCCCGGTGGGCGGGGACTCCCTGACCCACCCCGCCCCCGGGCTTCCGGGGTCTCCGCCCCGCAGGAGCAGACGCCGCTATTCCTGGCGGCGCGCGAAGGAGCCGTGGAGGTGGCGCAGATGCTGCTGGAGCTCGGAGCGGCCCGAGGGCTGCGGGACCAGGCCGGGCTGGCCCCGGGAGACGTGGCCCGCCAGCGCAGTCACTGGGATCTCCTGACGCTGCTGGAGGGGGCGGGGCCGCCCGCGCAGGAGGCCCGTGCGCGCGCGCGCACCGCGTCGGGGGGCGGGGCCGCGCCGCGCTGCCGGACCCAGTCGGCGGGGGCGCGCCCGCACGGAGGCGGAGCCTGTCTGCAAGCTCGCGCTTGGTCCGTGGACTTGGGCGCGCGAGGAGGCGCCGCGTATGCGCGCTGCCGTAGCCGGTCTGCAGGCTCTGGAGGCCCGCCCTTGCGTGGCCGCAGGTTTTCCGCGGGCTCCCGTGGGCGACGCGGGGCCAGGGCACCACAGGATGACTGGCCTCGCGACTGGGTGGCCCTGGAAACCTGCGGCTCCGCCCGCAGTGCGCAGATCCCGCCTCCCAGCCTGACCCCGTCCCCAGAACGCGGATCCCCTCAAGTTGTCTGGGGTCTTCCAGTCCACCAAGAGGTGCCCTTGAACTCGGGTGAAAGGAATCAAAACTAGGCAGCTTAATGGAGGGGGGGAAGTGACACATAATCTGGAAGACTCCAGACTTTTAAGGCCAAAATAAGCGTTATGCCCGCTTGTCTTCCCCATATAGTTCGTACACCACCGAGAAGAGGGTTTAGGACGCCCAGATGAGACTTGCCGTGCCTTTCCTGGAAAATAGGGCAGTTACAAGAGGACAAAGTGGATTTTGAGAATCCCTAAAGTGGAACCAAGAACTGTGGGCAAATCTGGTGTAAAATGTTTCTTGTGTATGGTTTCCCAAAGGGATCCTCTGCTAACCGTTGCTCACAAGTAGCTGGCAAATATTTATTGAGCACCTACTATGTTTTGGGTGTTGTGTGGATGATGAAAGGTAACCAGTGGCCCCTCCAGCTGATGACTCCTTGCCCTCCCTCCGCCTCCCTCCCCGAGGAAACGTGCTGGGATGAGGCCTTGCTCTCTAGCCATTGCTATCTTTAAGAACCCCAAACTTATGAATAATAAAATTGGTTTGAAGTGTTACTTTATTTGTCGGCGGGACTGGAGAGGGAGATAAAGAGTGCATAGTTGTTTGGGAAATTTAGTACTCTAGGTTCACTCATATAGATAGGGGATTTAACTATAAACTAAGAGCAAACACAGTCTGGGGGGGTCCTAGTTCATCTGAAAGCAAGAATCTCTAACAGTCAAAAAACATACAAGGTAGCCGGGCGGTAGTGGCGCACGCCTTTAATCCCAGCACTTGGGAGGTAGAGGCAGGCGGATCTTTGTGAGTTCGAGGCCAGCCTGGTCTACAAAGCGAGTCCAGGACAGCCAGAGATATTCAGAGAAACCCTGTCTCGAAAAACCAAAAAAAAAAAAAAAAACATACAAGGTGATATACACTGTGTCCCTCCTCCAAGGACATTTAGCTGTAACAGGAGATTCCTAAGTCTCAAGTAAAAGATGAGAGGATTTATATTCACCATGTGCCAAGTGTCTCACTTCAATTAACCCTTATTAATTCCGTGATGTAAGTGGCGCTGCAGTCCACTTCACCCTTTCACAAATCGAGGTCCAAAGATTCCATTCACCTAAGATGGTAGGGCTCTCTTCATTTAATACCCCAAGCCACTCTGCTCTGACTTCACTTCACGGACAGCCATCTGAAAACCCCAGCTGTCTGTCCTCCTTCCTACTTGGGACTTCCTGAATGATCAAAGGCCGAGTTAAGTTCTGGATTCCACTCTCATGACCTTAGGCAACTCTTCCCCACCCTTGTCTCTACTAGCTCGGTGATGTGAACATTCTCTCACACTTGGTGCATTCTAATCTCTTCCACTGTTTGTAATGCCCCAGGGCGGTGATAACTATTCAACTCCCAGTCTCTGACCGCTTTCTGTGTGTTGGGCCAGTGTTGGGGCACTAGCAAGCATGTGAGAGAAATACATACTGAGTCCAAGTCAGCTGCTCACCCTGCCTTTCCCTGACCAGGTAATAGAGAAGGTGAGAAGGGCCAAATCTACATAAGGATTAGTCTTAGGGAGGGAAGGAACCTAGTTTGGGGGAGGGGGATCCCGAAGAGTGAAACCACTTCCTGTGTTATAGCTAGTTCCGGTGCTGACAGAGAAGAGCTGAAGGGGAGTGGGGATGGAGGGGCAGTGTGGCTGGCTGAGGGGTCACTGAGGCTCTGGAGATGAGAAAGCAGGAGTCTGTCCCCGTAGGGAGCCTGCTGCACTCCTGCAGCTGGACTTTTTCCCAGTCTCTGTCCTCCCCCGGGGCAAAAGAGGTCAAACAAGCTGTTTGGGTGGGAAAAGAGAATGGAGGAAGTTGACAGAGATGGGCGGGGCCCATGGGGGGGCTGACCAGGAACCCAGCTTCCTGCTCAGTACCCGGGCATCCAGCCCCCAGCTCACCCCCCACCCCTTCCAGCCCCCATTCCCCTCAGGAACCCAAGGTTCTGGACCTCCTCCCAAATTCCAGCCACCCCCTCCCCCATCAGTGTCTCTCCCCAAGTCCAGGGATGGAGCCTGAAAGACTCCAAGAAGAGGATGGTGACCAGGTGAGCTTGGTGCCGGGTGGGGAGGCCAACACAGGGAGAAGGGGCACGTGAGGACCTAGAGCAGAGACCTAATGACAGATGGACACAGGAGACTTGGGAAGCTTGGACAGACTAAGACAGGAACAGAAACACAGGGGAAATGGGTCACTGGCCTAGCCCTCTGCACCCCCAGTGACTGGAATGGACATGTCTTGGCATCAGGGTCCTCGGCAAGATGATCAGGGCTGGCCCCCTGTGAACTCCACTACTCGGCCTTGGCGATCGGCTCCTCCCTCCCCTCCTCCTCCAGGAACCCGCCACACAGGTACCCCACCAACCCTGGGAGATCCTGACCCCATCACCCAGGCTACCCCTGTGTAGACCCACTAACCATCACACCCGCTGACCTGCTGGTCCCTAGCCCAGGATATCAGCTCACCTGTCCCCACCTCTTTCTACTCCATTCTGTCACCGATTCTGGGTCTGAGCCCTCCTCCCTCCTCTCCCATAGCCCTGGGGCCCCGTTCGGGCTCCCTGCTCTCCCTGCAGACTGAGCTCCTTCTGGACCTGGTGGCTGAGGCCCAGTCCCGCCGCCTAGAGGAACAGAGGGCCACCTTCCACATCCCCAAGGTCCCCCCAAGCCTAGCCCCAACCCCACCCCGGGTTCTTGAGGACAAAGAACAGCTCTACAGCACCATCCTTAGTCACCAGGTAAGGCACATCCCATCCCACCCCACCCCACATGCACCAATGGAGGCAAGACCCAGGTCTCCTGGCTGGCCTTCTGTTTGAGCCCTAACTTCTTCCCCTTGGTCAGCCTCTAGTGCTCCCATCATAGATTTCCTATCTGCCCCCACACCAACCCTGACCCCTCTTACCCAAACCTGCCACAGGACTACCAAATGTCCTCCTCTCCTCTCCCTCCACATCTCTAGTGCCAGCGGATGGAAGCCCAGAGGTCTGAGCCGCCCCTTCCCCCTGGGGGACAGGAGCTCCTGGAGTTGCTGCTAAGAGTTCAGGGTGGAGGTCGAATGGAGGAGCAAAGATCCCAGCCCCCTACACACACCTGCTGAGACCTGAGCTCCCAACCAAGTCTCTTCTCTCTGGGACACAAAGCTGGGACACCCCCCCGCAGGTCTTCAACCCTGTTTGGCCAGGGGTACCAGAGACTGAAGACCCAGCTGAAATTGCAATCTTTACTACCCACTTTCTCTGGGACCTGGACTTGGGGCCAGTACTCTAACCTCGAAGATAAGCAAGGTAGGATTGACACAACTCCCCAAGACAGTGAAGATTCTCTATCCTAAGCTGTCAAGCTATTAAACAGGTTGTTAGGGCTGAGGCCTGCCCCTTCCCGCCTAGTAAGAGAAAAAGGAAAAGATTAAGACAATTTTCCAGCACTAGCGACCCCAAGTCCCAAGGCAGAGGGGCCCAGAGGCTGTGAATCGACCCTTAGTCCCGCCCACCCACCCTGCTGCTGAGTCTGTCTGATGTTTTGGTTGTATGAATAAATATAATTCCCCTCTGGACTGAAGACTGGTATGTGGGGGCTGGACAAGGGGTACAAGGTGGGTAGGTGAGGCCTGGGGCAGCCGCTCTCCGCGATCTGGCCAGGGGCCAGCTCCCCTCCCTGGCTGGTTAATTACTGGCTCATTAAGCAGCGGCTGGAGACCTCCCTAATCATCTCCCCCAGCCCCCAGTCTCCCGGTTTTAATTAAGTCGAACAGGGAGGGGAGTCATTAGAACAAGAAATATGAACCGAGCTGTCGGGGAACATTCCAGCAGCGGCCAGAGTCCGCACCACCCCGACGATGGGCTCGGAACCCAGGTGGCCAAGACACCCCCAACCCCAGCGCGGGATCGGCCGGCCCCGGGCCAGCCCAGTCTCTCCGCGGCCCCCACCTCCACCCGCCGCCGCCGCCGCCGCCGCCGCCCGGCCTGCGTCTCTCCGCCCCCGGCTCCTCCCCGTTCCTCCTCTCCTCCCCTCCTCTTCCTCCCGCTCCCCTCCCCCAGCCGCCTCCCTCGCTCCCCCTTCTCCCTCCTCCCTCCTCTCGCACACACACCCCCGCTTGGGCCTCCTCTCTCCCTCTCTCCGGCTCCATTTTCTCTGCCGCCGGGGGCCGGGGTCTCCTGTGGGGGCGCCCAGGCGGCACCCCAGGTCTCCCCTCCAGTGCCGGGGTGAACCCCCGGAGGGGAGCCGGGAGGCGGGTTGCCGGGCGGGGTTAGGGCGGAGGGAGCAGCGGCCTCGGCGAGTTTGGGGGGGAAGTCGCCCGGCGGGGGGAGGGGCGGGCAGGGAGGGGGCCTCGGCCCCCCCCAGCTATGGACGAGCGGCTGCTGGGGCCGCCCCCTCCGGGCGGGGGCCGGGGGACCTTGGGGCTGGTGGGTGGGGAGCCCGGGGGCCCCGGCGAGCCTCCCGGCGGCGGAGACCCCGGCGGGGGAAGTGGGGGGGTCCCGGGAGGCCGAGGGAAGCAAGACATCGGGGACATTCTGCAACAGATAATGACCATCACCGACCAGAGCCTGGACGAGGCCCAGGCCAAGTGAGTGCCCCCGCCCCGCTCACAGCTCTGAGTCCTCCGCAAGCCCCCTCCCCCAGGGCTCTCTGGCTGCTCAACTATATTTCTTTCCTTAGTTCTGGTGCTCTCTCCGAGCTTCCTTCGCCCCCAGCCCCAGAGCCTGCGCAGAGGGAACCCCAGGTGGCCTCGCTCCCTCTTAACCTTTCGCTGACCCCTACAGTCCACACCGGCCGGCTCCTGGCTCCCAGACTTAGAAACTGCTCGGCCAAAGCGCTCTTCCCAAACTGTCCACCTAGCCCACCCCATTCTCTACGGACCCCGGATCTCCACACGCTCCCTTCCACTGTGGCTGGCCCTCCATAAGACCTCCCAGCCTTCCCCCGCTCAACCCACGCACTGGGCTGAGCACCCAGGTAGCGGGGTGCCCCTCCAGGCCCCCTGCCGGCTCACGCCGACTCTTTCCCTTACTCTGAAACCTAGTCACCCTCCTCTCTTCAGTCTTCTCTAGATCCTTTCTCCATCTTTTCCCTTAGCCTTAGCCCGCCCATGGTGACTTTAGCCCCACTGCCTGAATCTTCAGCTTCCTGTAGCCCAGCGGCCTCCTGGAGCTGTGGCAGCTAACTTCTTCACAAGGATTACCCCTCAAGTCCACTCTACCCCCATTTCGGCTTTTCCCCTGCACAGATTATGCCCCGGCCCTTCCCCTGGCACCCCTTTCCTCTCTCCTGGCCGCTGAACTCTTTTTCTCCTTCCGTCCCTCCTAAGGAAACACGCCCTCAACTGTCACCGAATGAAACCGGCTCTGTTTAGCGTCCTGTGTGAAATCAAGGAGAAAACTGGTACGTGGGTCCCCCGCTAATTCTCTCTTCTGGGAACAGGGCTCCCCACTAGGGCTCAGTCCGACAACTTGGAGCCCTGAGGAAAGTGAAGACCCAGGGAGGCTGCTCAGAAGGCAGTGGGGAAGGAGAGGAAGCACAGCCTAGAGACCTGGGTCCTCCTGAGGCACCCGGAGGAGGGGAGCACCGACGGGGACAGGGGCTCCTTAAGTACCCTTGCATGCTTGTCCGCTAGGCCTGAGCATTCGCAGCTCCCAAGAGGAGGAGCCAGTGGACCCACAGCTGATGCGCCTGGACAACATGCTTCTGGCGGAAGGTGTGGCTGGGCCCGAGAAAGGGGGGGGCTCCGCTGCAGCCGCCGCAGCCGCTGCAGCCTCCGGCGGCGGCGTGTCCCCGGACAACTCCATCGAACACTCAGACTACCGCAGCAAGCTGGCCCAGATCCGCCACA
The DNA here is from genome assembly GCA_907164525.1 of Lophiomys imhausi. Classification (NCBI taxonomy): domain Eukaryota; kingdom Metazoa; phylum Chordata; class Mammalia; order Rodentia; family Muridae; genus Lophiomys; species Lophiomys imhausi. Next base: position 1,707,820 of record CAJQZJ010000247.1, on the reverse strand, counting down.
TCTACCACTCAGAGCTGGAGAAGTATGAGCAGGTGAGGAGAGGAGGCCCCGTGAGGGAGACAGGCTCCATCCAGACTCCAGAGGCCCCCGCAGGGCTTCTCGACAGCCTACCCGCTCCGACAGGCCTGCAGCGAGTTCACCACCCACGTCATGAACCTGCTGAGGGAGCAGAGCCGCACGCGCCCTGTGGCCCCCAAGGAGATGGAGCGCATGGTGGGCATCATCCACCGCAAGTTCAGCGCCATCCAGATGCAGCTGAAGCAGAGCACCTGCGAGGCCGTCATGATCCTGCGCTCTCGCTTCCTGGACGCTAGGTGGGGCGCAGGGGCCCTGAGCCTGGCCCCCCCAGTACTTGCCCCCCTCCCATTCCTCTCTCAGACCCCTGGGTCGCCATGTCTGGCCAACAGAGCACTGTGGTGATGCCACCCTCCTGGAGTTTCCCGACACGCTCAACACTTCTCTCCCTTTGTAGACGAAAACGCAGGAACTTCAGCAAGCAGGCCACCGAGGTCCTGAATGAGTATTTCTACTCCCACCTGAGTAACCCTTATCCGAGTGAGGAGGCCAAAGAGGAGCTCGCCAAGAAGTGCGGCATCACTGTCTCTCAGGTACCCTTGGGGGGCAGAGATCTCGCGTGCTACTTATGGAGGGGTCCGGCAGAAAGGGTTCCACAAGGCTTCCATGTGTCCTGCTCTCTGCCCAACACCGCAGGTTTCCAACTGGTTTGGTAACAAGCGAATTCGATACAAGAAAAATATTGGGAAGTTCCAAGAGGAGGCAAACATCTATGCTGTGAAGACAGCTGTGTCAGTCGCCCAGGGGGCCCACAGCCGCACCAGCTCCCCAACGCCCCCTTCCTCCGCAGGTGGAGCCCACCGCCACTCCACAGGGCTGCTTCCTACTTCTGTTCCCATTTCCTGGTGATGCAAGAGGATAGCAAAGAGGACTTTTTGGGGTGAAAGAGAGCAGGCTAAGATGGGGTAGTGATGTCAAGGGCCTTAAGTGGGCAGCCAGAAGGGTTCACGAGTAGACTGCTCTGAGAGTGGGACCGCTGTTCTGTGGGTAATTGGCCTGTAATCCACGTCATTCCCAGAGTTAGCATACTGGGAGCTAAGGGTTGTGTTCATCTCCCGTCCACCTGCAGACGGTTCTCTGTGCTTTTCTCCAATTCTCTCTCTCTGCTCTCCCAAGGCTCTGGCGGCTCTTTCAATCTCTCAGGATCCGGAGACATGTTTCTGGGGATGCCTGGGCTCAACGGAGAGTCCTACTCTGCTTCCCAGGTCAGGAGCCCCATTGCTGTTGTGTGATGGGGAGGCAGGCCATGTGCCACCCACCACACACATGTTGAATCCGAGGACGAAGAGGTGGGGTCTGCTATCTCCTTCTACCTTTAGCTGGGTTCCAGGGCTCAGACTCAGATCACCAGGCTTAGGTGACAAGTACCATGTCATTGATTCGATCCCCCTCCACCCCAAACAAAACATACAAGGCCTCTTCTAAGGCTTCCATGTATCACACCATTCTTTCTGCCCCACAGGTGGAATCACTCCGACACTCAATGGGGCCAGGGAGCTACGGGGATAACCTCACGGGAGGCCAGATATACAGTCCTCGGGAAATGCGGGTGAGTGGATTGAAGGCTCCTGCCATCTCCAGCTTTTGGCTCTCACCAGGACAGGAGTGAGATCCCCACACAGGGTTTCCCATTCACTGACTTTCATTCTTTTACCAGGCCAATGGCGGCTGGCAGGAGGCTGTGACCCCGTCCTCGGTGACATCCCCAACAGAGGGACCAGGAAGTGTTCATTCTGACACTTCCAACTGACTTTGCCCCTCAAGGTCACAGGGCTGGGGGCTCCGACCAGGCAACTCTTGAAGAGGACTTGGGCATCTAGAGGACAAACCCCACAGAAGCACAAAACAGAAAAACAAAAGGGCAGATGGGGTGGTGCCCTCCCCAACTAGACACTCAGTGCTGGGGTGCTGACAACATGGCAGGGAGAGTGGGGTGTCTCTTTTTTTTTTCCTTTTTTCTGCTTTTTTTCCTCTCACAAAAACTAGATACCTATTTCTTAGCTCTCTCTCACTCTCTCAAGTCTACACCAACATACAACTGTTTTTTGTCTCTGGGCTCCCCTACTTTCTTTTCTCCGCCCCACTTATATACTCTGGAATCTGGAGACGTCAGCCCTGCCCGACCCAGAGATGCCAAAAATGGGGACTCCTGGATACAGGCCCTGGGCCAACACCCCCCCCACCATGCATCCCCTACCTTCTGTCCCTCCAGACGGCTTTCTTACCTCATACGCAGCTCATTTTAAACCAATAGAATCGCTCGGTGGACAAGAGTGTCTGACTCAGATATCTACCTCGGAGGGAGTTTCTGCTACTTTAGACTGGGCTTGGAGTTGGACTTTTTTTTTTTTTTTTTTTAAAGAAAAGAACCCCTGGACTCTTGTTTTTGTTGGTAGTGGTGATCCTTAATTTTTAGTAGTTTGAAGAAGTAGGGGCTTTGGTGTGTGTGTGTGCCTTTTTTTTTTTTTTAATAAACATACTGATCTATTTTTGTTTACCCATGTGAGAAGTAAGAGCCAAAGGGCCTAGTAAGAGAACAAACAGAACTGGTAGCGGCCTACCAGTGGGGAAGTGGATTTCGCAGGACACCATGTCCTCACCCTGGACACTTAGGTGTTCTCAGCTTGTGCAGGTGAATCTCTGCTGTATTTGATGTGGAGCATGATGCCCCTGTAGCCTCCTGTTTTCCCCACTCCCAGTAACCTTTGGGCAAAGCTGGACTAATGATTTTTAAAAAGTCAAAAGACTTTTGTTTTTTAAACTATTTGCAGAGTGGAGAAGAATGAGTGGGGAGGGTGTTCTTGCCAAATATGCTAAATATGGGCTGGGTGCATACATACATACACATATATGTGTGTGTGTGTGTGTATCTCCCAGTTTCCCAGAAATAAGTGTTTCTGTTCATTTTCTAATCTCATGCCAAAATCAAGGGGTGGGGAGAGGAGGGAGATCACAAAGTCAGGTATGAGGGAAGGTTTTAAAAAAAAAAAAAAACTGTCTCATTTCAGTCCCCAACCCTATGTGACCCCCCTCAGATACCCTCAGGATCTTCAAGACTGTCACAGTGGGAACCCCTCCCATCAAAGACCCAGGCAGGAGTGAGGGAGTGTGTGATAGGGTGGTGGGAGGCAGGGCCAGGGGGCAGGCAGTTCTCTCCTCACTTGTAAACTTGTAGATTCACAGAAAAAAAAGTTGCAGTTTTAAATAAAGAGATCTCTTTTTCCCCTGGGTTTAGTTGAGATTTTTTTTTCCAAAAAAAAAAAAGAAGAAAACCAAAAGAATAATTCTTACAAAGCTCCAACAGGTTTCAGTCCTGTCCTCACTACAAAGATCTAGTCAGGATGACAACAGACCAGGCTGAACCATGTTGCCTAGCAACCTGCCCCAGTCAAGATGGAGCAGTAGTGAATTCTGTGTGGGGCTGATGGAACACAGTGGGCTGGAGAAAATGAGACCCTTATGTACATCAGTATCCCAGAGAGAGGCTGGCAGTGCCCAAGGGTGGAGTGAGATTGTAGCTTCTAGCACCTGAAGGACTCTTATCCCAGAAGCATGAATTCCTGGCATTCTCTGTGACAGGACAAGATGAGAGATGGGGGCAGGGTAGAGCATACAAGCCCCACCTAGGGCAGTGGCCACAGCAGGAAAAGGGGCAGACAGAACCAGGAACCTGGGAAGGAAGCATGGTGCCAACAGGGACAGCAGCTGGAGCCTGGGTGCTGGCTCTTGTTCTGTGGGGTGAGCCCCTCCCAGCCCCACCGACCCTACCCTCAGCAGCCCTGCTCCTATATCCCTAGAAATGCCCTAGAACCTGGGTGCCACTTTCCTAAGTCCTTCACCCACCCTGCCCAACCCCACGACCCCCATCTCTGCCCTACTGCCCCTCTACCACGATGTTACCACCCAGGAGCCGTAGTTAGTGGTCAGAACATCACAGTCCGGATTGGAGAGCCACTTGTGCTGAGCTGTAAGGGGGCCCCTAAGAAGCCACCCCAGCAGCTAGAATGGAAACTGGTAAGTGAAACTCCCCCACTTGGCCACCCGACCTCAGGAACTATCCTTGTGGGTCCCTGGCACCCCACCCTGCCTTCCTCAGAAGACCAGAGTGCTCGGGCTTTTCTTCTTTTTGTCCTCTGCAGAACACAGGCCGGACCAAAGCATGGAAAGTCCTCTCTCCCCAGGGAGGATCCTGGGACAGTGTGGCTCGAATCCTACCCAACGGTTCCCTCCTCCTTCCAGCTATTGGAATTGGCGATGAGGGGACTTTCCAGTGTCGGGCAGCCAACAGGCTTGGGAAGGAGGTCAAGTCCAACTACCGTGTCCGAGTCTACCGTAAGGGTTCCAGACCTTGGCTAAGTCACTTTAGGAAAAAGCCTTCATTTACTCCCACCTTTGACTCAGTCCCAGTGTGTATGGACCTCTGATCTTCACTGCCCTCGGTCCCATGCTTGGAGTGTGAGAACCTCCAAAAGACAGGCCTCTGACTGAACTTTCCCTCCAGAGATTCCTGGGAAGCCAGAAATTGTGAATCCTGCCTCTGAACTCACAGCTGGTGTCCCCAATAAGGTAGCAGAAAAACAAGAAAATAGAAAAGGTCCTTTGAATGCAGTTGTGTGTCTATATTGCCTCCCACGGAGTCAAAGGCTAAGGTCTGCATTCTTTCTCCAGGTGGGGACATGTGTATCTGAGGGAGGCTACCCTGCAGGGACCCTTAGTTGGCACTTGGATGGGAAACCCCTGATTCCTGATGGCGAAGGTAAGTGCCAGGGTGCCCTGTACCCAACTACCTTCTTCCTGGTAACCCTCAAACTCTTTTGAGTGTCTGATCTTGTCCTACCCACTACAGGAACAATTGTGAAGGAAGAGAACAGGAGACACCCTGAAACAGGGCTCTTCACACTGCAGTCAGAGCTTACAGTGACCCCAGCCCCAGGAGGAGTCACGGCCCACCCTACCTTCTCCTGCAGCTTCAGCCTGGGCCTTCTCCGGCGCAGACCTGTGAACACAGCCCCCATCCAGCCCCATGTCAAGGGTGAGTAGGGAGGAAGGACCCAGTCTGGCTCTCTGGGAAGCAGGGGTCAATCTAGGGGCCATCAGGTCTGCTTGATGTGCTGCTGATGGGCTCCATGCCCATCCCACCCAGAGCTTGCGCCTCCAGGCGGGATTCAGCTGTTGGTTGAGCCTGAAAGTGGAACAGTCGCTCTTGGTGGGACTGTGACCCTGACCTGTGCTGTCTCTGCCCATCCCCCTCCTCAGATCCACTGGACAAAGAATGTGAGTTGACTGGAAGGCCTGAGAGATGGGAAAACTGACAGGCAGAGGCACTAATGCTGGGAGGGCAGCCTAAGAGCTGGGCTGGAAGACAGAATGTGCGGCTATGGAAATGAAGGCAAGAATTCAAGATGTGTGGGCAAGCAGTTAACAATCTCCTGTCCCTCTTTCCCACCAGGGCACACCCCTGCCCCATGCCCCCAGCCCTGTGCTGTTCCTCCCTGAGGTAGGGCAGGAGGATGAGGGTATCTACAACTGTGTGGTTACCCGCCCTAGTCACGGACCTCAGGAAAGCCCTCCTGTCAGCATCAGCATCACAGGTAACCCCTCCCCAAATTCCAGGGACCCTGGGGCTGAGGTGAGGGACACAAGACTCCAACCCCCTACCCCATTCAGACATGATCTCCAACAGCCACGCCACCCCCACCCCCACCCCCACCCCCAGTATACCAAACACCCAGGCCTCTCTGCTCCAAAATCTTGTCAAGAGAGAAGTCCAGCCTGTCCAGTAACTGGGTCTCCCGTCAAACCGCCACCTGAGCCTAAGCTCTCCCTCTGACTACTCTTTGTCTTCCAGAAACAGGAGAGGAGGGGCCAGCTTCAGGTGAGGGGCTGGACTAAAGTCAGAAGTGTATGCCTGCCACAAGTGATTGGGGTCCAGTCAACAGGGAAGGAGTGGTATGTGCTGGAGCTGTGCCCTCAATCATCCTCATGTCCCTACAGGCTCTGTGGGTGGGTCTGGGCTAAGAATGCTAGCCCTGGCCTTGGGGATCCTGGGAGGCCTGGGAATAGTAGCCCTCCTCATTGGGACCATCCTGTGGCGAAGACGACAACCCAGAGAGGAGAGGTGAGTGAAAGACACTCCGGGGGCTTCTGGGCAGCAAGTGAGGGCTGTCAGAGTGGGCCAAAGGAATGCTAGAGTACTGTTCCTTCTCAGGAAGGCCCCAGAAAACCAGGAGGATGAGGAGGAACGCGCAGAGCTGAATCAGTCGGAGGAGGAAGCTGAGACAGCAGAGAACAGTGCAGGGAGACCTTAGGAAAGCCCAGGACCTTCTATCCCCTCCTTTACTTTTCTCCCCAGTGCTGACCCGAGACCAGCTCTCCCATGTATGATCCCTATTCAACCTCAATACACTTTCTTCTACAACCAGAACCCACACGACCCAGGCTGAGTAAACACCTGACACTTGTTGCCCACTTGTTGTCTCTGTGTGAGAGAGAGGAAACTTTACTCCGGCATCCCTGGGACCCTTGCAGGGGAGGTGCTCACTCCATGCCTCCCACTGTACTAGCATCTACTCAGGCTGGACAAAGAGGCACTGCCCTGGAGGGAAGGACTGAGAAGACTCCTCAGCAATACAGTTCACCTTTATTATTATTATTATTATTATTATTATTATTATTTGAATTTATAATAAAGGAGGTAGTGAAGGATGGAAAAGAGATACTTAGAGTGAGAACTCATATTAGGTGGGGAAGAGAAAAATTAAATTAAATCAACAAGTGGAAGAGTTGGGGAGAGCCCACCTTTAAACATCAAATCAAAAAATCTGGGAGAAAGCAAAGGATTGGGAGAAGGGAGAACTGGACACCTGTCACTAGTCTGTCCTTCAAGGCGGGAGTGACTGTGCTCCTGGACAAGCAGTACATAGCAGCAGGCACCCCCCATCTTAGGCAGACTGGTCACTCCTCCCCACACCCTCCTAAAGGAAGCCTCAGCAAACACAGATGGGTCATGGAAGTGAGGGATGATCCAAAAGCAAGGAAGGGCCAGCAGGAACCCCCAATACTGATTCTCCTCTATCTAGAGGTGGGCAGGAAGAAGACATAGCTCAAACACTGAGCAGCCAGAAAAAGAAGAAGATGGCGAGAAACAGGAAGAGGGAATCTTGCCAGCTGGAGGCTGGGTGACCCTGTCCCAGATCCACACCTGTAGAGAAAGGAAAGCTTCAAAAGCATGCTTGTGGACCAGGAGAGAGGGCCCGGGGCCGGGAACTAAGGAAAAACTCTTACCTGCACCCCTTCGGAAAGGGTCGTGGGCATTGAACACGGTGGTGAAAAAGCCAAAGGGGAAAGCACCAACACCAAACGAGAAGTGAAAGCCCCCGGTGTCACCGAACGGCTGGAACCCCTAGGGAGGCAGGGAAGGTCAGGGAAACCCGCAGGCTTTGGCACCCAAGGTTCACAGCTTGACAAGGAAACTCACCCCTCTGCTCTCTGGAGCTGGTCGTTGGCCCTGAGGGCGGGGTGGAGTTTTCAATCTGAGGAGAAGGAGAGAGGCCATGAGCACCTCTTTCACACCCTCTCCTGACCGAAGTGGGTATCATGTCCAGCCTCACCTAGGATCCTGGGGCTTCTGGCTCCCTCGCCCATAAAGAGGGACAACCTTCTCCCTGCTGATGCCAGCTTTGCACACGGGGCACTCTTGCCGGTCTGGCCGTGTCTCCAGCCACTGGAAAGGAAATAAGTGTTTTCAAGTACAAAGAGGGTCTCTGAGCTCCCCAAACCGCCCCCTCTCCCTGTTCACTTCATGAATACATACCTGATGGAGACATGGCCAACTGAATGGAAAACAAAAACAAAAACAGGTCAAACGAAGAAAAGAGCCACAGATCCCGGAAAACAGAAGCCCACCTCACCAGTCTTCCCAGGTATTGCCTGCTATATTGCTATATTTCTTTCTATATTTTCTACAGCTTCTAGCATACTTGCTAACTTGATTTTTCCAACATCTCTCATCTTCGATACCTAAAGTTCGAAGGTACTCATCACATTTGATCCTCAATACATTTGATCTAACCCCAACCCTCTTTTTTCTTCCAGTGTCTCTGTCCCTCTGTCTCTATCTCTACACACACACACACACACACACACACCTCTCAATCTCTCCCCTTTCTGTCTCTTAATTTGATTTCCCAATTCAACAGGTTTCCTTTCAGCTCCAACTCCATTCTTGCCCGGTCCTCCAGACTGCCATCATTTGCATACACCCCCACTGTTCCTTTCCCTCTCACTTCAAGCTCAATAAAATCCCTGCCTCCATGACCCTTTAACCTCTCCATCCTGTTCTTCCACAATGCCCTTTTCCTCAGGTTTGACAACACCGCCCCCCCATCTCATCTAAATGTGGACACACAGACCCTAGATCTTTCACCTCCTCCGCTGAGAGAGACACCTCCCTACACTGAAAGTCTCTCTCATTTGTTTTTATCTCAACAGCTGGTTAGATCTAACGGGGTACTGTGACTCAGGCCTTATCTGCCTGAAAATGCAGTGGCTCCCATTCCCCATCCCACCTCCTCAGAACATACCGTATGCACACACGCATTGGCTTCTAAGACATTCCTTTCCACATATCACATCTGCACACACGTGACCCCACCCCCTTTATACACACACCAGCAAAGACACAAGTCCCTACTTCAGGCATCCCCTGAGGGGGCGGCAGGAGAGGGAATGGGACACGACACATGCCTTCTGGTCATCTGAATAACTGCATGGTCCCCGCTCTCGGCCTCCCCAGCACAAAGATGAGCCCCACCGCCTCACCCCAAGCTCCTGACTCCGAGTCTCACCAATACAGGTGGCCACACATGCTGACCACGGCTTCGCGAGCGGTCTCCAGACATATATTACATTCGAAGGTCGCGCCCGCCCCGCCCCGCTCGCGGTTTGGCCCTTCGGGGCCCCCGTCCTCTTCCTCCGCTGCTGCCATGGCGCGTTCTGCTTCGGCCCTACTTACCCCTCAGTACCCCCAGACACACAACACACACAGACACCGCGCACACACACACGCCCCAACAAAGCAGGACAGCCTTCTGCCCACGATCGTTGGGCAGATTTCAAGGTTTTCTCATCACTATTGGTCAAGAGGCCTGCCAATCATACAGTATTCAAAAGCCAGGATTGATCTAAAGAGTGGAGGCAGGAAAAGCTGTGTGGGTCCTACCCTTGCACAATGGTGATTGGCTGATAAGGCCTCTCAGTCACTATGCAGTGCCGAGGGATTGGTAATAATGCTCTAGGCCGGTGTTGTCTCTCAGCTAGGGAGGCTTCGATTCGTCTATGAAGCTGCCAGTCATAACCAAAGCTCAGAAATGATTGGTTCAAGTCTACAGAACTCGCCCACTATGAGCCGCTTTCTTTCGTTCTCTTCCTCTTTCGAAGAATGTCCGGTTTCCTATTGGACTTTAGAGCGTACAGTTCCAAATCAAATGATTGGCTGGAATGACACCGGGGTGGGGGGGGTTGGGGGGTGATTATGAGCATGCGCAGTAATCGAGTGGGGGGGGGCGTGGAGTGGACCAACAGGACGAAGGCCGAGTCGACTCCAGCCCCACCCCTTCACCTCTATCGTCGCCATGGCAACTCCTCCGCTACAGGCGGGGCCTACGGTTCAAAGGCCTTGGCTCGGCCTCATCCGGGTCTTTCGGAGGGGACTCTCTCAGCCTGATTGGGCGGTTTACTTCGCCGCTGATTGGCCGAGAACTGGAGAGACGGTGCAGAGCTCAAGAAAAGAGGACGGAAATACCAGGGTTTCAGGGTTCAAGATGGCTCCGGCCTTCTTGGGTGACGTAGAGGGAAGAACTTGGTCCGCCCCTCCCTCTTCGAGAAGCAGGGAGCAGAACTGGGGTTAGCCCGACGTGTGGATGGTGCGGTCATCGGTCTGCGGCTCTGGTGTTAACCCAACTCGCTCGGTTGGACGGCTCAGCCTCTCTAGGTGATTCTCACAGCAGAACCGAGCCACAGGCCCACCTGCCCCCGTTGTAATGTGACACAGCAGACCACAGTGGACCGCAACTCCATCCTAAACCTTAAGAGCAGAAGAGGTCTAGTTCCACCCCTTTATGAGTGGGCGCCCAAGGGTGACCCGCGGCAGGATAGAGTTGTAGATCCGCCCCTTCCTGGTAATTTGTCCTGCAGAGCTTTAGGTCTTCTTCCTGGCTGGACCGCTGGGAGCGTGGGCCCTTATAACAGTCAGTGACACTCACTGTGGCCAAGGCGCAAACTTAGATAACACTCCTACCACTACCAAGGACTATGAACCAAGCCATGTAAACTCATCCAGGGCAAAGGTGTCCAGGGCCAGGAAACGGACAGGCTAAGGACTGTCCAACACCTTGATGAAAGGGCCTGTGTGACTGGAGAATAAAGAAAGGTGAGAAGCCGGGACCCAGTATGAGGAGGTACGGGGAACCGAGGATTTTGGAGTATTGAAGAGGTTTAGATACTGAAATGGCAAATATGGAGGTAGGAGTGATGGACCGGCCCGGAGTAGGAGGAAGAAGGTGGCAAAGCTTCCAGCTTTGAAGCCAGTAGAATACATGGCTCGTTCCATCATACTATCACCTCAGGAAGCAGTATTTTATTGTCCAAATTCTATAGAAAGAAAGGACTTAAACAGATTCTTTAAAATTCTCAGCTGCAGCCTCAAACTCAGATACTTCTGCCCCGGGCTCTCAAGTGCAGCTATTACAACCGTACTCCACCAGAGCCAGCAGCTAGATTCTGTGTGGCGGGGACGGGTTGACTCAGATTGGATGAATGAAGGACTTAGGAAAGTACTTAGGCAAACGTAAGGGAGAGAGAGTCAGAGAGGCCCCTTTATCTTTAAAGACCAAAAAGGTGGGTGGAGAAGATGGGGACACAGGACAAAGAGCAAATAGACAGAAAGCTGGAGAGCTAGTCAGGGAAAGATGCAGTCCTGGGCACAAAAGGGTGAACATAAGTCTTGGACCTAGAAGGTACTTAATAAACGTTTGTGATTGAATAGGGACAAGAAAAGAGGTGCTTGGGAATCCTGGACTTACAGGGGCTAAGCACAGCGCTGGGGTTCAAAGAAAGGTAACGTTGTCAGAGAGCATGTGAACGAAGCTAGACGATGCACAGGAATAGGGCAGGAACCAGGGTCACAGGTGCTGACACTGGTGGACCGAGAGATGTGGCCAGTCGCCGCCGCCAGCTCCGCTGAGCCCTCCCGGGGCGGAGCCAGCAAGAGGCCTGGCTGGCGGGGGGGGGGGGAATGCTGATCTCTGAAGAGACGATTGGTGGGGCGCGCTGCCCATCATCGCCCCCTACTTCCTGGCCAGCCCCGGAAACCAGCGGGCGCTGGGAGGGGTGGGAGAGATAGGGGTGGCAGTAGCCCCGGCCCTCAGAGAGCCGGCGGGGAGGGAGGGAGGGTGTTGGGGGTACGGGCCCCCACCATTCCTGCCGATATGGGCCCAGCTTCCCACTTCCTCCACCCCTCCATCGGCCGGGGCTAGGACATCCCCAAATCCTGTCGCCCCCTTGGCACCGACACCGAGACAGAGATACAGCCAGCCGCCACCACCGCTGCCGCAGCTTGGCTGGGGAGGGGGCCCGTCCCCCAGGCCCCCCGCCCCATTGAGGTGTGGGCGGGAAGGGGATGGGAGGATGTGGGAGGAGGGCGCTGAAAAGGACGGGGATGGGGAGAGATGGGGCTGGGAGGGCCAGCTGGAGACTGGGTTGCTGGGGAAGAGGGGCCTGAGCGGAAGAATGGGAGCGAGAGGACTGGGGACGAGCTCTGAGGGGGAGGGCTTGTCTAAGTGCTAGAGCCGGGTGAGAGAAGCGACGGTAACTCCGAATATGAGACGGGGGTGTGGACAAGAAGAGGGGATTCCCTTCAGGTTTCCCAGCCCTTCTGCTGCGTTTTGGCCCCACATGACTTCTGGGTGGCGGTGAGAAGGCCAGGACGGCTTCCTAGGAATGCTGCCGGGCACCCGTTAACCTCCAGGCACAGAACCACTTATTTCTCTCCCCGGCCTTCCACGTTTGGGTAGACGCTTACCAATACACGAGTGTCTTGTGGGAGTCTCTGAGGGCCTTTGGTAGGTTGAATTGCTTGTGTGCAGCTGGGCTGCCCCTGTGCAGGCTGTAGAGAATGACGTTTAAACTCCCATCAGAATGGCTCTCATACCTCATGCCCATGCCGCATGTTCAGTTTGTGACATGCTCCAGCGCTAAATCTGTGTGAGGACTTGGCAGGTTACACCTGTTGGGCGTTTCCTTGTTACCTACGTATTTTATGTTTTTGTATGCTTGCCTTAGCTTACTTTCTTGGCCTCACAGGTATTCATCCACAGTTCCAGAGTGAGCAAGAGTCTTCCTGTGTGGAATCCAGTGGCTTAGGCCTGTAATGATCACAGTAGCTTGTTTTCCTAGATGTGGTTCTCCCCACAGATCTGCATGCTCCATCGTGTGACATGTTGATGTATCACCAACATAGCGTGTCCTGGTTGCACCTGCCATTTATTTTGTAAATTTATTTTTGATATGATTGATTGTACACCCATTAACCCATTGACATTCCAATGTGTTTATAAATCTTCAAACATTTCTGCTTAATTATGATTACCGCATCAGACCAAGTGTTATACAAGTATTACTTGTTCTTTAATTTCTCAAAGCATTTTTGTTGTTTTAAGACAGGGTCTCTATGTAGTCTTGGCTAGCCTCAAACTCACCTGTCTCTGCCTCCTGAGTGCTGGGATTAAAGGCATATGCTACCATGCCAAGCTAAGAAACCTTTCTTTCTTTTTTTTTCTTTTTTTCTTTTTTGCACAGTTTCACATAGTCTTGAACTTGAGATTTAGCCAAGCTAGCCTGGAATTCCTGATCAACTCACCTTACATGCATGTGTGACCACACCCAATGTTCCAAAAGCCCATTCTTCATTTGCTTCACTTTGCTGACCACCCAACCTGTCTCTTCACGTATGGGTCTTTCCACTGGCTGTGTATATAGTGTGTGTCACTCTAGTGTGTGTCACTGCTTTAATGCAGTCTGCCCCATGGTAAATCCCCAGTGCCTGCATTCATGTATGGGCCATTGTCTGGGCCCCACTCTGCACCGTTGGCACATATTTGATGACAAGAGTGTGGTGGCCTGTATATCCCACTGTGTGAGATGACACCCTCATGATTTGCACCCTGCCTTCCCTGTGGCCATGTACATTTAGAATGGGTTGCTGTAAGAGTTGTTGCTGTCAGGATTGGGGGAGGTGACACTGCTAGTTAATGTGCCTTAAAGAGGCAGCCCTCTAGTTTATCATCAAAGCTGCCCAGCCCTGGGCTGCAAGTGTAACTCAGGGGCAAAGCGTTTGCCCAACATGTGAAAATCCCACCACTGCAAAATGAAAGGAAAGAAAAGCAAGAACCACGCTGCCTAGTATTAACCAATCAGTTGTGGGCATGCATATAGCCTTATAATCTCTTCACCAAGATTTACCAGGCACCCACTGTACCTGCTTCTGTCTGGGCATTGGAAAAAGGCATGATCCCTATCCTGAAGTTGCTTACACTCTGGAGGAGGCTGGGCAGAAAAGACCTTTGAACGTTTCCCAACAGTTATCACCATCATTAGTTCTCAAGCCCGGGGAACATCAGACTTACCTGGAAGGCATGTTGAGATGCTGGCTAGCCGGATGTCAGAATTCATTAATGTCTGGGTGAGGCCCAGAAATGTATACACCTTGACAACCACTCATCATGAGAGTGTAGTGGCATACACCTTTGGTCCTAGCATTGAGGAGGAAGGAAGCATCCAGGCAGGAAGATTGTGACAAGCAGTCTGGTGATATGCATAGATATTCGAGAAATTTGTAATGAAAACATGAGTCTGGCTGGGTTCCAAAAGGCATCTGAAAGGCGATGCTGGGCTGTATGAAGCAACAGGGGGTAAGGCCTGCCAACCACAGCCACAGAGGCATGAAGGACTTGTGGTGAAGTGATGTCAGTCATTTTGGAGCTGGGTGTCCAAGAAGCACAAGTCTGGGTTTCAAGAAAGGCCCTCTGGAGAGAGACAGAGGCGCTCAGATGGAGGTGACAGCAGGTCTGGTGGCCATTTGTGGAGGGGTAGTGGGCACGCTAACAGCTCACAGTCCAAAGAACAATTGAAGATGCTGGACGGGGCAGTTAGAAAGTCTACTGTTTCAAGTTCTGGGGTCTGGGATGGTGGGGGTGCAGACTTATGTGTCCTTCTGAAACATAGAACGACCTTTTATCACCTGTGAGCCTGCCTCTATCAGTGGGGCAGAGGAAGGGCCCAGAAGGCAGGTTCTGCTTGTGTGCCTGCTTATCTTCTGGAGCCTCTTCCTGGCAGGTGATTGGAAGTACCTTCACTGTGCCCTCTGTTCCTTTGATGTGGCCTGTCACACCTACCTGCCCACATTGCCTCCCTGAGGCCAGAAGGAGGAAGAGGGTGGGGTTTGTTTGCCTTCTGTGGAAGCGCATATGTTAGTTGTAGGAGGCATAAAGGACTATGGGGTGTGGAGGATTTCTGTAGGTATGTATTTACATTCCTTTATCTGTCACTAGGTGTGACTGTATGTGTGTGTGAGAGAGAGAGAGAATGTATTAGCCTTTGCATGCCAGGGATTTTTTTGTTATTGTTATTGCCGCTTGTTCCATGGGGTTTGTCAGTCATTGTCTCATGTATGCTTCGTGTCTGTGTGTGTGTGTGTGTGTGTGTGTGTGTGTGTGTGTGTGTGTGGAGTGACAGTGTAGGAAGGCTCAGGACCACAGGATGTTAGGACCACAACTGCTGAGGAGCCTTGTGGCTTCAGGTAAGCTCCTTCCTCTACTTGAGCTTCTGTGAAACCAACAATGCTAATAGTACTTTGTAAACTATCACATAGACCATACATACATAGGGTTTAACATACTATATAGACCAGCGCTGTCCACCAGAAGTAAAACAGAGTCGCTCTTTAGTTTTGAACTTTTGATAACCACAAAAAAAGGTTAAAAAAACCCAATGTTTATTTTATTAGTATGTTTAACTGAAGCCAATAGAATCAGAAAGAATTGGTAAAAAGATGATTAGGTTCCATGGTAGAACTATTACCTAGCATGCACAGGGCCCAGCATGGGGGTGGTGGTGGGGCTATATTAATGGGATATTTTGCATGTCTGTCTTTTTGCCCAGAATCTTCAAGAGTCTGGTGTGCATTTAACATTCTCAGTCCCTCTCCGTTGGCTCTCCGTTGGACTTGGACAGTACAAATATAGACTGCCTAAATAGAGCAGGTCATGGTGCCTCATGCCCGTCACCTCAGCATGTAGGAGACAGAGGAGAAATTGCTGTGAATTAGAGACCAGCCTGGGCTACAGACTTCAAGATCAGCTTGAATTAGAATGAAACTTTGCCTCAAAAAAAAAAGAGTCCTTTCCAGCCACAAGTGTTAGCCGTCAGTGTCGTTGCTGTCCCCTTTCACTTACCTGAGAGCTGTGGGTGTTTGGGGACTCTTATCTGTCTGTATCCAGAGTTCTAGAGCTGCAGAGGATAGCTGTCTCAGACTGGGCTCCTCCCCATTCTGGCTGGCTCCTTGGAGCCTCTCCCAGTGTCACCTACTAGTGACTAGTTAACCTGGCTCTTCTCCCTTGCAGGTGACCAGAATGGAGCTGTGGCCCGGGGCCTGGACGGCGCTGCTGCTCCTGCTGCTGCTCCTGCTGTCCACCCTGTGGTTCTGCAGCTCTAGTGCCAAGTATTTCTTCAAGATGGCCTTCTACAACGGCTGGATTCTCTTCCTGGCTATACTCGCAATCCCTGTGTGTGCCGTGCGAGGACGCAATGTTGAGAACATGAAGTAAGGGGCTAAGGGACAAGAAGCGGTGGGTCTTGAGGGAACCGAAGGGTGAAAAGGGAGTGGTAAATTTGCATGAGAGAAGAACCCCATACACAAATCCAGAGACAAAGATGGGGGAAAGGACTGCAAAGATGGCCAGGAAGTCAATAGGTAGGCGGGCACAGAGGCATGCAAGTGGACAATCAGTGGATCCACTGGCCCCCTTGCCATGACCCCACAGGATCTTGCGTCTGCTGCTGCTCCACATCAAATACCTGTATGGGATCCGAGTGGAGGTGCGGGGGGCTCACCACTTCCCTCCCACGCAGCCCTACGTTGTGGTCTCCAACCACCAGAGCTCCCTCGACCTGCTTGGTGAGGCCTCGTCACAGGGCCCAGTCCTCTAGCAGAGCCTTCTCTTCTGTCCCCACCCCAAACCTGCTTCCCTAAAGGCCCTCAATTCCCCCTCCTCTTGGGTGTCTGTCCCTTCCTCAGGCCTCCTTTCCCAGGGGTGGGTCTTCAGGAATACACCTGCAGCCCTGATTTCCTAGCCTTCTCCAGCCCGCTGCTCTTCAGTTTGTGGGTGGGTGCAATGCCCGCTACGATGCTGCTTGTTCCCTGATCCATACCCCATCCCCACCCCTGCCAAGGGATGATGGAGGTGCTGCCAGATCGCTGTGTGCCCATTGCCAAGCGTGAGCTACTATGGGCTGGCTCTGCGGGGCTGGCCTGCTGGCTGGCAGGCGTCATCTTCATTGACCGGAAGCGCACGGGGGATGCCATCAGTGTCATGTCTGAGGTGGCCCAGACCCTGCTCACCCAGGATGTGAGTCTTCTGAGAATGGGGGTCTGGGGTTAGGGAGCAAATGGCTGCAAATCACCTGTGGTCAGTACTATGTCCTTATATGATGTGGTGGCAGCCATTGACCCTCCTTGCCTGTGTTATGACCTCTTTCCCCCAGGTGAGAGTCTGGGTTTTTCCTGAAGGAACAAGAAACCACAATGGCTCCATGCTGCCCTTCAAACGTGGTGCCTTCCACCTTGCAGTGCAGGCCCAGGTGATCCCTGCATCCCCTTCTGCTTGTCAGCACGCGGACCCACTTCCCCCCTCCCAGGACATGTGCACTAACAGCTTCGCCTCTTCCCAGGTCCCCATTATCCCCATAGTCATGTCCTCCTATCAAGACTTCTACTGCAAAAAGGAACGCCGCTTCACCTCAGGTGAGTTCACCTGGGTTGGTGGTTCTGAGCAGGTCTGGGGAGGGTGTAGCCAGAAAGTTCATGGGAAACTGCGGAATGTCCCCGAGGTGGAGAGACCTTAAGTACTCACTGGACATGCCAGGTAGGTTGTACACTTACCTTGCACTGGAATGTGGACAGAAGCCTGCCTGCCTGGATAGGGGTCTGGGGATTTTGTCAGCAGCTGGTGAGCAGACCAATGAAGGTGGAGGAAAGGTGCAGTAGCTGGATTGTACCACACTTGGCCGAGACCCACGAGTGCTGGTCATGATGCTGTCTCTGTCCCACCAGGACACTGTCAGGTGCGGGTGCTGCCCCCAGTGCCCACAGAAGGGCTGACACCAGATGCCGTCCCAGCTCTGGCAGACAGAGTCCGGCACACCATGCTCACCGTCTTCCGGGAGATCTCCACAGATGGCCTGGGTGGTGGTGACTGTCTGAAGAAGCCTGGGGGAGCAGGCGAGGCCCGGCTCTGAGCTCTCCTTCATCTTTCCCATCTTCCTCCCCACACCTCTGACCCAGGGCCTGAAGCAGGGCCAGGCCCTCTTCCCAGGTCCCCATTCCCTACTCTCCTTTTGGAATCTTCAACTTTTGAAGTGAATGTGGGTACAGCATCACTCCATGTCCTTTCCCTGCCCCACCCATGGACTCTCCTGTGTGGGTGCAGTCTCCACTCCGAGCCCCACCTGCCATCTTGTCTTGTGGGACAGTTGCCTCCTCTCAAGCGGCTCATCTGATACGAGGGTGGGAGACATTCATTCCATCCCATCCCTTCCCCAGTGGTCTCTTTGCGGCCTTCTCTCCCTCTCCACCCCACACTGGACAATGGACTCATCTGTTCTGTGGAACAATCCATCCCTCACCCTCAGGTCCACAGATTGAGTGGGCCCATCTGCTAGTGAGGACTCCTCACCCTGTGGCTGGAAGCTGTACCTCAACACTCCTTACCAGCTCACCTGGGGAACTTCCTCAGCACCATCACCTTCAATGGGGCTGGCCCTTCTAACTCAGAGGTCTCATCCCTGCCCATGCCAGAGGCTGAGCACACTCCAGATGCCAATTTCTGCTACCCCCTCCATCCCCCCCAGTAGAGTCCCCAGGACCCTTCAGGGTCCTGGCCTGGCACCATCTAACCAAATTCTGGAGAGGCAGACATCAGAAGCTGCGCTCTGCTCCCTGGGGCCTTAGGGGAAAGAACCTGACCCTGGCAAAAGGGAGAGGAGGACACTTAATTTATTTTTCTTTTGAGGTACCTCCCTCTCTGAGCCGATTTCCATTTCCTCCCAGTGGCATTGGCCACCCTGCCAACTACTCTAGGCCCAGGAGGTGGGCTGGGGGCAGAAAGAACCGGTGGGATCCAGTTTTGTGTGGTTGGTTTTTATTATCTGGATAACAGCAAGCAACTGAGAATAAAGAGAGAGAACTGAGGGTTTTCTTCAGCCTTTGTGCCTTGGTGGTCGACACCTGGATCTGCTGATCCCGGATTAGTAGATGTAGTTTTTGTACAAGTTTGGGATCCAGGCTGTTGTAGGTGTTCCTTGTCAACCATGAAGGCTTGGACCCAGGCTGTTGTCCTCACAGGTACCTGGTTAATGGCAAGGTGGCTGTGGTCTGAAGGGGCTCCCTGGCCAGGAGGAAGGGGGTAAGGATGGTG
The DNA here is from genome assembly GCA_907164525.1 of Lophiomys imhausi. Taxonomy (NCBI): domain Eukaryota; kingdom Metazoa; phylum Chordata; class Mammalia; order Rodentia; family Muridae; genus Lophiomys; species Lophiomys imhausi. The sequence goes on along the minus strand of CAJQZJ010000247.1, from coordinate 1,688,996 downwards.
GGGGAGGGTCTCAGGAGTGAAATGGTGTCTGGAAGCTGGAGGAGCCGGGGACTCACAGGCACCTAGCTTTTCCTCCAGTAGCAGCACCTGGTCACTAAGGGACTCGATCCTGTCACCCCGGCCCCACAGCTCAGCCACCTGTTCTGGCCGCAGCTTTTCAGGTGGCATGGGCAGCACTGCTCGGACCCAGGCCCCAGCCTGTGCGGCCCACTGCAAAGGAAAGCGGTGCCTCAGGAAGCTGGCAAGATCCTGGAGCACTGGCACCCCAGTGCCTCTTCCAGCTGCTCACCTCCTCCAGCCGCTCCAGGCGCCCACGAAGCTCGGCGACCTCCCACCTCAGGGCACGCTCCTCACGTTCCGCTTCCCGAACTAGGAGAAAGGATAATGTGCCATAGCCTCGCCTGCTGCAGTGACCCAACCCCACCCTGCGGGCGTCCCATACCCACCCGCCACACTGAGGATGCCGGGACTTTTTGAGGACTCCGGAGGTCCCCCTGCACAGGTGCGTCCATCGGGACCCAGCACCAGGGGCTGTGGACAGCTGCAGGAGAAGCTGCCCAGGGTGTTCAGACAGCCATGAGAACAGAGCTTAAGGCTGGTCCTGCATTCATCAACATCTAATTACCAGAAAGAGAAGGGAGCTGAAGGGGGAAGGGCGGCAGGGTGAGTGGGGAGATGCTGGCACCCACCCTCAGTGTGTGGAGGGGACCATCCTCACCCACGTGGCAGTGCTTCCCTCCCCAGCCCGGGGCACACTCGCACTGGTCTGGTCCAGCGCAGATACCTCCATTAAGACAAGGCTTGGAGCAGAAAGCTGGGGCACATTTGAGAAAAGAGTTAAGACCAGGACACAGTGCCAGCTCCCCATCGTGCCCTCCCCTCAGACCCTAATCCCCAGCCTCACCTTCACAGGTGAGGGCTCCTGGGTGTGGCTTCTTCCAGCCCTGGCAGCACACTACATGTGCCTGCTGTACCTCCCGCCTCACCTCTCTCCAGGCCACACGATAGGTGGTCCTAGAACATGGACCCAGGCTCAGGATTCTTTGTGCCCATCCCGGGCCTGGTTCCTGTGAGTCCCAGTGCTTCATCTCTCACCTGTATGTGCTGCAAATGTACTTTCCAGCACACAGGGTCAGGTAGGGCTTGTACACCGGCCGACTGTAGGTCTCGTTGTAACGGAGCGGAACCAGCAGTGTCTGCTTGGAGCACACTCCTGAACTGCAACCACACCAGGGTAGGAGGTGGGAGACCCTGAGTAGTGCAGGCCCTCGCAGCCTTGAATCCCACCTTCCCTCTCAGAGCTGAAACAGGGTGGGCCCAGGCATCTAGTCCTCCCTCTAAATTTTCAATTGTTTTGCCTCTTGCCAAACCCGGCCCCAGCTAAGATCTTCCCTGGCCCTCCCCCATTTGCTGTCACCTTTCTTTGAAAGTGCCTCCTTTGGCCCCCTCGCCTGACACCAGTAGCAGGAGGAAGGAAAGTCCGAATAGGAAAATCCGCAGTTCAGCCCTGGGTTCCATGGTTCCCGCAGGCCCTGTGGGCCACAGACAAGCAGCTACTGGAGTCTCTTCTGTCCTAAAGCAGCAAGTCAGGACATTCACTTTTCTAAGTGAACCATTCACATGGTCTACAGCAGCCAGTACACTTAGCCGGACATGTCCTGCCATTAGCAAATTATGATCCATTCCTCCTCAGACAGGCTCACCCCTAGCCCAACTTGTCCCTTTCCAGTGCCATAGCCAGCCTTCCCACACAGCCTTCCCTTCTGTGCTCCCTTAGAACGTCCCCTTCAGAACTGCAGACATCTTCCACACAGGCCCAACATACTGAGAACATCTCTGCCACCGTTACTCTTCTACCCCATCACACACCCTTCACTCTCCCACTAGCTCACACCCACCCTATTGTCAAGTAATCCCAATTCTTCCCACCATAACGTCCTCTCCCCACAACCATCCCCCCCCCACCTCCCTCTCTTCCCACCTGTTTTCCCCTTTCCAGGGAGACTACAGCTACAGCAGCCCCAGCAGCAGCTTAGACTGGTGGGTGGGCCTCTGGCTGTTCGGAAGAGGCAAAGGGGTTGGGCCAGACAGTAGCCTCCCATTCCTGCCCCTCCCCAAGCTCTTCAGCCTCAGGCCTGTCTGCTCAGTAGTTGGGTCCTGCCTTCCTCACCCTCTAAGTACTGCTTAGCAGGGCCTACACAACACAACCTTCAGAGGCCCCCAAATATGAATTCCCAAACCAGAAGTACCTGACTCTAATGGCAACCAGCACCCCACCCCCTTCAACCTAACAGACTGTGGGGTAATGGGAGGACAGGGAGAGAGAGGGCAGGAGACAAAGCAAGGGCAGGTCATGGCCGACCAGCCAAGACCAGCTGAGGAAAGAAAGCAGCCCTCACATCACAGAAGGGCAGGGGCAGCCCAATGCACCAAGGGGAAAATGGCATCCATCTCTTGATGGCATTTGTTGGAGGTTGGGAGCACCACCCCCAAGCCAGAACAGACAGGGGCCTATTGTCTCAACCCAAATTCCTCCTCCCAGGCAAAGGGAGACTCCCTGTACAGCCCCTCACCCAGCCCTGGCCTACAAAGGTCAAGGGGCATGACACATGTCCACCCTGACCCACAGCCCCCTCGTTTAGTCTGGGGGCGGCAGGCCAATTCCACCCATGAGGCCGAGGCCCAAACTGCCAGAGCCTGGGGCTCAGCCCCCAACCCTAGGCAGGGACAGGAAGAGAATTGTCTTCAGCAGGAAAGAACCCACAGAGTCAGGAACCAACACAGAATGGACATTGAGAGGACGGAAACACCAAGGGGCTCCCACCCCAGACTAAGCATCCGGGCACCCAGGCACCAGGCTTTCTATCCCCACCCTCCTGGAGGAGCCCAAGTCCCCTTTACCTGGGAATAAGTCAAGTCACACTGAGGAAATGGAACTTTATTTCTATAAATACTGGGAACACCCGCTCAAGGGTAGTTAAAAGAGGGGCTGGGGCCTCAAAGTACCTAGGCTCCCAGGGGATACCCCAACACTGATCATAGGGACTGGGGGATCCCCAAACCTGAGATGGGCCTTGGAGGCCACAGATATTCCCCAACACTGACATTTCAAAAGTAGAATTGTCCCCATAGGGGAGCCACAGAACCCTTCTTGGTGGGGAGACTGGCAACAGGGAAGCTGAGAAAAAGAGACCATTTAATAGAAGCTAAAAATGTCCTGAGTGGCCTGGAAGGAGACCCCTGTGGTGGGCAGGGGCTGGGTTCCCCTCCGGTACAGCCAGACCCGGAGGAGCAGCAGCGGCGGCGGTGGTGGTAAAGTCAGTTAGAACCTGGTGCTTGCTTCCCAATCTCAGCCGTGGGCGGAAGGGAGAGTATGGAGACATCCCCATGTGAGAATTTGAGGTAGGGGATCAGACTTGTCATTCATGGAGGGGCAGAGGGGGAGGGTTCAGGGAGCCCCGGTGGAGGTAGGGCAGTGTGGAGGGGCAGAATGAGGTGGCCACAGGCATGCCAGAGCCCAGCACCAGCTTCCCAAGGCCACCACTCAGTCTCTGGGCTGAGGAATTCCTGGAGACCCCCAGGACACTTTCAGGACAGCCAGGGCTCAATACAAGTATCATAGAGCGTACGATTGGAGTGCCAGGTGGTGTGAGAGATCCCAGCCATCCGACACCTCACTATGGCCCCCCGGGCCAAGAGAGTCTTCAATCCAAAAGAATCTCGAAGATACACCTTTCAAGGTGGATGGAGGGGCGAGGAGACATGGAAGAAAAAGAGACAGCGTGAGGCACCATTGGTGTACACCATCCTCTCCCTCCCCATGAGGCCAAGTGGTTAGCTCCAGTCAGAGGCAAGAAAGAGCTCCAGAATGAGGTGGAACATCAGAAGGAGAAGGGACTTCCTTCCCAGGGGCTTACCAGCTGCTCCTCCATCTCCAAGACGGTTTCGTTGGCATCATAGAAACCAAAGAAGCTATAAAGAGATGTGCAGGGAGGACATCAGGAGGGCCAGGAAAATGAACGTACATTAGTGCCATACAGACTCACTAGAGGACAGACAGCAAGGAACACACTCAGAATCTTGAAGAGGAGCTGGGCATGGTGACACAGTTGAGAGATAAAGGCAGGAGTAAAGAAAGTTTGAGGTAAGGAGTTTGAAGTTTCAGGCCAGACAGGGCTACACCAGACCCTGTCTCAAACAATTAAACTAAGAACAATTTCTGGTTAAAAGAATTTAAGGGCCAGAGACCTGGTTCAGAGGTTAAGAGCACTGGCTGATCTTCCAGAGGACTCAGGTTCAATTCTCAGCATCCACATGGTGACTCACAACCATTTCTAACTCCAGTTACAGGCAATCTATACCATCTTATGGCTTCCCTGGACAGGCATGCACAGAGTACACAGATGTATATGCAGACAAACCATTCTAATCATAAAATTCAAAATAATAATAATAAAATAACTGCCAGGCAGTGGTGGTGGTGCACACCTTTACTCCAGCATTGGGAGGCAAAGGCAGGTGGATCTTTAAGTTTGAAAGTAACCTGGTCTATGGAGTGACTTTCAGAACAGCCAAGACTACACAGAGGAAGCTTGTCTCAAAAAAAAACAAAAAACTAAAATAAATAAAAATACAAGAATTTATGTCTGAGGGCTGGAAAGATGGCTCAGTAGATAAGAGCACTGGCTGCTCTCCCTAAAAGGGCACTTCCACTCACACAAGCACAAATCCACACATACCTACATCCCTACACAAGATTCAAAATTATAATCCTTAAAAGAGAATTCAAGAACCAAGTGTGTTATCTGTCTATGTTCTGACCACTTGGAAGGTGAGGCAGGTGGATCTAGGTGAGTTCAAGACCAGCCTGGTCTACATAGTAAGTTCCATGACAGTCAAGACCATGTAACCAGACCCTATCTTTCAAAAACAAAAACAAAACCAAACAAACAAACAAAAAACGGGCTGGAGAGATGGCTCAGTGGTTAAGAACACTGGCTGCTCTTCCCGGGGTCCTGAGTTCAATTCTTGGACCCACATGGTGACTTATGACCATCTATAATATATGTGATCTGATGCCCTCTCCTGGCATCCAGGTGTACATGCAGACAGAGCATTTTTTAAAAATTAAAAGTTTTAATAACAATGAAAGCAAATATTGAAAAAAACAGTAAGAAAAACATGCATGCCTAGCAGATACTAGATTCAACACTCGCTACCACAAATAAACCAAGCAGGGTCAGTTGTTTGTGCAGGGTCTCCCTGTAAACCCCAGGTTGGCCTTCATCCTCCTGCTGCCCCTCAGTGCAGAGAGGGTAGGCATGTGGACCGTGTTTAGCTTAATTTTTACTCAACTTTTTTGTTTGTTTGCTTTTTTGTTGTTTTTTCAAGATAGGGTGTCTCTGTGTAGCCCTGGCTGTCCAGGACTCTCTTTGTAGACCAGGCTGGCCTTGAACTCACAGAGATCCGCCTGCCTCTGCCTCCTGAGTGCTGGGATTAAAGGCGTGCGCCACCACGCCAGGGTGGTGTTTGTTTTGCTTTTTTGAGGTAGCCTCTCACTATGTAACCTTGGCTAGCCTGGAACTCACAGAGATCCGACGGTTCCTGACCCCTGGGTGCTGGGATTAAAGGCGTGTGTCACAGCATGTGGAGGTCAACAGACAACCTATGTATGAGATTTACTCCTCCCACTTTTTCCTAGTTTCCAGGGATCGAGTTCAAGTGGCCAAGCTCCTTTATAGACCCAGCCAGTCTTGTTTAAAATTAAAGAATATTGTCAGGTGTGGTGGTGCAGGCCATTAATCCTAGCATTCAGGAGCCACAGGCAGGCGGATCAAGGCCAGCGTGGTCTACATAGCAAGCTCCAGGACAGTCAAGACTATGCAGACCTTGTTTCAAAAAACCAAATCACCCTCCAACCACCTCCCCTCCCCCAAGAAAAAAAAAAGTCCAAGAGTCTGGGACCGAAAGGAACACAGACTAGGAATGAGCCCCAGACAGGGAAGCACGTTCTGGGCAAACAGAGCAACAAGATGATACAGATGGGCACCAGGGGCTGGGTTTGAGGAAAGACAGATTGGAATCTCACCTCTGTGTCTATAAAACCAAAGCTCATCATCTGGTGTAAAAGTGCCCGCTTCGTGGAGGGGAAGGAAAATGTAGCACACAGCCCATTTTCACCAATTACTAATGCTGCAAATGTAGCAAGCCCGTGTGCCCTAACATGGCCAGCAATTACCCCCCAACTGGGTGGTCATTAGGATTAAGTTGGGTAATTTAAGAAAAGGAGGCGCTAGAGAGCTGCAGTGCTCTTTCAGAGGGCCCCAAACTCCATCCCACACCCACACTGGTGGGAACCGTGAGGGGATGGGAGTGGCGCTCGGTGGCCTATAACTCCAGCTCCAGAGAATGACACCTGTCTTCTGACTCCCAAGCCTGACAAACTGAGTTCAGTCCCACAGATCCACACAGTGGCAGGAAACAGCCAAGCCTTGCCAAGCTGTCCTCTGATTCACCACATATGTGCTATGGTACATGAGCATACTCACAAAGTGAATCAATGTAACTAAATAGAATAATAAATCCTAAAGGGCAGGGCTGTGCTTTGGTGCATACCGCATACTATTCAACCATGAGCTATTACAACCATGGGGTTATTACACACAAAATGATAACGCACACATAAGAGCCACCTTTACTCTTTTTTTTTTCCGAGACAGGGTTTCTCTGTGTATCCTTGGCTGTCCTGGACTCACTTTGTAGACCAGGCTGGCCTCAACCTCACAGTGATCCACCTGCCTCTGCCTCCCAAGTGCTGGGATTAAAGGCGTGCGCCACCACCGCCCGGCTACCTTTACTCTTATACTGTTTTTATTTTGGAAGGTTGCCACTCTTTCGACACCCCCCCCCCAACATTTTCCTATCTCACTTAGAATATTTTGTTTTTGAGACAGGTTCTCACTTTGCAGCCTTAGCTGTCCTAGAATTCATTATGTACACCAGGTCAATTTCAGAGATCCACCTGTTTCTGCCTCCCTAAGTGCTGGGATTAAACCCCACCCAGCCTGATTTTATTTATCCTTATTTTGTGTGTATGGACATTACCTTCATACATGTATGTGCACTACAATCATTCAGTCTGAGGCCAGAAGGCGACAGAATGTGGATGGTGTAAGCTGCCATGTGGGTACTGGGAACCAAACACGGGTCCTCTGCAAGAGCAGCAGAGCTCTTAACCACTAATCCACCTCTCCAGCCTCTGTATTTTAAAAATCAACCACACTGGCTGCCAAGGATTGGGGGAGGGGAGTGCTTATCAGAAATGAAACTTCAGTTTAGTGGGCAATGTTCTCAGTAGGGATGAAGGTGATGGTTACACAGTGTTTTTTTTTTTTTTTTTTTTTTTGGTTTTTCGAGACAGGGTTTCTCTGAATATCTCTGGCTGTCCTGGACTCGCTTTGTAGACCAGGCTGGCCTCGAACTCACAAAGATCCGCCTGCCTCTGCCTTCCAAGTGCTGGGATTAAAGGCGTGCGCCACCACCGCCCGGCTACACAGTGTTAATGTAGTTAAGACCACAAAACTATACGCCTAAAAAACTATCATTTCTGCCAGGCGTGGTGGCACACACCTTTAATCCCGGGAGACAAAGGCAGGTGGATCCCTGTGAATTTGAGGCCAGCCTGGTCTACAAGGAGAGTCCAGGGCAGCCAGAACTGTTACACAGAGAAACCCTGTCTCAAAAAACCAAACAAAAAAAAGAGGCAGAGGCAGGAGGACCTCTTTGAGTTCAAAGCCAGCCTTGTCTACAGAGCCACTTCCAGGACAGCCTGTGCTATGCAGACAAAACCTGTCTCCAAAAACAAGAAAACAAACAACAACAAAAAAACCCAAACAAACCCAGGGCTTCAGCATGCTACCCAAATACTCTGAGCTACACCTTCTCAAGTACAGTCTGCTTAGAAGTCCAGGCTGGCTCCAAACAAATGCCCTTTTGCCTCTGCCTCCAAGGTACTACTGGGAATAATACAATTGGGCACACTATGTTGAGCCACAGTTTATCATTACAAAAGAACGAACAGTCAAGGGCCTGACATTGGCCCGCAAGGGTTCAATGCAACCATGCCCTGACACTTCATTCACCTCCTCTTCTCTCCCCACACAGCCTTCCCCAATCCTCAGAGGCTCCACTAGGCTCCCATGGCACAAGCCTTCCCTCACTTCCTCAGGCTTGCTCGGGTGGAAGGACACTTCCTCACCCCAGGCTAAGGCAGGCCCCTGCCTCCTCTTTCATTGCAGCTGCCGTAAGGATTTCTAATTTAGTGCCTTCTCCCCAACCAGAGCGTAAAGTACACAACATCAGGGATTCTCTTTGCTGCTGCTTCCCCAGGCCCAGAACAACATCTGGACACACACACAGTGCTCAATGACTATCTGTCGAATAAATCTCAGGGGACATTCCCAGATCAACTCATCACCGAGGCAGGTGCCCTTGCTATGGAGCCATCCGCTTTCTTGAGAAAGGAGACAGAGGTAGACACTCTCCTGGGTCTGGCGAGAAATGGCAGGGAACGTGACAAAGTGGCCTGAACTTCATTCTCACACTACAGTAACATAGGTGTCCTGACTCTGGTCTTCTTAGGAATGTTTCTGACAGGGCATGGTGGGGCACGCCTTTAATCCCAGCACTTGGGAGGCAGAGGCAGGTGGACATCTCTGTGAGTTGGAGGCCAGCTTGGTCCACAAAGCAACTTCCAGGACAGAGAAACCCTGTCTCCAAAAACCTATATATATATATTTTTAATTTATTTATTTCTGGGTTTTTTTGTTTTGTTTTGTTTGGAGACAGGGTTTCTCTGTGTAGCTTTGGCTATTATGGAAATTACTACGTAGATCAGGATCAAGATGGCCTTGAATGCAGAGATCCACCTGCTTCTGCCTTCTGAGTACTGGGATTAAAGTCATGCACCCCCACACCAGCAATCTGCCTTTGATGCTGTATTCTAGTTACTAGATACAGCCCCTAGGAAAATCTGGACCAAGCACACACATGACCCAGATAAACCATCTCTGCAGCCTCCTAAGAATCCATGATTACTTCTAAATTATTTCTGTGTGAATGTTTGTGTGTTGCCTTTTGAGCCTGGGTTTCATGTAGCTCAGACTGGCCTCATACTGACTAGCAGTCCAAGAAGGACCTTGAACTTCTGATCTTCTTCCCTCTACCTCCTGACTCCTGTGTGCTAGGACGCGGCCCTCATGAACTCGAGGCATGCTAGGCAAGCTCTCTACCAGCTGAGCCCCATCTCTAGCTGCCAAAATTTGAAGACTTTCTATGCCAGGTTTTTGTTTGCTTGCTTGCTTGGCCATGGCAGTGGTTTGGATCACCTGAAACAGAGATCCACCTGCCTCTACCTCCTGAGTGCTGGGATTGAATATATCAGTTTTTTATGTGTTTTGGTGACACAATCTCATTTTCTTTTTTTATTCTTTTTTTGTTTGTTTGTTTTTCAAGACAGGGTTTCTCTGTGTATACCTGGCTGTCCTGGACTCACTCTGTACACCAGGCTGGCCTTGAACTCACAGAGATCCACCTGTCTCTGCCTCCCAAATGCTGGGATTAAAGGCATGTGCCACCACGCCCGGCTACAATCTCATTTTCTTGTTCGCACTCATCCTGAGCTCCTGCTCTCAAATGATCTTCTTGCCTCAAGACTAAAATATTTCTACAAGGGTCAAGTATGTACAATGTTTGTCTAGTGTGTGCAAATTAAGTCCCTGGGTCTGGTCCCCAGCTGTGCCAAAAAGATAGTGGTAATAACGGCTGTCACTTGGAAAGCAAAGGCAAGAGGTTCACCAGTCAAGCCTGGGCTTCACACTAGGACCCTGTCTCTAAATGGACATCTATTGTAGGGGGCACTAAGAGGCCATGTCTGGGAGATTAAGACTGGAGGGTGGGGGGGGTTAGAGAGCCAGTCTTTAGCCTTTATAATCCCTTGTTACCTGGATTGCCAGGGAGTGATGACTCCATCATCAGGGCCCCCAATCAGCACCAGGTGGCCCACACGAAGGAAGTTCTTCCTCCACACTGTGGAGACAGGAAGAGATGGAGTCAGCCACGGGTCAGGCCAGGTTTACATAGGAGCAGAAGAGGGGACACAGGTGGGAGTGGGGATCTCACCAGTGGCATTGGGATGGTCTCTCTCCCCGTTGATGAGGGCCAGAAAGCTGCTGGCATTGAGGTACAAGTCATCGTGATGAGGATCTAAGCGCAAACAGCAGTTAGGACAACCAGGGGCTGGGAATGGAGCTTACCCTTTCAAGTGCCTGCCTAGTGTGCCTGAAGCCCTGGGTTTTGACCCCAAGTATCACAAGAATTGGGCATGGCTGGCACACACCTATAATCCTAGCAGTGAGGAAAAGTCTCAAGGGTCAGAAGTTCAGTCACCCTTGGCTACATAAATATTCAAGGGGCAGGGGGGCTGCCTTCATAGTTAAGAGCACTGGCTGCTCTTCCAGGCTCTGGTTCAATTCCCAGCACCCACATGGCAGCTCACAACTATCTGTAACACCAGTCCCAAGAGATCAAATACCCTCTTCGGGCATGTATGTGGTACACATGTATGCAGGTAAAACACTCATACACATAAAATTTAAAAATTGAAATAAAGGAGAAAAAGGGGGCGGGGGATAATGGGAGGAAGACTGGAGGCAGGATGTCCAGTTAGGAGACTACAGTAACAGTAAAGATGGAGAGATGGCTCAGTGGTTATGAGCACTCCCTGCTCTTCTGAAGGTCCTGAGTTCAATTCCCAGAACCCACGTGGCAGCTCACAACTGCGTGATGCCCTCTTCTGGTGTGCAGGTGTACATGCAGACAAAGTAACCATGTATGTACATAAAAACATAAATACATGTAATAGTGAAGACAGACATCCAGCCACACGACAGACAGGAGAATAAAAGCAGTGGTTGACATAATGGAATGCACTTTGGGGGTTTTCTATTGTTACTTTGTTGGGATTTTTTGGCTTGTTTGTTTTTTCCCCCAGACAGGGTTCTCTGTTTAGCCCTGGCTATTCTGGAACTCACTCTATAGACCAGGCTAGCCTTGAACTCAGAGATCCGCCTGCCTCTCTAGTGCTGGGATTAAAGGTGTGTGCCACCTAGCATTTTGTGTTTTTGAGACAGGGTCTATTTATTCCTGGCTGTCTTAGAACTCTTATATAATTCAGGCTGGCTTCAAACTCAGAGTTCCTCATGCCTCTACCTCCAAAGTGCTGAGATTAAATCCATGTGTCACTATGCGGGACCTGGAAGGCACTTTATCTGGTACCTTGTATGAGCCAGTGATTAAGAGTGTGTTACTACTCTTTAATCCCAGCTCTTGGGAGGCAGAGGCAGGCAGATCTCTGTGAGTTCAAGGCCAGCCTGGTCTAGACAGTCAGTCCAGAAAAGCCAGGGATATACAGAGAAACCCTGTCTCAAAAAAAAAAAAAATAGAGTTACTCTCATTGAATTAATTATTACAACCACCTTACAAAGATACATTCTATATTACCCCATAGAATGAGACTGAATTCCAGAAAGTAAGGTACCCAAGGTTACCCAACAAAAAGTCAGGCCTCAACCCCTAATCTGGCCCCAGCATCCAGTCATAGTACACTATACTGGAGGTTGGTCCCCAATGGACCAAATCCAGCCTGTTACTTGTTTCTATAAATATTTATCGGGACAGCCACTCATATGCCCTATGATCCACACTCCAGGAGCTGAACTGGGACCCACAATGCTGGAGAGAGAGAATGGACTCCTGAAAGTGTCCTCAGACCTCCATATATGTGACATATGTTACGCATGAGCATAATGTATAAGCTTTATCTATAACTATAAATCTCACACGGACAGAGACAGACCAACACCAACAATAGTAACGATAACCCATTAATTTTTTTTCTAGGTTTTTCGAGACAGGGCTTCTCTGTGTAGCCCTGGCTATTCTGGACCTCACCCTGTAGACCAGGCTGACCTTGAACTCACAGAGATCTGTAAGTCCTGCCTCTGCCACCCCAGGGCCAGGACTAAAGGTATGTGCCACTTCCCCGGGGCCAATCCATTAAATTTTTTAAAGAAAATTTTTGCATCAGACTATGCTCTTTGAGGCACCTGGGTGGTTCATACCACATTCTGAGCGTTTGGTAAGTGATGAATGGAAGCTTTGGTTGTGGTAGAAACAGGAACAGCAGGCCCACCCATCCACAGAGCCCTGCCCACTGAGGCTCCAGAGCAGCAACCTCCACTCACCATGCCAGTAGTTGCAGATGGAAAATTCCTGGCCCCAAGGACTGTAGCAGATCCGATAGAGGTTAGACCGCATGGATGTAGGGAACAGCCACTTCAAATAGTCCGTGTCTGAGAAGAGAATGGCAGTGCCTCAAACTTGTTGTAGCTGTGCCCTACACATGTTGCCTTCTATGGAACCCACAGTGCCCACTCACCTCCATACTGTCCCATCTGTGGGGAGGAGAGGGAGATGAAGGAATCCACATTGTGTTCATCCATGACAGACAGCAAAGCACGGCACACGAGGCCCCCTAGAGGCAGACCACCAACACTGGAAGGGGTCTTAAGAACAGGTGTGGTGGTGCACGCCTTTAATCCCAGCACCCGGGAGACAGAGGCAGGAGATCTCTGTGAGTTTGAGACCAGTCTGTTCCACAGAGTGAGTTCAGGACAGCCAGGGCTACACAGAGAAAACCTGTCTCGAAAAACCAAAAAAAAAGGAGGAGGAGGAGGGAAAGAAAAAGAAAAAGCGAAAAAGCACTGGAGTGTCCCTTGATTCCTTGACCCTTCTAAAACCGGATCATGTGTCACATGATAGAACATACTAAGAGTCGAGGCCTCTGACCAACTGATATGCGTTTAGTTGCTCTCCAAATCCTTAAATTCAAGAACCATGGGCAATGAGGACAGAAGGAAGCCTCCTCCCACTCAGGACACACAGGAGGAAAACACATACTGAGGGAATCAAAACACGGAGCTCATTTGCTAGGGCTCTGACCGAGCAATGAGAACGCGGGAAAGCATGCTTTACATAAAGGTCACGCTCCGACGGGGTTTGGGATTTAGGAGTGTGTTTTGCCTACCCTGGGAGTAGCAGATAAGGTGCACCCCTTCGGGGGCCTTTTCCATGATGGGAGCCACCGCCTCTCGGAACCCTTGCACCTGTTCCCACAAGGGCCGCAAGCTCTCTCTGCCATCGAAGAGATCAAGCACTGTCACCACAGTCCCGGGGTGTGTCTGTGGGAAGAGGGCAATGCAGCCACTGGGAATGGACGATGGAGACCATGTGCATTCACTGTGCTTACTGGAACCAGGAACCCCAGCCCCCCAACTCTCCCCATGCCAGTAGCAGTGCCCTGAAGAACTGGCCTAGAGGGGCTGTTTTTCAGCTGCACACGCTGCTTCCTCCCCCAGCCACAGTGTAGATGCTCCAAAACCCTCCACCCGGTGTCCCCTGACAGACCTCATTGATAAAGTCCTGCAGGTGGCGGAAGCTGTACGAACTGTCAAAGAGCCCGTGCACCACGATCACTGGCTTGTAGGATGCGGGGTCGGCGGGCATCAGCAGCCACAGGAAAGGCAGGAGGAGCAAAGCCCACGCCGAAGGGAGCCTCTGCCTCCATAGCCCCGGCATGCTCCCACCTGAGAAGGAACGAGGCTCTGTGAGGGAGACAAATCCCCTTCGCTCCCAACTGACTCACAGCACGCAACCCTCCAGCCCCTGCCCCTACACCTGATCTTTACCACGACAGCCCACTTTTAACTTACTCCAGCTGGCCCGGCACAAACACACCCCGTACCACCTCGAGGCACCAGTGCACCCTAAGTACCGCCCCCGGCTTAACTCAAGGGACTCGGTCCCTAGGCCCAGGATCTTCCTTAAGCATCACCTCAGCCATGCACAACTCCGGGTTCTGCAAGGGTCCCGGAGCAGCAGCCCAGGCCCCACGGAGAGTGGGAACTCCCACCTGGCCTGGGTCCGGAGGCTTCGCTCCGCCAGCTGTTTACTTGTACCCAGTCTGGAATCCACCGGGTAGGAAGGAAAAGGGGACGAGGACAGCGCGCAGGGGGATGACGGGTGGGAGTGGGGAGGGCTGCTCGGGGTCGCGCGAAGCCGTCACGTCCGGGGCTTTCCCTGGCAACAGGGCGAGAGTCCCCTGCAACGCGGACCGCGGACCGGGGAGGCAATGGAACATTCCATTGCACCCAGGGAGGTGGGGAGGAAATAGGCGGAGCGATCCATTTAGCCGGATGGGGAGAAGCAAGAGCAGAGAAGCCAACCCCGGGGATCTAGAGAAGGCTTTCGCTGGCTCCTTTGCATCCAGCCACCCAGGGGTGCAACTTCCCCTCCTTGATGCGCCCCACTTCCCAACCCAGGCTGCCTGGCTTTCGCGGCACAGCCCGAATTTCTGATCCCAAGAGACGGCCCGAGTCGGGGGAGGTTAGGGCTGACGAGAGGCGACCCTCGCGTCCAGCCGGAGGCCAGGCTCGTGCCAGGCCAGCGTGCCAGGCCGACGGCCGGTGGGGCGCCCCTCTTCCCGCCCCCGCCCCCCCCCCTCCCGCTCCGGAGCAGCGCCTTACAACTCTTCACTTTGAAGTGCGTGTTATGCCCTGGCCGGGACGCCGAGAGTCCTCCAGGCCCCTCGAGTGAAGTGCAGCCTGGCCCAGTTTCTCTGGCCCTACTTTTATCTCCGCATTCAGGACCCACCCACCATGACCCATCTCACCTGGGCGTGGGCCCCCGGGGGCCATAAGGAATCACCACGGGATTTCCACCAGTCCTTCAACCCTAAGTGACCCCCAATAATCTGCTCCTCAGATCCCCGCGGGCCGCGGGCTACACAGACCCTGCCCACTTGCAGCTGCGAGCGCTGGCACCACCCGGCCTACCCGTGCCCGCCCGGGGATGGCCTTTACCCTCCAGGGCTTTTACTTAGCAGTTAAATGAGTTTCCAGGATTTCTGAGCATGCCTGAGGCTCCCGGCCTGTACGCAGGGTCTTTGCTAAGCCTAAACTCGTCTCTCAATAAAACCAGAAGTGTGTAATGAAGATGATGTGGGTGTGTGTGGGGGGGGGATGGATCCGTGGTTCTCTCTGATCCATCCACGCTTGAAAAACCAGAACCACCGGTGGTATGAGGCTGGGGTGTAAAAATTTCTCAGACCCGTGGTGCGACGGGGCTTAAGCCAGGGCTTGGGACTGGCGCCGGAGGGGTTCTGTCCTAGGGCAACTGCCTCAGGAGAGTTGGGAAATACTAAAGGGCAAGGGCATTTCGGATTCTCCTGCTAGGTTTCTTCAAAAGGCCTAACTGGTGTAATCTCTGTAGCCGGCCTACCCTCACCCCACCTCCCCACCCACGCCCTTCCAAGGCATAAAAAGCAAATAAAAAGACTTGAAGGCACCGCTGTGTCTCGGGCTGTCTCGACACCGGGGGGTGGATCCGTGTCTTGGGAGGAGGGGAGGACAGGGGGTACTGTATGGAATGCATATGAATGCTGACCTCAGCTCCCCCTACCCCCAGCATGCGTTTCCAAACCTGCCTGCTACAAATAAGCAATTTCATCTTGCTTCCCTCTGCTAAAACATTTCAGCTTTTTTTTTTGGTTTTTCGAGACAGGGTTTCTCTGTGTATCCTTGACTGTCCTGGACTCACTGTGTAGACCAGACCAGGCTGGCCTTCAACTCACAGAGATCCGCCTGCCTCTGCCTCCCGAGTGCTAGGATTAAAGGCGTGCACCACCACGCCTGGCTACATTTCAGCTTCTTAAACCCTAGAGAAAGAAGATACCTGTGTATACCCCCACAAGTGCTTTTCCTTTCCTCAGCCACCTACAAATTACAGACCTGAGCTTCCTACCTTAACTGCCCTGCCTGGAGGTTAGGCCCAGGCTGCCTCCCTAGGGGACTTTTCAGACCCTCTTGGTTCCTAGCATTGTACCGTTCTCTCTCACACCTATCTCTAACTGGGAAAACCTGGAGTTATCCTGTAGGAAGTTCTGGGAAAAAGTGAGGAAAGAGCCTCTTAGATAATCAGGGTCTGGGTGAACGGGGTCTGGAGATGAGTGTGGCAAATCCACTGGATGGCTTCTTCACACGATATAATCACTACAGTGAGTCTTTGCGGGAGGGACTCTAGAGGGTTCTCTCTCCCTCCTCTTAGTCCCACCCGCCTTGCCTGGTCTTGCCTCCCGGTTTCCATGACAACTCCAAGGGAGCCTAAACTGGGGGTTGAATGCCAGGGTGAGAGGAGGAAAGAGGTGGTCCAGGAGCTGAGAGAGAGAGACCAAGCTGGGGGGGGACTTCCGAAGCTCTCCCCCTCCCTCGCCTCGGTCCCTTTAAGCTCCCCCCCTCCCCCTTCTCCCTCTGCCCCCCCCCCCCCCCCCCCCACTGTCTTCATCTCTCCATTTCTGCGCTGCTGCTGCCAACGCAGCCGGCTGCGCCATCCCGGACCCAGACTCCTGCGCCAGCAGCCAGGGGGCCCCCAGCTTCAGAGACCCTGTTCCAGCGATTGCAACCATGTCATCGGAAAAGTCAGGTAAAAAGAAAAAACAGAAAAACAAAACCAGTAAAAACCTTTCCCTCGGCCCTCTCCATCATCCCCTGTCTCACCCCCACTTGCCCTAAACCCTGTGTTTGACCCTCGGTGGGATGTCGTGTGGCTCAGTTCCACTCCTCTTCTCTCCAGTCATATTCCCACCCCCTCCTCTTTCTACATCCCACCCTACTCTTCCTTTCTTGGGGTCAGTCTGCCTCTGTGCCTTGTCAACAACATGGGGGAGGGGGCCAGGTTGAGAAGGAGAGGGAGGCCCAGCCAGGTACTGCAGGGACATGATCACTGGGAGTGACAGATGGACGGTCACTGGTTCACTGGCATGAAGACACCCAGTGGAAAAATAACGGAGAGTTGATCCGATGGGGGTTGTCGGGGGAGGTAAAATCTAGAAGACTTCTTTTTTTTTTTTAGACCACATTTCCCTATGTAGCCAAGACTGGCCTTGAACTCCCCACTTCTTCATCCTCTGGCCTCTGCCTCTCAAGTACTAGGATTATAGGCATGAACCAGAACACTTTTTTTTTTTTTTTTATGGACCCTAACAGAGGCCATGAGATTCCCAGGAGGCTCCACTGAAGGAAAGTGGAGACGTTAAACTGAGCACGCACGACCTCAGTGCCATGGCCACAGGTTCAGGAAGAAGAGCGGCTCAGAGGTGGACAGCTCAGAGACAGCCCTAGATGCGGGTGTGCGGGTGACAGCCGTGGGTGCCAGCAGAGGGCAAGAGTTGTGACAGTTGTTGAAACCAGACTGGGAGCAGGCAGCCTAGATACAACCCCTTCCCTGACCCCAAAACGGGAGGTGTCACTCAGCCGTCTCTCCCTCGCTATTTCTCCGTCTCTCACTGTCTTGGATCTCTTCCCCTTCTGACCTCTGCTGTCTTCTCTCCCCCCTCCTCCTCTCCCCGGCTTTCCGATGACCAGGCCTTCCAGACTCGGTTCCCCACACTTCACCACCGCCGTACAATGCCCCCCAGCCTCCGGCCGAGCCCCCCATCCCACCCCCACAAACGGCCCCCTCCTCACATCACCATCACCATCACCACTACCACCAGTCTGGCACTGCCACCCTCCCGCGCTTAGGGGCAGGTGGCCTGGCTTCGGCGGCCACCAGCGCTCCACGCGGTCCTTCCTCCTCAGCCACGCTACCGCGGCCCCCGCACCATGCACCGCCCGGCCCCGCCGCCGGGGCCCCCCCACCCGGCTGTGCTACCTTACCCCGCATGCCTCCCGACCCTTATCTGCAGGAGACCCGCTTCGAGGGCCCGATTCCCCCACCCCCGCCGGCGGCCGCCGCCCCACCCCCGCCGGCGCCCGCCCCGACGGCCCAAGCCCCGGGCTTCGTGGTGCCCACGCACGCGGGGGCGGTGGGCACGTTGCCGCTGGGGGGCTACGTGGCACCCGGCTACCCGCTGCAGCTGCAGCCCTGCACTGCTTATGTTCCGGTGTATCCGGTGGGCACGGTGAGTGTGGGGCTGACAGGACCCGGGAGGACAGGGAGGCACGTGCGACAGGGACAAACGGAAAGGAGGCTGGGAGAGCGAAAGGGAGCCAGGCCGACCCATGTCCTGGTAACAAACCCTAGACAGAAGAGCGGGGTTGGGAAGAAGGGGCAGTGGGTTAGAAAGTGGTGGACCTGGTGTGAGGGGGAGTGTCTTTGGGGGGGTCAAGGACCAAGGCTTGGGAGGTGGCTTGGAAGCCAAGAGGAGGTCTGAAAGACCGAAGGGAACACTTGGAGGGAGAGGAAGAAATAAATGGGACCTGGGAAGCCCGGGGTCGAGCAGGGCAGAAGCCTGGGCCTGAGGTTGCCAAGGATGTAAACGAGACCAGAAGGGCAGAACAGACCCAGACCTTGTAAGACAGCATGGGAACTTGCACGAGTGTGGTGTGGATGACCTAATGAAGGGGGGCTACGCCGATTTTATTGTCAGGAAGGGTAGTGCTCTGATTCCCACCCCCCTTTAAGCCTTACAGTCGTTTTTAAAAACCTCTCGGCTAACCGCTGACAAGCAGCGGGAGTGTAGGCGTGACGTCCCGTCCCCCCCACTGTCCCTCCCACAGCCTTACGCCGGCGGAGCCCCCGGGGGTCCTGGCGTGACCTCCACTCTGCCCCCGCCGCCCCAGGGCCCAGGGCTGGCTCTGTTGGAGCCCAGGCGCCCGCCTCACGACTACATGCCCATCGCTGTGCTGACCACCATCTGCTGCTTCTGGCCCACCGGCATCATCGCCATCTTCAAGGCCGTGCAGGTGTGGGGCGGGAAGGGAAAGCCTAGGCCAACCCAGGTTTCCTTAGTACTGGGCATTCCGGGCTTATTCTTGGAGGGAGGCTGGGGCGGCTGAGCAGCGGCTCTCTGACCCGCTTCCCGCGCCCGCCCCCGATAGGTGCGCACGGCCTTGGCCCGCGGAGACATGGTGTCCGCTGAGATCGCTTCACGAGAGGCCCGGAACTTCTCCTTCATCTCCCTGGCCGTGGGCATCGCAGCTATGGTGCTGTGTACCATCCTCACTGTGGTCATCATCATCGCCGCCCAGCACCACGAAAACTACTGGGATCCCTAAAAAGGTCCCCACCTCGGCCCCGCTCTGTGCACCCCGACCTCCCAGGCGCACCGCGCAGTCCTGCCGCGCGCCCTGCGCATCCCCCGGAGGCACCGCTGGACTTCCAGACGTCATAAGCCCCGCCCCCACGGAACCTCTGGCCCAGGGAGTGCGCTCAGTTCTTCAGGAACCCCTCCAAACCCACCGAGCGGAACTGGCACCCGCGCCAAACCCCGGGCCTCCTGTCGCCCCAACTCCCCATCCCGTCCAAGTGCAGTACCGGGGCGGGGCTCCTCTGGTCTTGGCTCCCCAGGAGGGAGTCAGGTCCCCGAAGCTTCGCCTTCTCCATAGGCTCCGCCCCAACTCCCTCAAGACTCCACCTCCAGGCCGGCAGGCTCCGCCTTTTTTTCCTTGTGAGGTGATTCAATCCGGTAGTCGGGTTTCGAATCCAGGCCCGGGCCGCAGACGGACGCACTCTTTCCCCTACCCCCCTCTAAGAGAACTCAGCCCTGAGAGAACTACACCCTCACTCTGGCTCGGATTTTTGCCAGTGCGGATTTTTCTCCCTCTCCACCCGGGTCTCTGCCTATTTTCTTGCTAATTACAGAACTTCCGTTTTGTTGCTTTTGGAGATGTGGGAAGTTCCTGTTTTAGTACCCTTCACCCTGGAAAAAGAACCAAGTCCCTGCCATGTAAATACCCGTTCTATCTTTGCCAACCCCTGGGCAGCGGGGCAGAAGGGAATCCAAGGTTAAAGAGAGGGACCTGGCGCTCCCCTGCTCTCCACAGTCCTATACTTGTTTTGATCTGTATGTGCGTGTATGTGAACTTCCAAAAGACGGTATTAAAGACAACTTAGTGGATTTATCACCCGCAGTTCCAAAGACCACAGCTCGGAGAGCACCCTGGAGGTCTGTTCCCTTTTCCCTTTTCACCCTTGTTTCCCCACCCCGCCTCCCACGGGGGAGGAAGGAAATGGCACCAGCAGAGACAAGTGGAAGGAGATAATTTCCCGTGCCAGCGGGGAAAAGAGGGTCCTCCAAACCAGGCTCTAGCATCTGGGAGAAGAGTCAGGAGTTCAAAGCCTTATGCTGCTTTATAGCAAGTTAGGGCTACACTAAACTAAACCCTATCCTACAAGAGAAAGAGAGGAATCAGACCGGAGAAGACCTGGAGTGTCATTTTCTTTTTTTTTTTTTTTTGGTTTTTCGAGACAGGGTTTCTCTGAATATCTCTGGCTGTCCTGGACTCGCTTTGTAGACCAGGCTGGCCTCGAACTCACAAAGATCCGCCTGCCTCTGCCTCCCAAGTGCTGGGATTAAAGGCGTGCGCCACCACCGCCCTGCTGGAGTGTCATTTTCAATGGGGTTCCCAAGCCTGCTTTTCCCTCCCTTCTAGACTGGACTTAGGGATTTGGGGGAGTCTTCCGGAAGGCAGAAGGAAGGAAGAAGATGGCAGAGCACAGTGAGGAAACTGATCAAGGATGGGGGACAGGAACAAGGGAAGAAGACAAGCTGCCCCACAGCAGCGTTCCTGACTTGGGGATGGACAACTTGTATCAGAGTCCCATGTGAAGGCAAGCCCAGGCAAGGAGCAGAGAGTTATGGGAACCCCGGGAAGGCTGCTAGCATAGCCTCTGGTCTATGTAGGGTAAATGCCCTATCTAACCCCAGGCCAGTGGAGAGGCCTCCGTGAGAGGGACTGGGGAACAAGAGTAGCCGGTGTCTTGTTCACTGCACACAAGTCAACTCCAACTTTGTTCATTCATAAGACATGGCCATGATACCCAGGGTGGCTGGTGAGATATGCTCAGACAGGCCGTGACCCCATCCAGACAGAAAACCTTGAGGCACTGAGGCAGGGATAGGGCACAAATATCACAGGTTCCCCTTGGAACATTTCAGATTTAACATGCCTTTCCTAAAAATAGTTTCTCTCTCTCCTTCCTTCCTTCCTTCCTTCCTTCCTTCCTTCCTTCCTTCCTTCTTTCTTTCTTTCTTTCTTTCTTTCTTTGTTTTTTGGTTTTTTGTGACAGGGTTTCCCTGTGTAACAGCCCTGGCTGTCCTGGAACTCAGTCTGTAGACCAAGCTGGCCTCTGCCCTCCCCCCCACCCAGTACTGGGATGAAAGGTGTGTGCCACCACAACCAGCAATAGTTTTTTCTGAAAGATGTTATTTTATTTTTACTTATGTGTGTTATGTGTCTGCTTGTATGTGTATACACACATGTGTGCCAGTGCCCACCAAAGCCCTTGGGTAAGCTCCTCTTGGAGTTACAGGTGGTTGTCAACCATCTGCTGTGGGTGCTGGGGCCTGAACCAGGTCCTCTGAAAGAGCTAAGCAGCCTCCACCGATGCTCTCGGAGGATTTCATATGTGTAGCATCTCCTTCCTCATCCCCAACCAGCTTTCTTCTTGAGTTGGAAAGTGCTACTATGACAAGTGTCTGTGTGTGACTCTTTCAAATCCACCCTTTCCTGACTCCTTGAAATGTACTTCCATTCCTCACACTGCTGGGATCTTAAATAGCCAGTAATTACATTGCAGAAAATTACTGATGTTTTCAAAATATTCTGCTTGTCCCAGCCCTTTTACGTATGTCTTGTCTGCGTGCCCACCCACCCCCACACTTAATTTACTTATTTAAATATTTGAGACAGTGTCTCCTCCAGCCCAGTTAAACATAAACTCGCTGCTGAAGACCTTGAACTTCTTCAATACTGCTTCCACCTCCCAAGTGCTTGGATTACAGGTGTGTGCCGCCATGCCTCAGGCACACCTCTCTCTCTCTCTCTCTCTCTCTCTCTCTCTCTCTCTCTCTCTCTCATGTGTAGCTTAGCATCTAAGAAGATGAACTTGGAAAGTTCCTCCACCCTTTGGGTCTACTTTTTTTTTCTTTTTGTTTTTGTTTATTTATTACTTCAAGTTACATCTCCATCACAGTACCCTCTCTCCACCCCTCCCAGACCCACCCTCCCACCGTCTCCCCCCCTCCCACCTATCCTACTCCTCTGGAGTGGGGTGCCTCTACATATCAGCTCCCCTCAGTTCATATGACAGCCATATGAGTGTTAAGAGCTTCCTCTTGCACTGGGGACCTATACACACCTGTGTCTTGCCTGGGAATCTCTACACCTCCAGGGTCAGGGGTCAGGTTGTCTCCTCCCCAGACATGCCTTTAGTAATCCCTTCCTCTCTCTCCACTTCTCCTTTAGTAATCCCTTCCTCTCTCTCCACTTCTCCAGGTGACTCTCTCTAGATTTTATTTTTCTTTTCGGAGCTTTTCCATTGAAATCTCAACTACTTGGTGGTGGCGCACGCCTTTCATCCCAGCACTCAAGAGGCAGAGGCTGGTGGTTCTCTGTGAGTTCAAGGCCAGCCTGGTCTGCAATTGAGTCCAGGACAGCCAGGGCTGATACACAGAGAAATCCTATCCTGAAAAAACAAAACAAACAAACGAAAGGGAAAGAATGGAAATCTGATCCACTCAACACAGTCATCACCTCTATCCACCCATCTACCTATGGAGCAGAGGTCACAGTACTTCCTTCAAACCGGCAATCATGCTGTTTCAACCTGCAGACACTGCCTGGCCCGCCACCACCACCCAGCATGGCCAAGTTCTAGGATTACAGGCCTATACTCCCATGGCAGGAGTTCTGTTTATTTTCTGTTGTTTTGGCTTTTGAGTTCTTTTTGTTTGTGGTGGGTTTTTGATTTGGGTTTTGTTTGTTTGTTTGTTTGTTTTTCAATAGGGTTTCTCTGTTAACAGCCCTGGCTGTCCTGGAACTCAGTCTGTAGACCAGGCTGGCCTCGAACTCACAGAGGTCCTGTGTAGACCAGGCTGGCCTTGAATTCAGAGATTGGCTTGTCTCTGCCTCCAGAGTGCTGTGATTTAAAGGCAGATGCCTCCTTGACTGGCTTGTTCATTCTTTTTAGTCTGGGGAATTGAACCCAGCTCCTCATGTGCTAAGCAAATGCTTTACCACTCAGCTACCTTCGAACCACTGATCCTCCTTTCTGACCAACCCCTTTCCAACATAACACTGTTCTGCCCATTTCTCAAGACCCCAAAGACCACCCAGGAGCCAACTCCAATGTAAAAACATGAGGGTTGTTTATTCAAGATCGAGCTTGGACTTCCAACATTCACTGACACAGCGGTTTGAGTTGAGAGTCCCAAATTCAAAAAATATAGGGTTTTTATAGGGGCTTAAACAAAGAAAGGGGTTTCTAGCACAGGATTAGATGACTTGGACAGACAACCTGTCTATCCCTAATTGGCTCATTGTTGTTGCTGTACCATTATCGTTCAGCTTGACCAGCTGTGGTGGGGTTAGTGATGGCATTTAGCAGCATAGGGATCTTGGAATAGCAAAAGCCTAGACTCTCAGGTAAAAGATTTACATCCAGACATGGTGTGTCCTTGGGAGCCCACCAAAGGCAGATGACATTTTTGATCATGGGACCAGATGATTCACTGTTTTGGGGGAGTGCCCTGCAAAGCCCTCCAGTAACTATAGCAACAAGAGGCCGGAGTTTGCCCCCCCCCCATATCTTTGTGACGCATTTTTACGACCCAAGGGATTTAAAGTCAGAGTCCCACATGGAGCCCCGCCCCACCTTTCTCCTCATCTTGCCAAGAGGCTTCACCACGCTCATCTGCTTATCATCATCTTGTACCGACCTGTCGAGAGTCTGGGGATGGATTCTCCCTGGTACTCTGGAGCGGCTAGGTGGGGAGTTGTCTCCCCTCGGAGCCCGGGGGGGTATCGGATTAGATGGAGCACTGGAGCGAGACCCTTGGAGGCCCAAAGCATCTGAATGATGAACCTGGGAAACTTCATCTTGTAAATAATTGGGCTCTAAGACTGCAGAGGCAATTCTTGCTTGATATAAGGGCCACCCCACTTCAATGATCGAAACAGATTAAATTTATAAACTGATCTTAAGATCTGATGAATAAGACTCACAGACTATAATACTGAAAGACTTGGCAGAAATCAACCACCCATATGGATCCATGCCCAGAGACTTAATCTGAGAAAATATCCTTTTAAGAAACTTTAGGTTAGTGTTAAGTGTTTGTTTTATAGGTATTAGGGTGTTTTAGATTAGGTTTTAGAGTTAGGGTTTGGGTTTTAGGATATAGGAATTTTATAGGTAATTATTAGGTAATTGTTAAGTATTAATAAATATATGTTTGATAAATAAAAATTTACTGTTACAGGCCAGCAAAAAGTTTGTTTAGACTTTTTGGGTGCTTTCTCAGAGTGAGCTGTCCAGCTATGACTAGGGAACACCCCTGGAATACAAGGTTGGGTATATTTTGTTGTTTTTCCTGGAACTGGAGGTCAGCTCTGAGTCACACCTAATGCAAAACGTAATCTTTTTTCAAGATGGAGTCAGTCAGGCTCCCCAACACCTCACCTTCCTCCAGAAGCTGGCCGTGTCCTTTCACAGACAGGGACCATGCCACTGGGCCTCTTCATCCATTATGTTCCAAGCTAACTTGAGGAAATGATGTTACACCATGCTTCCTTAGCCCCTTCGATGACAGCATGCCACAGACATCCCTCCTTATCTAGCTTGTGCCTGCGGTATCAAGGTGTGCTGTTGAGCTGAGTCAACTCTGAAATCGCTGTATGCTGTCCTATGTAACCCTTCCCTGGCCCTTACCAGAAGTATTATCTCACCCTGGATTATTACAGCTGTTCCCCAAAAGGGTCTCTCTGACTCCTAGGCCCCCTACTCTAAGACCCCGTCAACAATGTCAGATTATCCTCTCTAGACGGTTTTGACACAACTCCACAGCTCAAATGTCGTCAAGAAGTTAGTCACAGAGCTGGGTGTGGTGGTGCACACCTTTAGTCCCAGCACTCGGGAGGCAGAGGGATCTCTGTGCGTTCCAGGTCAACTTCATGTACACAGTGAGTTCCACATGACCAGGAAAACAACAACAAAAGCTTAAAAGCTAGGCAGGGAGCCACTGCACAGAAGGACAGACTGATCTGAGGACTTCAGTCTAGCTGTCTTTTTCTGTATCCGCGCAGTGAACCCGAGACCTGAGGAAAACTAGGCAGGTGCTCTGCTGCCTGGTTACATCCCCAGCCACAGAGGTGGAGGGAGGAAAGTGTAACAGTAAATTTTTATTTTTACTTATATTTATTAATACTTAACAATTACCTATAAAGTTCTTAAATCCTAAAACCCAAACCCTAACTCTAAAACACCCTAATACCTGTAAAACAAATACTTAACACTAACCTAAAGTTTCTTGAAAGGATATTCTCTCAAGTCAATTTTGGCATGGGTCCATATGGGTGGCTGATTTCCAACGTGCGGACTCTCATTGTGTGTTGACAGAGGAAGACGAGGAAAAGGGCTCTCTGGGGCCTCGTGCACTCATGACTTAAATCCTTTGTGTTGTAATGAGTCTCAGTGTGAATTCCAGCATTTCATTGCCATGGTTCCTGGCGGGCTTTTTCAGGGAACGCCCCTGTCCAAAGTCCCATGATCAAAGACATCATCTGCTTTTTGTAGGCTTTCAATGGTAAACAAGTCTGGAGGTTGGATCCACCCATATTTTTACCTGAGACACCAAACTTCCACATGAATTTTACTAACTCTACCACAAGGAAGGAAAGGCTCTTAGAGGCCAGGTCTGGTGATATAGGCCTGTAGTTCTTCTTCCTACTGGGAAGGCTGAGGAAAGAGGACCATGAGTTTAAGGCCTGCCTGGCATGATGGTGCATACCTTTAGTCTCAGCACTTGGGAGGGAGTGCCAGGTTTATCCTTGTGAGTTTAAGGCCTGTCTAAGGGCTAATGACAGAGCTCATGGGATGAAATCACTCATCAAGCCAGCCTGATTACGAGTTTGATCCTTGGAAAAAAAATATATATATTTAAGTTGGATGTACTGATGTTTATCTGTAATCCCAGGACTCTCTTTGTGGGAGAGGAGGTGGAGACAGGAAAATCACCGGGAAGGTTCCAGACCAACTATCCAGAAACATGGACCACAGTAGACCCTGCCTCAAAGTGATCTCCATACACGTGGCATGGTACAAGTGTAGAGGATTTTTAATCCAGCAACATGGCTACTCTGGCTGGAGTACAGACACGCCCTTAGCACACACCTTTAATCCCAAACAATGAAGGTAAAGTTAGTTTGTAGAAGGAAACACCCATGTTTGAAAGTGAAGTCTAATTGAGTGGCAGACAAAGTGACCAATCAGAGAAAGACTTGACAGAATAGGATTCGCCCAACTCTCAGGAGAAGAGAGAGGAAAGGGGAGCTGTAGGGAGTTAGTTTAATATAAATTAGATTTAGTAAATATTTAGGGGTTTCTGATACAGTCTCTTAATCCAGGGTATAAAGATCAGCTTGGCTGTGGATAAGCTAATTAGCTTATCAGTTTATGGACTAAAAATAAGGATGAAGCCAGGTGAAACAAGGAGAGACTCTATGGACTAAAAACAAAGTTTATGGCCTGACATTGTTTTCAGCTGTGAAGTGGGCAGAGCCCAGAGTAAGCTGAAGCCAGGTGGAACAAGGAGAGATCCTATTTAAGGACAAGTGGATGGAGCCAAGAGGGCCCCGTGCTACAGAGCTCTGATGCCAGCCAGTTCCGATGTCAGTGAGTCCTCACCTAGAAAGGACAATGAGTAGTTTGTATCCTCTGATGGAGAAAGTGCTGGTGGATTGACAGCCAGATCTCCCTGAGGCAAAAAGAAGCTGGTGAGCAGAGAAAGCCTCAGCAAGACACCAAAAGGCCAAGGACTAAACCCTGTGGCTCAGCTTTTGCCTAGAGGGGTTTGACCTGTCCAAACAGTGGCCTGAACAGAACTGTGACCAGCTTTAAAGACTGAGGCAGAGTGGCAGAGTTGCTGATACAAAGGAAATAAGTTGGCCTACAGACGGCTGAGGTCTCCCAGGGAGAAGAAAGCCTCAAGCCTTATTTAAGGTGAAACCGCCATAGCCAATTTACCCTGACGGATCTACATCTGAGATATTCCAGAATAAAGACTGCTAAGTGCATTAAAGGGTCTACCCCAGAGACTGTGTTCCTGACGACTGAGGACCTGACCCAGAGACTGTATCCTTCTAAAAGGTTATGAAAATAGTTGTAATAGTTATCAATAGGTTTAGTGGTTAGGTCTTAGGGGTTGTAGGAATTTGTAGGGTTAGTAGTTAAGTAAGTGTTTATATTTGTTATAAGTGAATATAGTTACTAATAAATAAGTGTTGAATAATTTTAAAACGTTTGGTTTCAGGAAGCTATTTAAGGGAGCAGTACAGAGGGAGAAAAAGAGAGGAGGCTTTTTTTTATGTTTTTGATTTTTGTTTTTTTGTTTTTGAGTCGGGTTTCTCTGTATACTTCTGGGTGCCCTGGACTCGCTTTGTAGACCAGTCTGGCCTCAAACTGAGAGATCCACCTGCCTCCTACCTCTCCAGTGCTGGGATTAAAGGCGTGCGCCACTATGCCTGGCTGAGAGGAGGCAGTGTTACCAGGAGAGTTTTACAGAAAGAGGTTGAAGACAGAACAAGCTAGTTAAGTAAGTGTTTATATTTGTTATAAGTGAATATAGTTACTAATAAATAAGTGTTGAATAATTGAAGTGAACAAGTGAAGACAGATGAGCCGGAGAATGAGAAGGAGCCAGATTAGAGAAGATCTCTAGAGTTAGTTTGAGGCCAACCAGAGCAATTCAGTCAGAGGGTAAGAGAGAAGCCAAAATTCAGGAAGGGTGAGCTTACTCAGCAGTAAGTCTCAGAGGCTGAAAACACTCTAGTCCTAGATTAGATTGTACAGAGGCTAGAAGCTTCCAGGACTGGGCCTAGGTTAGCAGACAGAAGCAGTAAGTCTCCAAAATGATAACGTAATCAGGAGAATAAAATTTACTTTTACACACATGCTCACACAAAGCAATAATGAGAGAGACCCTGCCTCAAAGTGATCTCCACACATGAGCTGTGGCAAGCACATGCACACACAAATAATACCAATAAGGATTTTTTAAAGGCATATGTGGTGGGGTTAGTGAAGTAGTGCAGTGTCTGCCAGCGTAGGGTTTTGGAAGTTTGGTGTCTCAGGGAAAAGATGGGTATATTCAATAACGGCTGTGTTTGCCATTGAAGGGCATATCCTTGAAAGCCCACCAAGAGCAGATCATGGGACCAGATGATGCACTGTTGTGAGGGCGTGCCCTGGAAAAGCCCATCAGGAAGTATGGCAACAAAATGCCGAAATTCATGACTGAGATCATTACGACACATTACAACACAAGGGATTTAAAATCAGAAGCCCACCCGGCCTCCCCAGCCTTCCTCCTCATCTTGCCAGGAGACTTCACCATGCTCTGCTGCTTATCATGGCCTTGCACCAACCTCCCTTGAATCCATGCTAGTGGAGCAGGTAAAGGCAGACCCTCCCTGGTCCTCCAGAGCATCTAAATGGAGAATTATCTCTCCTTGGAGCCCGAGAGCATCAGATTGGCCAGACCACCAGAGCAGACCCCTTGGAGGCCCAGAGCCTCAGAAAGTGAGCCCAATGCCGGGCTGTGGTGGCGCACGCCTTTAATCCCAGCACTTGGGAGGCAGAGGCAGGCGGATCTTTGTGAGTTCGAGGCCAGCCTGGTCTACAAAGTGAGTCCAGGAGAGCCAAGGATACACAGAGAAACCCTGTCTCGAAAAACCAAAAAAAAAAAAAAGAAAGTGAGCCCAAGAAACTTTTCATCTTGCAAACAATTGGGCCCTAGGACCGCAGAGGCAATTCTTGACTGGTTTAAGGCTGCCCCACTTCAGCCAGGCATTGGTGGCGCACGCCTTTAATCCCAGCACTTGGGAGGCAGAGGTAGGCGGATCTCTGTGAGTTCGAGGCCAGCCTGGTCTACAAAGTGAGTCCAGGACAGCCAGGGCTACACAGAGAAACCCTGTCTCGAAAAACCAAAAAAAAAAAAAAAAAAAAGGCTGCCCCACTTCAATGGTCGAAACAGATTAAATTTATAAAATGCCTTAACATCTGATGAGGGAGACTCATAGACTTTAAGATTGAAAGGTTGCTGGAGACCAGCCACTCATACGGATCCACACCCCTTGAATTAACCTGAGAAAATATTCTTTTAAGAAACTTAAGTTAGTGTTAAGTGTTTGTTTTTTATAGATAATAGAGTATTTTAGATATAGGTTTTAGAATTAGGGTTTGGGTTTAGGATTTAGGAACTTTATAGAAATTTGCTAAGTATTAATAAACATATAAGTATAAATAAAAATTTACTGCTACAGGCATATCTGGGTTACAGAGCAATTTCAAAATCAAACAACTACTGAAACCATGTCTCAAAATTAAAAAGCACTAACTTACGCTGCACAAGGGCCTAGTGTACGTTGTGGGTTCTGCTTTTTCCCACCCTTTATCTCCCACCCAGTTTCACCCCCATCACTAGATAGGAAAGAAGGATAGAGGTACAGGAGGGAGAGAGAGAGAAAGAGATCCTTGAATCTAATTTCTTTCTTGTTTCTTCTTTGAGCTGGCCTACTAACAAACCACAACTAACGCCCCTAAACGACTACCAACCACCAACCCCACCTATGGGTGCTCTAGCATTTATATACCTTCTGAAAAATTCCCAGAATTCCAAATGTCTCACAATCACAGAAACTATCAGCAGATGGCAAAACCACACCTCTGCTAGAGCACAAGACAAATCATAGTCAGCAGCTGTGAAGCAGCCCCCATATCCCCACACCTGGGATTAAAACATATTCTTATATTTCTGTGTGTTTTGTTTTGTTTTGTCTTGTTTTAGTTTTTTGAGACAGGGTTTCTCTGTGTATCCTTGACTGTCCTGGACTCACTTTGTAGACCAGGCTGGCCTTGAACTCACAGAGATCCTCCTGCCTCTGCCTTCCAAGTGCTGGGATTACAGGTGTGTACCACCACACCTAGCTAACCTAGGTTTTTTGTTTTGTTTCATTTGTTTGTTTTTTGTTTTGTTTGGTTCATTTGTTTGTTTGATTTGGTTTTTGTTTTTAGAGATAGGGCCTCTCTGTGTAGCCCTGGCTGTCCTGGAACTAGCTCGGTAGGTAGACTGGCTTCAAACTCAGAGTTCTGCCTACCTTTGCTTTGCAACACCACACCCAGCCAAAAAAAAACTACCACCCAGGCTGCAACAATGGGAATCTTTTATTTATTTAATTTTATTTCATTTGGTTTTTAGTTTTTTCAAGAGAGGGTTCCTCTGTTTATTCCTGGCTGTTCTAGACTCAATTTGTTTTATTTTGGTTTTGGTTTTTTGAGACAGGGTTTCTTTGCGTATCTTTGGCTGTCCTGAACTCACTCTGTTGACCAGGCTAGCCTTTCATCACTCAGATCCAACTGCCTCTGTCTCCTGAGTGCTGGGATTAAAGGCGTGCAACAGCAGGCCTGGTAATTACAGACAACTGTGAACTGCCATGTGGGTGCTGAGATTTGAACCTGGGTCCTTTGGAAGAGCAGCCAGTCCTCTTAACCGCTGAGCCATCTCTCCAGCCCCAAGAATGGGAATCTTGCATGATATCACTGTGTCAGCCTTGCTGTTTCAAGGCCTGAGGTTTAATCTCCACTAATGGGTTGGATGTGGTGGAAGTCGGGTTTCTTTGGTGAAATTGGTGGGCAGTTTGGGTTGGCATCTGGTGACACATGGGGAAAAGCTTGGTGTTCCTTTGGCTGCTGGAATGGACAAAGCCAGGTTGTGGTTGGATAATATGCCCTGTTGAAGGGGTATGGCTAAGAAATCGTGAAAGCCACGCAGATGATGTCAATTATCATGAGAAGCAATGGGACTGTTGGACATCTTGAGAAATCTCGTGGACCCTCAAGACCGCCAAGGATCGAAAGATAATGTCCTATATAAGCCAGAGAATTCCATGTGGTCACTCTCTTCCTCCTGCCCTCACCGACTAAGAAGTCACACTGAAGAAGAGCACAGCAAGGTATGCCATTAACAGAATTTAGATTGGTATATTCCAAGGCAAAGGCCTGGCATAAAAACTGCTGAGAGTTCCTTGAGGGCATCTGTCTATCTTGGGACCCCAGAGTGCCAGAAAAGTGAGGGAGGCAAGCCGAGTTCAGAAGTCGCTTGGAGAGGCTCTTGGCTTTGAGACTTGCCCGGACCAAAGAGACCGTGGAGGTAAGTCTTAGCTGATTGAAAAAGCCACCCTCAGTTAGAGGTTGGAACAGACTGATTTTATAAACTGGCCACCATTTGGTGATGAAAATAGACTGGCCTTACAAACTGGCAAAGTAAGGTCCAACGAACACTAATTTTTGAAAGGGACTGCCGTAAACCATGCCATCATGCACAGACCTGTGCTAAGAATATTAATATCCTTTTCAGAAAGTTAAAATAGTGTTAAGTGTTTTTAGATAGGTATTAGAGTGTTTTTAGGTATTAAGGTATTTTTAGATGGATTATAGATTTTAGATTATAGGTTGGTTTTAGGTTATAAGGTTTAGGTATTTTATAGATATTTGTTAAATATTAATAAATACAAGTGTTTATAAATAAAAATATTCTGTTACAGTTGGAAGCACTTCAAGACTGTTTATTACTTATTCAATTATTTCCCGAATTTATTTATTTATTTGTTTGTTTGTTTGTTTGTTTATTTATTGGGTTTAGACACAGGGTTTCTTTGTGTATCCCTGACTGGACTCGCTTTGTAGACCACTCTGGCCTTGAACTCACAGAGATCCTCCTGCCTCTGCCTCCCGAGTGCTGGGATTAAAGGCGTGCGCCACCACGCCCTGCCTCAACCCAATTTTCAACCAGACTGTATCCCTCAATACTCCCAACACTGTTGTTTAGCAGCACCTAACTCTCAGACCTCCGTGTCTGGTCTCTGCTTGGCATCAATCAAATTGCTTGAAGTTGATCATGACTTTTGGACCACCTCTAGGCCATCCCTAGGCTTTCTGCATCTGCACTGGTCAGTCTTTTTCTGACCTCCAAGGCCTTTAGCTCACCCCTCACCCCAATACACAGAGCTCTCCAAGTCCTCTGGGTTGGATTTCAGCAAGGGGCTCCTAAACAGTCCAGGGTATTCTGTGCTGTGGTGGTTCTCCTGGCTGGCTACACATTAGGATCCTGGGGCTGGAGGTGGGTATTTTTAAAGCTTGAAGCTCGGGTGACCTCCTCCGGCAATGAAATCAGAATCTTGTTGTCCAGGCTCATGTGCCAATACTGGGACATCCCCAGTGGGTTTCAGATAGCTAGGAGTCACCCCAGAGAACACCTGAGGAGGAGACTCTAGGAGGTTCTCCAGCCAGAGCAAACTTTCTTCAGGGTAAAGTTTCTGCACCGGACACACACACCTGCATTTCCCCAGCTTCTTACCTGTGGGCTTGATGTGCATGATTAACCTGAAGCAGCACTTGGATTTGGGTGTCAAATCTCCCTTCTTTCTGGTTTTCAGATCCTCATCTGGCAAAATTTCCTCTATTAATATTTGAACTCTTTGAAAGGAATTAGGAGAAGTGAGTGAAAATCACTTCTCATCTCTCCCTCTCCCTGAGATTCTGCCCCTCCCAGGGGAGACAAGAAGGTCCCAAGTTCCTGTGGTTCCTCTCCCACCTGGCCCCAGCTCCCCTGTATGCAGAGCCCTGTGCCCAACCTGAATCCTCTAGAAGGGACTCTGCTCCCTGGTTAGCATGTGCTTGGACACTCCCTCACTCTGACAAGCCTGTGCCTGTCTTTGCCTCTGCCTCTTCTGCTTTTCATGTTTTATTACGTTATTGCTGCTCACTGAAGCTAGGACTCCCTACGTGCCAAACAAATGCTGTACTGGGTATCTACATTCTCGACCCCTCATCATTATTTTTTATGTCTTTGATAAATTGTATACCATCACAGTATTCAATGATCTGACTGCCCACCCGCTCCTACCCTACACCAACCATCTACCTATTAGGCCCTCAACCTCATCACTCCAGTAGCTGCTGACCTTCCAAAAATCTCATTTGTAATCTTTTCATGTTATCTTTCAGTCCCGCTTGAAAAACTCCCAACTCCATTTGGACTGCCTACCCACCGATCTGCCCATCACTTAAATATTTTTTTTTTTAATTCTGTGTGTATGAGCATTTTGCCTACATGTTTGTCCATGCAACACTTACTGACGCCCATGGAGCCAGAAGACAGCATCAGATCCTCTGGAGCAGGGATTACAGATGTTACTGAGTTGTCATGTGGGTGCCGGGACTCAAGCCACAGGCCTCTGGGACAGCGGCTGATGCTCTTACTGTTGACCCATCTCTCTGACCCACATCACTGTTCTTTGATTTTTCTCAGTTTTTCATTTTCAAACCAGGCAGAATGGCTCATTCCTATAATCTAAGAATTTGCATTTTCCTCATTTCTCAGTTTAGCTTCTGTCCTGGATAGTTTTATGCCAACTTGACACAAGCTGGAGTTATCTGAAAGGACGGAACCTCAATTGAGGAAACGCCTCCATATAAACCAGTTACAGGACATTTTCTTAATTAGTGATTAATGGGGGAGGCCCCAGCCAATTCAGCATGGTGCCATCCTTGGACTGGTGGTCCTGAGTTCTATAAGAAATCAGCCTGAGGGGCTGGAGAGATGGCTCAGCGGTTAAGAGCACTGACTGCTCTTCCAAACGACCCAGGTTCAAATCCCAGCACCCACATTGCAGTTCACAGCTGTCTCTAATGGCCAGGTGTGGTGGTGCAGGCCTTTAACCCTAGCACGTGGGAGGCAGAGGCAAATGGACTTCTGTGAGTTCAAGAAATCTGGTCTACAGACTGAGTTCTAGGACAGCCAGGGCTGTTACACAGAGAAACCCTGTCTCAAAAAAAACCTTAAAAAAAAGAAAAAGAAAAAAGAAAAACAGGCTGAAATCTGGGCATGGGGCCATGGTAGTGTATGCCTTACATCCCAGCACTCAGCAGAGGCAGGTGGATCTCTGTCAGTTTGAGGGCAGCCTGGTCTACCAATCCAGTTTCAGAACATCCAGGGCAGTTATACAGAGAAACTCTGTCAGTTCAAGGCCAACCTGATCTACAAAGAGAGTCCAGGACATCCAGGGCTCTGTTACACAGAGAAACTCTGTGTCAAAAAACCAAAAAAAATTAAAAAAGCAAGCTGAGCAAGCCATGAGGAGCAGGCTAGTAAACACACCCCGGCACCCTCTGTATCAGCTTCTGCCCGCAGGTTCCTGCCCTGCCTGACTTCCTGTCCTGACTGCTCAGTGGTGGGTGTAACCTGGAAGTGTGAACTGAAATAAACCCTTCCCTCCCCAGATTGCTTTCATCTTATTTCAGCACAGCAACAGTAACCCTAACTAGGACAGCTCCCAAAGCTGGATGCAAGACCTCACCCTCTTGTAAAGAGTTAGGTTAATATAAATTAGATGTAGTAAATGTCTTGGGGTTTCTGGTACAGTCTCTTAATCCGGGCATGAAGATCAACTTGGCTGTGGGCAATTAGCTTATCAGTTTAAGGACTAAAAACAAGGAGGAAGCCAGGTGAAACAAGGAGCGACTCTATGGACTAAAAACAAGGTTTATGGCCTGGCATTGTTTTCAGCTGCTAAGTGGGCAGAGCCCAGATTAAGCTGAAGTCAGGTGGAACAAGGAGCGATCCTATTTAAGGACAAGTGGATGAAGCCCAGGGGACCCCATGCTAGAGAGCTCTGATGCTAGCAAGTCCTCACCTAGAAAGGACAATGAGTAGTTTGTATCGTCTAATGGAGAAAGTGCTGATGGACTGATGGCCAGATTTCCCTGAGGCAGAAAGAAGCTGGTGAGCAGAGAAAGCCTCAGCAAGACAGCAAAAGGCCAAAGACTAAACCCTGTGGCTCAGCTTTTGCCTAGAGGGGCTTGACCTGTCCAAACAGTGGCCTGAAGGAAACTGTGGCCAGCTTTAAAGACTGAGGCAGAGTGGCAGAGTTGCTGATACAAAGGAAATAAGTTGGCCTACAGACAGCTGAGGTCTCCCAGAGAGAAGAAAGCCTCAAGCCTTATTTAAGGTGAAACCGCCATAGCCAATTTACCCTAAAGGACCTAGGTCTGAGATATTCCTAACAAAGGCTGATAAATCCCTTAAAGGATTTACCCCAGAGACTGTGTTCCCGATGTCTGAGGACCTGCCCCAGAGACTGTATCCTTCTAAAAGGTTATGAAAATAGTTGTAATAGTTATCAATAGGTTTACTGGTTAGGTAATAGGGGTTGTAGTCACTCGTAGGGTTAGTAGTTAAGTATTTATATTTGTTATAAGTGAATATAGTTACCAATAAATAATTGTTGAATAATTTTTAAAAGTTTGGTTTCACCCTCTTCTCTTGGCTCCTCTCCCTTTATACAATCTTACATCTTGCTCAATCTTACCCTGTCTGCCAACACTTCACCCACCAGCTGAATCGGCCTTGGGAAGCGCAGAGTCATACTGGATGGTTCGCTTCCTGTGAACCATCTGTGCAGCTGCCTGCCTACGTTTCCCTCTTCAGCTGACCTTCCTCACTCTGAGACCACAATTTCACAAGATGACAACGCTCTTGCCAAAGAGAATGAGAAAACAGAACCATCCAGAAAAGAACTTCCCCATGGCTTCAACCAGCACCCTGGGGTATCTCTGCTGGAGACACCCACTCCACTCGATTCTGCCTCAGGGAATCCAGGCCTTCCTCCTGCCAGAGCTGGGACTCTTTAATAAGTCATCCCCTTTGCACCAAATCCATCTCTGAAACATGTCTATTATTGTACAAGCATGCTATAGATTTACCTCTGAAAAGAAAGAAAACCAGGGCTGGAGAGGTGGCTCAGAGGTTAAGAGCACTGGCTGTTCTTCCCAAGGTCCTGAGTTCAATTCCCAGCAACCACATGGTGGCTCACAGCCATCTACATTGAAATCTGCCTGGGCATATATGTAGAGCAAATACTGTATACATAATAAATAAATAAACGTTTAAAAAAAAAGAAAAGAAAGAAAACCTCACTTAAGCAGCTGGTGTGGGAATGATATTGTTAAGAGTGTGTGTGCTCTGCCAGAAATTCTGACTGATACTGTTAGGAAAGAAATATGCAGGGTGCTGGTGCTGGAGATACAGCTGGGCCATGTGCTTTCTAGACAGGTACTCTCCAGCCCTGCTGCCATTGCATTTGCAGCCCACCTTGCTCCCCCTCCTCTTTTTTCTCCCTCCTCCCCTTCTTTCTCTCTTTCTGATACAGGATCTCACCGTATAGCCTATGCTGGCCTTGAACTCAAGAGCCCCCACCCTCAGCTTCCCATGTTTGGGATTACAGTCCCGACTCATTATGCCCAGCTCTTTTTCCCAAGACTTTCCTTTTCTTTGTTTGCTTGCTTGATTTTTAAATCATTTACAATTTATTATCACCAGGCATGATGATGCATGCCTTTAACCCCCAGCACTCTGGAGGCAGAGGAAGGTGGATCTCTGTGAGTTCAAGGCCACCCTGGTTTACATAGAGAAGAGTTTCAGGCCAGCTAGGGTGACATGGTGAGACTTTGTCTCAAAAAATTTTTTTTAATTATCATTGTGAGAAGAGTATGGGGTATGTGTGTGTGTGTGTGTGTGTGTGTGTGTGTGTGTGTGTGTGTGTGTGTGTGTTCCTGTGTACCACAGTGTACCTGTAGAGGATGGGACAACCTGCATGAGCCAGTCCTCTCCTTCTACCATGTGGATCTCAGAAATATAGTTCAGACCATAGAGCCTGGTAGAAAGCCTCTCTCCACAGCAGTCCACTTTACCTCCCTTAACGTACTGGCTCATTTACTTTTGTTGTTTTGGGTTTTTAAAAATTGTTTATTGTTGTATGTGTACATGTATGTACGTGTGTGCATGCCTGGCGTGGCACGAATGTGGAGGCAAGATGACAACTCTATGGACTTGTGGTCCTCTCCTTCCCCTCTGAGGGTTCCAGGAATAACACTCAGGTCCTGGGGCCATCAGGAAGCGCCTTTACCTGCTCAGCCACCTCATTGGCCCTGTTTTGTTTTGTTTTGTTTTGTTTTCACACAGAGTCTTACACAGACGATGTAGCTGAGGATGATCATGAACTCCTGATCCTTCTGTTTCTAGCTTGTGAGCTCAGAGTTAGAGACATACCCCATCATGTCCCATTTATGTAGTACTGGGGGGGGGGTCACCTCAGTACATCCTGCATGCTACTCTACCCACTGAACTACACCATCCCTTACAGACCACCATACATCTTGTATGTCACAGGACCAATGTCAGTTCTATGAGGAGACTTGCCCTTAGCATTGGGTTAAAAATAGCACACCTACCTGGGACCTTTCCCATCTATTCCCTGACCCTGGTTTATTGGTTCATGACACTTGTCACTACCTGACATTATAGGACATTTTATGTAATATTAAGTTTTTATGCCCTAACATCTTCAGTTGTAATAGTGTAAACTTCGGGCTGTTCCTCAGCCTGTGGCCCTCGCACAGGGCTTAGTAAGAAGGCCAGCAACAAAGATTTGTCTGTGATATTACATCATGGGTGGGAGAGGGGCACATGAGGGGCCCATCCCTCCCAAGAGACTGTTGGCAGTTGATGCTTGTTTGGGGAGGAAGGTTTCATTCTTCAATGGTGTAGTCAAGATAAATTGCTCACACTCCACTAAATAACCCCCCCCCACCTCAGGCAAGTAACCCATATTAAACCCAGTGGATCACACACAAAAAGATCTTCTTGAGAAGGGTTTCATCAGGAAAGAGGGGGGTGAGGGAGAGGTATGGAGCAGGGTAAAAATGACTAAACGTCATATTACATGGATGTATGGGACTGAAAAACAAAAACAAAAAATTACATCAGGCAGGGTGGTGCATTCCTTTAATCCCAGCACTCAAGAATCAGAGGCAGGTGAATCTCTATGAGCTCAAGGCTAGCCTGGTCTACAAAAGTGAGTTCCATACTAGCCAGGGCTACAAAGTGAGACTGAGTCTCAAAAAAAATTTTTTTTAAAGATTTATTTTATGTGTATGAGTGTTTTGCCTGCATGTGTGTATGTGTTTGACATATGTGCCTAGTGCTTACAGATGTCAGAAGAGTGCATTGG
Source organism: Lophiomys imhausi (assembly GCA_907164525.1). NCBI lineage: Eukaryota > Metazoa > Chordata > Mammalia > Rodentia > Muridae > Lophiomys > Lophiomys imhausi. The sequence goes on along the minus strand of CAJQZJ010000247.1, from coordinate 1,650,753 downwards.
ATAGCCTGGGATTGGAATTACAGAGGTCATGAGCTACCGTGTGGAGTCTGGCCACCGAACCAGATCTTCTGCAAGGGCAGTCAGTGCTCCTAACTATTGAGCCAGCTTTCCTGCACCAGGTAAATTTTAAAAATTAAACTGTTGAACAGGAGCTGGGGACATGGCTTAGTGAGGAAGAGCATGCCAAGGGTGTACAGAGCCTTGGAATTGATCCCCACCATTACAAAGAAGAAAAAAGTCTGAACGAATAAAGAGGCCCTTGAGTTCCGTTAGCAGAAAGTGACATAATTCACATTAGCTAATGCATCTGAGCTAATCCTATTGTCCCTTAGTGCAATGCCTAGTGTTGCTGTTGTCATTCACTGCCAGGCTTACTACTGCAGGGCCCTTCCTATGAAATGTCTCACCTCAGAAAGTCTTTGTGTCACGTCATCCTGCCAGAAAACCCTGCTGGCAAGGCAAGCACAGTCCAAAAACTTTGGGAGGAGAAGAGGAATAATTTTGACACAAATCCCATGAGAACCAAAACCCACAGAAACCACCAAAACTAAATGGAAGGGGACATCTGTTTAACCTCTGGGTGGCTAGAATTTTGGTGTCTCATGCTGATGCTAAACGGTTAGAGCCGCGGAGCATGACAGCATTTGGTTCCTTGCAGTGTGGGATGCAGGGTATCTGACAGTGTAAAAAACCTCCAGCCTTGTGACAGGGCAGCATGCATGTGGCTTAGAATAGCCTGGGCATAAAGCTCAGTGGACAGAGATTTGTGCTGCCTCCTGCTGCCTCTTCTGCAGTAAATGCCCCAATCTCCGCATGTCAAAACAATGGCTGCCTTTCCAGGCTCAGCAAGCAGTCTGACTACCTCAGTGCACAGAGCCTTTCCAGATGGTGCTGAGCTGGAAATCACAAAGGTTCTGCTACCCAGCCCACATTCCCTGGCATCTGGAGCATTTTGAAACATGACACTCCCCTGCCAGTGGGGATTTCTGCCTTTGCCTCCATCCTTCATTGATAAATCCTGAGCACTTATTAAGGATTTGGAGGTAGTACTGGGGATTGCACACTGTGTGCATACTCTGCCCCCCCCGGGGTGGAGGAGGAGGGACACTCCACCCCTTAGTAAGGATTATTAACTGACTAAGAGTCGATTGAGGGATTCCTAGTCAGTTAATAATCTGGAAAGATGGCTCAGTGTGGTTAAGGGTTTGCTGCTTTCCCACAGGAAACACATGCCAGAAGTGGTATCAGAAGTTCAACCTTCAAGTGATTTTTATTTCTCCTTCTCGTCATTGTCACTCATGTAGCCCACGCTAGCCTCAAACCCACTCAGTGTTTAGCTGAGAAGTTCATGAATTCCTGGTCCTCCTTCCTCTGCCACCTAAGTGCTGGGACTATAGGAGTCACGCTGGCTCCAGCTCATTCTTCAGATAGCAGCAGAATGTTAGGGCAGGGAACCCCCCTGTCCCCTCACCGCACACCACACTTTTTATGCCTCTGTGATTACTTTCCGTAGGGAGGCTATAAATTTCATGAGTGTCCATCTCCTTCATCTCTGTATCCCCAGTTCTAGCATGCTGCCTGGATACAAGATACCTGTTGAATGAATGGGGGCGTTAAATTACACACACGTCACTGCCTTATGGAGTCTATGGGAGTTAAAATATACACATACAAAATAACAAGAGAATATGGGTTTCTTTGTGCAGGGATTAGGGTGTAAATGTCTACACTTCCTACTTTCCTTGAAATCCCTCAGAGGAAAGGGGAGGAGAGAGAAGATGGATTAATTTTCAGTAAGATTGCAGGGATTCCAAGAACCATAACTAACAATAGTTTAGTCATGGTGTTGGGGATGGGGAAGTGGACTAAGGTTACTCTGGCTCAAACTAAAAATAAAATTTGAGAGAGAGAGAGAGAGAAATCAAGGTCAGTGATCTGGAGCTCAGCACAAATAGATAAAACTGGTTTGGTTTGATTTGGTTTTTCAACACAGGATTTCTCTGTGTAACAGTCCTGGCTGTCCTGGAAGTTCACTAGGCTGCTTTCAAACTCACGAGATCCACCTGCCTCTGCCTCCTGATTTCTGTGATTAAAATCATGGGCCAACACCCCTGGCTTACAGGTGTCTTTCAGATTGCCGTTCTAAATTATGGGGAGGGTGTTTGCCTCCCGACTACTGAGATTAAAAGTGTGTGCCACCGGGCTGGAGAGATGGCTCAGAGGTTAAGAGCACTGGCTGTTCTTCCAAAGGTCCTGAGTTCAATTCCCAGCAACCACATGGTGGCTCACAACCATCTACATTGAGATCTGTTGCCCGGGCATATATGTAGAGCAAATACTGTATACATAATAAATAAATAAATAAATAAATGTTTAAAATTAAAAAAAAAAAGTGTGTGCCACCAACCCAGCCACTACAGACAGCTGTGAACTGGCATGTGGGTGCTGGGGATTTGAACCCAGGTCCTTTGGAAGAACAGCCAGTGCTCTTAACCGCTGAGCCATCTCTCCAGCCCAAATTAAGTTATTTTTAATTATAATTTTTTAAACTAATTAAGCAAGTGTTACAAAAGCAGAAACTGTGGGTTTGGGTTACCTCTGGATTACATTTTCTGGGCAATTAAGCAGATTAACAAAGGCAGAGGGCAGCCTTCACGATCTCCAGGTTACATTTTTGTGTGATTAAGTAAGACTAGCAGTTTCCACTACCCTTAAACAAAGGGACTTCACTTGCCTGTCATCCTTAAACAAACCGGCTTCACTCTGAGGGGCTTGAAGCCCACGGTCACTTTCTCAAGGCAGGTTAACAAACCTTTGCTTTTTCTGGTAAGAGGAGGCTTTTCAAGGATCAAGCAACTCCAATGAGCAAAGGACACTTAGATTTCAATGAACTCGGAAGTATAACTCTACTTCCTTGTCTTCCTAAATTGTCTAGGCAAAGCTAGTTTGTAAGCTGCGTTTGAGTAAGAATTGGATCAGAGCCTCTCAGGTTAATTACTTATTCAATATCTCTGAGTAAGTTTATTAGTACACCTATTCTTTTTATAGTCTAATCAATGCTAAAGCTTGTCGGTATTTCTTTTTTTCCTGTATCATCGAGGAAGCACTGGGTGTAATGCACAGTACCACCTAAATCAGACACAGTGGCACGTGCCCATAGTCCCAGCATCCTCTTCTACATAGAGTTCCAGGCCAGCAAGGGACACATAAGATCCTGTCAATAACACCAAGAACAACGAGGTACTTAGATAATAAGGTATCCTCCTTCCCTGAAGAATGGGGCTGGCCCAGCCGGTTCAGGCAGTTCACTTGCCCAGCAAGGCTGAGTCACAGAAGGGATCTACCTACACCTTCTGTGGGGGGGAACCTGTTCTCCACCGCTCCACTCACTGGAGCATGCTGTACCAGTTACACACGCAAAATATAGGACAAACTGAGCTGGCGCTGAACGGGGTCACAGAGGGGCCACATCGCTGGCGGCGGATTTCGTGGGTGGGCTGCAACCATGAGCACTAAGAATCACAGGCTCCAGCTCAGACTTTCGAAATCCAGGTCTGTAATTTGACCTCTTTCCCAGGTGATGGGCATGCACATTCGAGTTTGCAAAAAGCTAAGATTCTGGACAAGGAGCTTAGTTGAAGGGCGATGATAGATACGAGGCAAAATTCAAGGAGGAGCCAACATGGACAGGGATTGATTTCAGCTAATATCTCTGAGTTTAGGCATAATAATACAGGAGGGTCTGAAGCGGCTAAATTTTGTACCGAGGCTCGAACTCAGGGCCTTTTAGCATGCTTTGCAAAGCTCTCTACCACAACTCGGTCTTCTTCAGCCCATGTTTTCCATTCTTGGCCTTTCTACATTTTGAATAAACCAGTCGGCCTGATCTTTGTCAGGCTTGGTTCGATTTGGCCTAATTCTATTGCTTAGGTCTAGTCCGGTTGTTAATGTAATGCGCTTCATGGTTGCTAGGGAAATGACGTCACTCCGTAGGCGTGCTAAGCAACATCTCCGTCCTCCCGATTGGCCGTCATGTTGGACCCGCTTCTCCGTTTCTTGGGCTCCAGGGCTGGTGGCCGACTCTTAGCTGTTCCCAGGCTGGTCCTGCAGGCCTCAGGACAGTACTCAATGGAGGTGATGTGACTTAGGCAGCACTGCCAGGCCGTTTAGCCTCTCAGGTACTTTTTGACTCAGTCAAGAGCCCACAGTTGGGACAGCTACCCGAGCTGTGGGGAATTACCGAATTTATAGTTATAAATTAGGTCTGGGTGGACTCTAGCTTTGGAAAGGAAAAAAGAAAATAAAAAAAATGAAACTTTTAGGACTACGAAGAGTCCTAACTAGGAATCCTGGTGTTTACATTGTTTAGGATTTTTGTTTTGTTTTTCAGGTCTGAATTACACTTGGCCCATCACTTTCCCGTTCAAACTTTCCTTTCTTTATCTTACCAACTGTGGAAGGGATCAGGAGGTCAAATGGAGATCTCACCTATCAGCCCAATGAATGAGAAGGACACCGTTCCACCCCAGCAGCGGGAAGAGAACTCCCAGCAAAACCTAGACGCGGCCATTCAGTTTAGGGGGCAGTCCCCAGGCACTCCCCCGGAAGCCCTGGAGCAGGGAGTGAGACCAGATCCAGCCAGTCAAATTGTAGAGAATCCTCAAGCGATTGAAAACCCCTTGCCTGGACTTGAAGGTGACTCTTCTCAATCTCATGTCTCAACCAATGAGATGGCAAAGCATTTCCAAGTTTCGGATCTTTGGTACTGCCCTGATGGCAGTTTTGTAAAGAAGATCACAGCCCACGGTCAAGGCTTAGACAAGCCCAAACTAGGCTCCCAATGCCGAGTGTTGGCTTTAGGCTTTCCGTTCGGCTCTGGGATGCCAGAAGGCTGGACAGAACTAACGATAGGCATAGGACAATGGAGGGAAAAAACTTTAGGGGAGCTCACAGAAAAATGCCTGGAGTCCATGAGTCAAGGCGAGGAAGCAGAGATTCATCTTCCCGGATGCTCTGCCCCCGTTGTCACGCTCAGACTGGATTCGTTCAGTAAGGGTCGGGACTCCTGGGAGTTGGAGGCTATGGAGAAGGAGGCCCTGGCTCAGAAAGAGCAAACAAGGGGTACAGAACTGTTTAGAGCTGGGAACCCCCAAGGGGCCGCCCGATGCTACGGACGGGCTCTCCGATTGCTGTTGACCTTGCCCCGGCCTGGCCCCCCAGAGCAGACGATCCTTTATGCTAATCTGGCCGCCTGCCACTTGCTGCTGGGACAGCCCCAGTTGGCGGTCCAGAGCTGTGACCGAGTGCTGGAGCGGGAGCCGAGTCATTTAAAGGCTTTATACCGAAGAGGGGTTGCTCAGGCTGCGCTTGGGAACTTGGAAAAAGCAACTTCTGATCTCAAGAAAGTTCTAGCAGCAGATCCCCAAAACCGCGCAGCCCAAGAGGAGCTGGGGAAAGTGGCCGTTCAGGGAAAGAAACAGGATGCAGGACTGGCTCGGGGGCTGCGCAAGATGTTTGTCTGATTAGAAAAAATTAAACTTAAAAAGAGGCAGGGACCTGTGAATTGTGGTCTGTGCAGTGAGATTTTTAAGGGTCCCAAAGGGATTTCAGCTCATATCTGGTTACCTGTGGGAAGTTACCAGTGGTGCCGGCCACTTGGTGGAGTGGGGCGAGGGGAGGCCTATCCACCTCCGAAGATATGAGACGCTGTCTAGGAGCGGCTGTGGCAAGTGTCAGAACTTTAACTATTTCTAAAGATTTGTGTATTTATTTTGTGTCTGTGTGCCTTCATGTTCCTGCGGGTGTCAGAGGGAGTTGCATCCCCTGGATGCCAGGGTTACAGATGGCTGCGAGTGGCCTCGAACTCACAGAGATCTGCCTTCTCTGCCTCCTGAGTGCTGGGATTAATGGCATGCGCCACTGAACCATCTCTCCATCCCAGATGCTGGAACTTATTTACTTATTCATTCATTCACTTACTACGACTGTATTTGTGCTTTCGTGAGTTTATGGGCACCACGTGGGTGCAGATTCTGCGGAAAACCGCTGAGCCATCGCTCCGGCTTTAACCGCTAGGAACTACATTTCCCACAAGGCTAGTCTCTGCGACCCATAGGGCGCGTGCGCAGTCTCGCCAGGCCCTGTGGAGCGGCTGACCGCTGCCATGTCCCCATTGGCCCGGCATGTACAGTCACCGCTTTTTCGTGTCATGTGGTCAGCGCCCAATTCTCTGATTGGTCAGTAAGACTTCCGGGGCGCCCGGTTTTCCTCGGCGAGCCCACAGATTTGCCGAAGCCCGGGCAGAGGCGGACCCGGGAGCCGACTCGTGGGGGGTGGGGGGAAGATGGCGGAGCTGATGCTCCTCAACGAGATCGCCGACCCGACGCGCTTCTTTACCGACAACCTGCTGAGTCCGGAGGACTGGGGTGTGCGGAGTGAGGCCCGGGGGCGGGAGCGGGCTGTGGCCGGCGTGGGCCCGAGGCACGCGGGAAGGCAGCGGAGAGTGAAAGAGGAAGGCTGGGCGGATGCCGTGCCCATCTTCTGAGGGAGCGCTCCGCGGGGCTCGTGCTCTCCGGGATGCGGGATGAGGGGAGACCTTGGCCTCCTGCGGGAGCCCTGGCCCGCCCCGGTGTCATGGCAGAGGGGGCAGAGGGGCTGGACACCTTAGGGCGTATGGCTATGCGAGTGGGCGGGCGGTGGGTCTGGCCGGGCGGAGCCAATGAGGAATGAGCCGGGGCTGGCGTGCGACGATGGTCCTGACACGCGGGCCTCCTTGCAGACAGCACCTTGTACAGAGGCCTGGATGAAGTGGCCGGGGAGCAGACGCAGTTGTTTCGTTGCGTGGAGCAGGATGTCCCGGTATTGCCACCTCAAGAGTTTCTCCTATAATTCTTGGTGGTGGGAGAGGGACCCCAAACCTGGAGCCACCCCAGCTTTTGTTAACCCTGCAAATTGCCGGGAGAAAGACCCGTTTCACAATTGTCTAATCGGAGCAAGCTTTTAGAGTTGCATCCTAAAATGGGATATTGTTTTTAATATAATTTATTTTTATACATTGGTGTTATGCCTGCATGTATGTCTATGTGAGGGTGTCAGATCTTACAGTTGTGAGCTACCATGTGGGTGCTGGGAATTGAACCCGGGTTCTCTAAAGAGCAGCCAGTGCTCTTAACCGCTAAGCGGTCTCTCCAGCCTCTCCAAATTGAGAAGCCCCTTCTGGCATTTTGAGGTCCTTTCTTTGGGGGAGAGATAAAAGGTTAACAGATGTGTGTTTATAGAGGCAAGAGAATTGGCTGTTAGAGATTGTTACAAAAACACAACGAAAGGGAAGACAAATGTTTTTGTAAATCATGGAGCCTTACAGCGGGCTCCTTAATTTGCAAGGCATGTGGTTCCTGTTTTGGTCTCACACTTCCTCACTTTTCTGCCCTCCACTATGTCCTATTGCTTAGTTTGACAGCAGCTCTCTGGATGTGGGGATGGATGTCAGTCCCCCTGAGCCTCCCTGGGACCCTCTACCCATCTTCCCAGGTAAGGTACCTTAGTGTTTCCCTCATCTTTCCAGGTGCCCTTCTCTTCCCAGAAACAGATATCATTGTGTCCTTGTGTGCCTCCCCGCCATGCAGGTGTCTGTGCTCTGCCCTCTGCTCCCTGGTGTGTGTGTTGTCTGTCCTCACTCTGTCTCCCCACCTCAGCATCCTCTTCAGACATCACTCAGGCTCTGCTGTGTGGTTATTTCTGTGGTGTTGGCTTTGTGCGTGCAAGATGTGGTTCAGTGCTGAGCTTCATCTCCAGGCTTTCCTGGTTACTTCCTAACTTTTTCCCCTCCAGATCTTCAGGTGAAGTCTGAGCCATCCTCTCCGTGCTCCTCCTCCTCCCTCAGCTCAGAATCATCACATCTTTCCACAGAGCCCTGCAGCCAGGTGAGAGTGATCTCCTCTGTGGTTCTCTGTGGCGGGAGGTCTGCTCCATTTGCTTCACCCCTAGGTGCTGAGGTACTATTTGTATGCTGTGAGTCATGAGGTGGGTGGTGGTCTCTTCTTGGTGATAACGCCCGCATTTTCTGTACTTCCACTCTGGTGTAGAAGGGAAGGTGAGGCCTTTTCAGTGAGATGGCAGTAGTAGGGCTTGGGGAAGCAGAGGTGAGAATTCTGAGAATTCTCCAACTGTTCTGACCCAAGCAGCCCACTGTAATGTGCTACTTGCAGCCTTGAGAAGAAAATGGAAAGAACAGAGATCTGGAGATGGCCTAGGTAGAGTGTCAGGACTGTCCAGGCCACGGCACATTGACTGGTGGCTTGTAAGCGCCCAGGCTTTCACCCTCACTCCTACTCTCAGCACCTCTCTTGCTTTCTTTCCTCTGTCCCTAACTCTCACAGGTTCCTGGGATAGGGGAGGTGCTGCACGTGAAGACAGAGTCTTTGGCACCCCCGCTCTGCCTTCTGGGAGATGATCCAGCATCCCCTTTTGAAACAGTCCAGATCACTGTGGGTTCTGCCTTTGATGATCCCTCAGGTAATCACAGCTTCTCACTGTCCTTAAGAACTGCCACTGGGGACCAGCCACCAACCTTTAATCCCAGTACTCAGAGGCAGAGATGGGCGGATCTCTGAGTTCAAGGCCAGCCTGGTCTACAGAGCAAGTTCCATGACAGCCAGAGCAGCCAGAGCTACGCAGAGAAACTCTGTGTTAAAAAGCAGAAAAAACAAAGAAACAAACAAAAACCTGCCACTAGGGAGAGGGAGGGGCTGGAAAGATGGCTTAGTGGCCAAGAACAGCAGCTGCTTCGCAGAGGACCCAGGGTTAGTGTCCAGGGTCCCCATGTTAGCTCACAGCTGTCTGCTACTCTAGTCTCAGGGAACACAGAGCCCTCTTCTGGCCTCCAGGGATGAGGTGGGAAGGTAAGATGACTGGTTCCCGGTTCACACGATCTTCGTTCCTCTTCGTTCCGCTGGGGACCCTCAGGTAAAACCCTCATAGACACCCCACATGTCTGCACCTGTAGTTATTCTAAATCCCATCAGATTGACAACAAAGGGTAACTCAGACATATCTAGTAGATTTCCAGATGTTTCCACGAGGCCACACCATACAATATAATGTCTTTACAGCAAAACTATTGGTAACTCTGCCAAGGATGTGTTGTCAATGCCTGATTCCCATCTACTGAGGTATTTTATGGCAGCCTGTACTTCACCCGATGCTATCAGGGATGATGGGCAGAGTCTCGATTTTGGAGAGTTTTCTGAGGGGATAGTACAGGGCTGATGATGGTCACCTCCAAGGAGGGCTGGGATGGCCCTGCTTTTCACCCAGTTTACCTTCACTCCTTTGTAATTTGTATTGCATGACGATTTTTGGTTTTTCAAGACAGGGTTTCTCTGTCTTGAAGGTGGCTGTCCTGGACTCACTTTGTAGACCAGGCTGGCTTGAACTCACAGAGATCTGCCTGCCTCTGCCTCCCAGGTGCTGGGATTAAAGGTGTGCGCCACCTTGCCCGGCTGCATGATATTTGTATTGTGGCTATTACCCTTCAAAATACACCACTGATTTAAAATAGCAATTACTAGCAACTGCATAATTAAGTACCAAAATGGTGTGAGCCAGTGATAGTTGTAGATTCTTGGCCCTTGGACTGAATCTGGCCTTCAGGTGAATTTTATTTCACCTACCTGGGGCCTCACATTTGTTTCTGTGGGTGATTAGTAAGTTGCAGAGATTTAACAGGTTGTGGAGGTAGCTGAAGCTTTGTGATTTGTTCCTACACTACTATCAGTCAGAAGGAACCTGTGTGAAGTGAGAGGCAGTAAGCCTTCAAGGCTGGTTAAGTTTGAATGTGTGGGGGACATGAGAATGGAGGTGACAGAAAACAGTTTGGGATGTGTCAGGAGCCAGTGGATTAGAGATGAAATCAATGGCCATTGTCAGCGTGAAAGTACATTGGTCGGGGAGGTTAGAATTGGATAAGAACAGGCTAGAGAGATGGCTCAGTGGGTAAGAGCACTGGTTACTCTTCCAGAGGACCCAGGTTCAATTCCCAGCACCCACATGGCAGCTCACAGCTGTCTGTAACTCCGGTTCCAGGGTATCCAAAGTCTTCTGCACTTACAAATGCTCATGTACATAAAATAAAAATCTTTTTTTTTCCTGACATAGGAGGTTATTGTAGGAGGGGAGAGGGCTTGGAGAAGGTGGGCCAGTGGCATCGAGCGAGCCATGAGGGACAGAGAGAGGAAGACCGCAGGAACAGAGAGGGAAAATGTGGGGACACAGAGAACAGAGAGCTAAAATACAAATCTTAGAGAGAAGAACTGGGTAGGATGTGTGCCCTTGGTCAGGATGAACAGGGTCTGTGAGGAAGAAAGAACAGAAAGGGTGTGAGAAGCCGGGGAAGCCACTAGAGTAGAAAGGACAGTCCAGATGGGAGAGTTAGCCATCTCACACTCCTCCTCCTGGGTACCTGCAGTGCTGAGTCCAGGTAAAAAGAGAAGTAACCTTCTCTCTTCCTCTTCAGCGTTTAACTGCTAGCCAACTGCTCCTCCTTCTAAGATTTGTTTATTTCATGTGTATGAGTGTTTTTCTTGTATGTACACATATGTGTGTGCCTTACGACCCCAGAGAGCAGAGGATCCTCTATAATTACTGACAGTTGTTAGCCGCCATGTGGACTCTGGGGGGGGGGGGGGTCCTCTGCAGCCCCTGATAGCCAGCTCTCATGTCCTCCTCCTCCCCCTACAGATATCCAGACCAAGCTAGAACCCACCTCCCCATCTTCTTCTGTCAACTCCGAGGCCTCCCTGCTCTCAGCAGATTCTCCCAGCCAGGTGATATGCCTTCTGCAGCCCAGCCCTCCTTCCCCAGGGGTGTAAGACGCTTTGTCTTGACCTCCTGTGCCATACGGACACTCCCAACTAATATCTCCGGACTGCCTTGCATAGGCTGCTATAGGAGAGGAGGTTCTGGAAGTGAAGACAGAGTCCCCATCCCCTCCAGGGTGCCTCCTGTGGGATGTCCCAGCACCTTCACTTGGAGCTGTCCAGATCAGTATGGGTCCATCCCCTGATTGTTCCTCAGGTAATGGGGCCTCTTGACCCTTGGGGCCCCTGGTGAGAGGCCTTATAGTATTGTAATCCCTCCCTCCCTCTCACCTGCCTTCAGGGAAAGCTCCAGCTACTCGGAAACCTCCACTGCAGCCCAAACCTGTGGTTTTAACCACAGTTCAGGTGCCCCCTAGAGCTGGGCCTCCCAGCACTACGGTCCTCTTACAACCCCTCGTCCACCAGCCCGCAGGTGAGGAAGATGAGGACTTGGAATGGACAGGCCTTGTCAGGTGTGAGTTTGGACATCAGGATACTAACACCACTCTCTGACTTCCTCCTGCTTGCTTTCCCAGTGTCCCCAGTTGTCCTTATTCAAGGTGCTATTCAAGTCCAACCTGAAGGGCCAGCCCCGACAGTTCCACATCCAGAGAGGAAGAGCATTGTTCCAGCTCCTATGCCTGGGAACTCCTGCCCACCTGAAGTGGATGTATGTGTTGGGGAGGGTAGGAGAGGCCCTCGTAGTGGGAGGGAAGAAAGAACCATGCCATGGAAGTAGCACCGTGGTGAAGGGAGCTCTGCTGTACAGGGTAGAAAGCTGAGCTCTGTAGGGCAGCCTTTTCTGTGTGTGGCATTGAGTGTGCAAGTGTGCTTTAACAGCATGTGGAGTGGGCTCAGGGACACGGGCGGTTTCCCAGTTGAAAGGCTGGTCAACTGTTCTTAACTACAGCTTCGTTAACTTTGAGCTTGGAAAAAGAGTTTGAAAGAGTTTGGAAAGAAGGAAGATCCAAGGAGAGGTTTGGCTTGGATGCTGATCCTACAGTCTCACTTGTCCCAAGTCTGAGGACTAGGAGGGACCTTTCCCTGGAATAAGCAACAGATGGAATGGCACCTCTCTGATCCCAGGGCAGGGGGCAGGAGAGTGGCCCAGCGAGCTTTGGGTAGTCAGACCCTGGGGTCGGCGCATGGTCTCTCTAACTCATCTTCTTTCTCTTACCTCGCTGGTGCAAGGCAAAGCTGCTGAAACGGCAGCAGCGGATGATCAAGAACAGAGAGTCCGCCTGCCAGTCCCGCCGCAAGAAGAAAGAGTACCTTCAGGGACTGGAGGCCCGGCTGCAGGCCGTGCTGGCAGACAACCAGCAGCTGCGCAGGGAGAATGCTGCCCTCCGGAGGCGGCTGGAGGCCCTGCTGACAGAGGTTGGCCTGTGCTACCCTTGGAGAGGGGTGGGAACGAAGGCCCTGGGTAACACTGGCTCTCCCGCTGCAGAACAGTGAGCTCAAGCTGGGGTCTGGGAACAGGAAGGTGGTCTGCATCATGGTCTTCCTTCTCTTCATTACCTTCAACTTTGGACCTGTGAGGTGAGACCCTCACCACATCCCTGGAGCCTTCTGGGTGGGGCCAAGCCTCACAGCTACTCATTTGTTTGCTTGGCCTGGGCAGTGTGCTCCCGCTTACACAGGCGTTTCTGGCGCCCTTAGCCCTGATGGTGTATCCAACAGCATGGCTTTTCTACTGCTCTCACTCAGGTGGTTGCTATGGGTGGGTGATGGTGGTAATGTTAATAAACAGTGACCATGGGGCTGGAGTGTAGCACAATCCATAAAGTGCTTGACAGACAAGCATGGGGACCTACATTTGACTCCCTGAACCCACATTTTGAAAAAAAGCTGGATATGGTGGCATGGACTTATACAGCAATGGAAGATAATGAGACCCCCTAGGGCTCACCGGCCCATAGTGAGAGCCAGGCTGGTGAGTGACAACGTCACACCTCAAAGATAAAGGGAAATAAAAAGGTGGGTTGTTAGCCGGGTGGTGGTGGCGCACGCCTTTAGTCCCAGCACTCGGGAGGCAGAGGCAGGCGGATCTCTGTGAGTTCGAGGCCAGCCTGGTCTACAAAGCGAGTCCAGGACAGCCAGGGCTGTTACACAGAGAAACCCTGTCTCGAAAAACCAAAAAAAAAAAAGTGGGTTGTGCCTGAGCAATGATAGCTACAGTTGGTCTGACTTCTGCACGCACACGCACACGTGTACACACAAAACTGCACCCCCAGCTCACACCCATGAAGTGACTTGTGGGCTTCCTGGCTGCTGGCCATTAGAGTGTTGCTCTCCTTTCCTGTTCGCTGGGCTTGTGAGGTGGCCTCCCTACTCCCATCCCACTGAGGAGACTCAGTCATGTGGAGCAGACCTGCCACAGTATGCAGAGTCCTGACTCACACTTGTCACGTGACAAAGCTGCATGCTTCTCCTTCCCGCTTCCCTGCCCACAGCATCAGCGAGCCGCCTCCAGCTGCCATCTCTCCTCCCATGAGCCGGGAGGACCCTCGACCCCAGAGGCACCTACTGGGGTTCTCTGAACAAGGGCCCCCTGATGACCTCGAATCCCTCCAGGAAGCTGCCCAGGGCTCCAAGGAGCCACAGCCCAGCTCTGCAGGCAGGCCCAGCTTCAGGTGAGAAGCAAAAAGACCCTTCTTTGAGAATAAGGGCAAGTCTTCTAGAGCCTGCCTTTGTATAGAGCCAACGTCGCTCTTGGCCCAGGAGACCTTGACGGCGGCCCATGCTGAGCAGTCTCTGGTCACTGCCTCCCCTGCTTCCCTTCAGAAACCTGACAGCCTTCCCCGGCGGGGCAAAGGAGCTGCTGCTGACAGATCTGGACCAGCTCTTCCTCTCCTCCGACTGCCGCCACTTCAACCGAACTGAGTCCCTGAGGTGTGCAGTCTGCCCTTCGAAGCCCCCACAGATGGCCCTGCTGTCTTCCTGCTCGGAAGTGCCTGCCCCCTGCCTTGTCACGCCCACCTGTGAGCACAGAGCACACATTTTGGCCTTCCTTAGAGGTGGTGGCCTGTCTTCCTAGGCTTGCTGATGAGCTGAGTGGCTGGGTCCAACGACACCAGAGAGGTCGACGGAAAATATCTCAGAGGGCCCAGGAGAGACAGGTAGGAACCAGTGGGTCTGGGTCAAGGGAGGGGAGAGGAAGACAAAAGCTAAGTGTCCTAGGGATTTCATCATCTACGAGATGGCAGGGGCCTGTTGGGGATGTGGAGGAGCAGGTGTGAGGTGGCACCAGCTTCCAGGGACCGCCTGTCTCTCCCTCTTTCCTTTACCCTCTTCAAATCTTTAGATACTTCTCCTTCCAGAAGTCTCAGCTACGGAAGAAGTCACCTCCAGTGAAACCAGTCCCCACCCAACCTCCTGAAAGGTGAGTATTGGGCAAGCATTTACTAAGTGAGGTCACTCACTAGAAAGAGTTGTGCCCCAGGAGATTCTGCTACTGTTGTCCTCAGCAGGAATGGGCTGTCCTCTCAGTGAGGACTTTGTCTTTCTTCTCTTCTCATGGGCTTCCTAAGTCTGTCCTCACCTGCCTAGGGACCCTGTGGGCCAGCTGCAGCTCTACCGCCACCCAGGCCGCTCGCAGCCGGAGTTTCTTGATGCAATTGACCGGCGGGAAGACACGTTCTATGTTGTGTCCTTTCGAAGGGTGAGCTCACCTCCCTCCTGTCCACGTTCCTGTCACCCTGAGCCTCCAGTCATATTCTTAAGTGGCAGGGTGAAGAGTAGAGCTGGGGGACCTGTAGTGTGTCCTCCTCTGCCACCCAGCATGGCCCTTCTGCTCCTAGGACCACTTGCTCCTACCAGCCATCAGCCACAACAAGACATCCAGGCCCAAGATGTCCCTGGTGATGCCAGCCATGGCCCCCAATGGTAATTCCTCCCTCCAGCTGTGGGGAGGGTTCTGAAATCTGAAACTGAGGAAGGAAGAAGTTCTTGCAGAGGTCCAGCAGGGGGCGCTGAGGGAGAAGGTGAGAGGAGGAACTGTCCAGAGAGCCAAAGAGCGCTTCCTTGAGGCCTCAGGAGTCTAAGGTGGGGGATGGGGTTCTCGGTTACACAGTGAGACCCTTTCTCAGCCAAACCAAAAACTGCTTTGATAGGTGGCTAGGCAGAGTGGGTGGGCCGGAAGCCTGCTAGACTTCTCACTTTTTCTTTTCTTTCTTTCTTTCAAGGCAAGTGGGTTTTTAAAAAGATTTGTTTATTTATTTATTTACTATGTATACAGTGTTCTGTCTGCATGTATCCTTGAATTCCAGAAGAGGGCACCAGACCTTATTATAAATGGTTGTGAGCCACCATGTGGTTTCTGGGAATTGAACTCAGGACCTCTGGAAGGACACCTAGTGCTCTTAACCTCTGAGCCAGCTCTCCAGCCCCTTCTTTTTCTTTCTTGACATCTCCTTTGTGGCCTGGCACTTGTCACTGTCATTTATGATCCTACCCCACCCTCTTTGCCCCTGCTTATCCCTGTGCCCACTTAACTCTGCCCTGCGTTTCCTTCACAGCTCTGTGACCGCCTTTCCCATCTCACCCCATCCACCACTGTTTGCTTCCCCTTCTCACAGAGACTGTGTCAGGCCGGGGTCCCCCAGGGGACTATGAGGAGATGATGCAGATTGAGTGTGAGGTCATGGACACCAGGGTGATTCACATCAAAACCTCCACGGTGCCACCCTCGCTCCGAAAGCAGCCATCCCCAACCCCGGACAATACCACAGGTGGCCCCTTGCCAGCTTCTGCAGCCAGTCAGGCCCGCCAGGCCTCCCAACAGCCCCTCTACCTCAGTCACCCCTGACTTCCTTGGCTCACAGGGCTTAGAACCTGGGTGGGGACCTGATCCTGGGCTTGGGGCAGTTGGTAAGGGAAAGTAGACTGTGGGGGTTAAGCAGTTAGTGGGAGTAGGGCGGGTGGTTCACCTTTCTTCTCTCTTCAGAATATAGGGCTCCTCTCATTCCTGCAACCCCTCCCCCCGTCCCCCACCCCTCGCCACTCCCATCCCCCTTTTTCTCCAAGTGAACTGCAAGGTTCAGCTCAGAGCTGGGTAGCTTCCTATACCTTCCTTGTTCTTTCGTTTATCTGTTCAGGAGCAAAGGTGGGACTTTGTTCCCCAGGCGGGACAAGGGACGTTCTTGGGTGGTGGAAATCAGTTTACGTGTGTGCGTATCTTTTTTATTATTATTAAATAAACAACTCTGAGGGAGTTAGAGGAATGATGTCTGCCTTCCTAGTGTATGATTTCTAAAGGCTCTTCCTAGTGTGTGATTTCTAAAGGCTAGCATCAAAGAAACAAGCCCTGAAGATGCCCCTGGTGGACTGGGGTGGAATTGGACTTCATGTCATCCCCTTGCCGCACCCCTGCAGCTCTAGGGTATGTGTGTGTCTAGCAAAGATGTCTGTGGCGTGACAGCACATAGCACAGATCACCACAGTGTCTGAATAAACAGGAAGGACAGGGGCCCCCACGCCCTTCAGGGTGCACAGCAGCCCCAGTCCTTCCTCTGCAGCAGGTCCCCCCTGCTCTCCAGGATGAGCTGTCCACACAAACAACAGCCGTGGGGGCCAGAGGGCTTGGAGCCCAGGAAGGCGGGACCACGGTGGAGGGGGCTGGTAGGGAGAAGGGGGCACGTTATGGGACATCCTCTTGGCCCTGAACTGAGGAAGACAGACCTGAGGGAGGGTCCAGATGGATAAAGACAGGAGTGGGTCAGGCAGTAAGAGCTGTGCGCTGAGTGGGAAGAAAGGGATCAGACCCAGAAGAAGATCACTGGCTGCTGGGTCCCCTGCCATTGCTCCTGTCCAGCAGGGCCTTAGGCCTGACCCTAGTGGAGTGGCCTGGGTCAGCTGGAGGGTGTGAGCTGGACCTGGGCTCCAGGCCCAGATGACTGGACAGGGGCTGTCTGGCTACAGGCCTAGCCTTGAAAGAGGGAGGAAGAAACTCACGTGTCCTGCCAGGCTCTCCCCTCCTCCGTTTACCCACTCCTACTGTGTTTGTGGTGAAAACAGACTGGGGAACTATGGCAACCTGGAACCAGGGCTCCCAGGAACTCCATGTGTCTCCTCCCTCCAGAGGGCAGCTCTGGTCCACAGCCACTTCCTGTCCCAGGATCCCTGAGCACCTGATCCAGGCAGTGAGGGAAGCAGATGGCCTGGTCCCAGGCCTCTTCATGGGCCTTGTATTAGCTGAGGTCCTTAAACACCTTGGGGTTACCCGGTGTAATGTGTGAGCCTACTGTCCGGGTGGTACTGTGGAGCTTGGTACTGGCGCTACACTAGTAGTACTACACTGCCTGAGTCCTGGATCTGCTTCAACTTGCATTCATTACTTCGTTGACCCATTTGGGAAACTGCTCTAAGTGGTGGCACCCCTCCCTGAGGACTCTGGGATGGTCCACCTGGACTCCTGAGTGCTGGGAGACTGGGGCCCACAGACTTGTCCTGGTTGGGGGTGGGGCATTGTGGAGGGCTAGGAGAGCCATGGAGACTGGGTTGCAGGGCAGCAGGTGCAAACAGGCTTGGCTGCTCCTGCCCTGCCGGCCTGTGTGGGCTTTCTCCCTCTGTCCACTGTGCTCTCCAAGGCCACCTCGGCATGGCGGGCCACCAGCACGTATGCAGCCCCTTCCTACCCAAGGCCCACTGCTACTGGTTGTGCTCTCGGGCTAGCGGTTCCTTCTTTGGGATCTTTGTCCTCTGCTACCCATCCTGCGGTCTCAGCTTCTCCCTTGCCTTTCTTGTCCCTCTGCCCTTTTCCTCAGTTCCTTTGCATTTTCCAGTCCCTCTGCCCCATTGTCCTGCTCCGTGGTCTTCACATCTCTTACTATTGACCCTGTGCAGCATTCTGCCTTTGTGTTTCCTCCTCTTTTCTGTCCACTCCTTGGTCAGCAGCATCCCTTGTCCTGCACCATCAATTCCTTCCTTCCCCTCCATGCCTTTCCTCCCTCTCTGCACTTCACGAGCTCAGGCCTCTTCCCAGCTGTGGGGGCCAGGACTGGGGAGCCTAGGGTTTGCCTCATCATTTTGCTATGGCTTCTGGATACGCCACATCTGGATTACAGGGCCCAGATGTGTGGTTGCCACAGCGACCTCAGTCCCTCTGGTAAATACAGGCGCCCACCCGCTCCAGAACAGAGAACAAAACAATTGTGTGACTTTCTTTTGTCATGACATAGAAATGTCGTCCCCCCTCCCCCGTCTCCCCACACCCCTGTCTCCAGGCTGATGGTCCGAGGCTCCAGACCCTTCTCGCCGGGGTGTTCTTGCCCTCCAGCCTTGTACATCTCCTTGAGCTCTTTTCTTCTCAGGCTACCAGTCCTCACGGTCTCCACTGTGGATGCTGACAACCCCCATTTTAGGCAGTTTCTGGTCTGCGCAACAACAGGCCAAAAGGAGAAATTTCAAAAGTCCAAGTTCATCACCATTCCTTCTCAATTCTTGAAGAAGCCGCTTCATTGGTTGCTGTCCTCTGTCCTTCCCTTTCCCAGAGCTACTGGGGATGGGAGAGAGAGAACAGGCTCTGGATTAGGGTCCTGACTCCACTAGCCAAACTGAGCAGCACCCATGAGCCATAAAGATGGGAAGCCTGTGTCTCACAAGGCCGCCACGGTCAGAAGCCAAGTCGTGTTTCTGCCTTTGCCACTCTGGGATGCTTCTTGGGTTGCCCTCTGACCTCTCTTCATTCCCTTCTGTGCTTTTAGGCCCTGCCCTTACTCTTTGTCTTGTTTTCTCTCTCTTTCCTTTTCTCTGTCTTTGAACTTGAAGGGTCATTCAAGGATATGGGGCTCAGAGCCAAAGACCCCTAGACTAAGGATTCTGGGAACAGGCGGTACACACAGACTGCACTGTGACCCTGCCCCCCCCCCCCCCAGGATACCTCATTAGAACCACTTCGGCTCTGAGCTCTTGGCTTTCCTGCCCCACTCCCACAGTCCCCGTGGTTCACTTGACCTTCATTCCTGACAGTGAAGCAAGGCTGGACTTGCTGCTTTTCTGAACACATGGAAATGACACGGTTTCCCAGGAGCCTGGGGTCCAGGAGGAATCGGTTCTAGCTGACCATGATGTCACACCTGCAGCTGTATCAGCTTCTAGTCCCTTCCCCAGATGCCTTGTAAGGTCAAACAGGGGCCCTGCATTCCTGTGTGGAGACCCCAGCCCCCAGCCCCCAAGCCATCGTTGTGGCTCTAGGTTCAATCTGAGTCTCCTGACCACTTACTTACACAGTCCACTGGACTTGTGGTAGCTCTGCTTCCTGAATAATAAAGCAGGGGACAGGACCGAGCATACTCCAAACTCAGGGTTATCAAGAGCCAGGCTGCCACCCATTGTCCCCATAATGTAGCTTGAAGGCCCCTCATCTTTTCATCTTCTGCCTCCCACTTCCCGGGGAGACCTGAAGGAGCTATCACCTCCTCATGGCTCTTGGGATTCTGCCCAAGGCAGAGGAAGGAAACTAGGCCCAGCTCTACCCCAGATACTGACTTCATCTTCCCCACCAAAGCCAGGAAAAAAACAGACACACACCCAGACACACAGACACATGGGTACACCCATGAGGGAGGTCATGTGTGCTGCTGTTCTCAGCCACATGGGGTTAGGGTTAGCGGCCGTGGTCACATGCTGTGCCAGCCTGCTTCCTCTTGGGCACACCGGTGACTGGAGCCATGATCTGTGATGTAGACACCTGTGCCACACAATCTGCCTATGGCACCAGATGCATCTGGGCCCCTTCAAGTCCTCTCACCATTGCCTGACTTGGCTAAGGTGTGTGCACCTTAAGGATAAACTTGCAGTGGAGTAGAGATATCTCCGTCCTCAGTGTGGAACCTGGGGGAGGGGGTGGTTTCCCATAGTCCTCTGTGACAAAAGCCTGTCCTATCAGGGGAAGTACTTGGCTAAACATTGCCATGTCAGTTGCAGCCTCTAGCTGCTTGGTCACCTCTACAACCTGACCTAGCTTTCCTTCCTTATCGCCACAAGATCCCTACTACTTTCCCAAGTCCAAGTCCTGGTGTTCCGCCAAGCCTTTACCCAGCCTATGCCCAAGCCTATTTCTCCAGGAATTTGCTGGGTTGGGAGAATGAAACAGGGCAGAGATCTGAGCTGAGATTCAGAGAAAGGCTGCGCAGAATGGACAGCAGACTGCCACCCAAGCCTAAGCAAGAGGAGGAGGGAGTGATAGGGTGCATTGAGATGGTGAGGTACAGAAAGGAGCCCCCAGGAATGTGTGGGGTAGCCTCTTGTCCCCACCTCTGCTCCCTCTATAACACAACCAAAGGGAGTATAGCAATGAAGAAACGGGTGCTGAGCAACAAACAGAATAAGATCCAAGTTGTAGCAACAGCCAGGAAGGAGTAGAGGGGAGCTTGGTGACAGGAAGGATGGAGACTGCCCTTGAGGAATGGCACTGGCAGAGAGAAAAAATGGGTTAAAGGGGCCAAAAGGTGGGGAAGAGAACAGGAGTGAAGAATGTCAGGTTGCTCAGAAACTAGGGTGAGGAGGAGGTTAAAGATGAAATACACAAAGACATGAGGGTGTGCATAAAACAAGGGGCAGAGGGGTTGAGATGGGGGGACTCTGGTCCTGCACAAGGGAGGGGCTGCCGGGAGGGGTGGGAAGACCTGCCCCATCTCTGCTCCCCTCCGTGACCTCATGCTGGTCCTCCCCTTCTCCTCCCCCTGCTTGCAGCAGACTCCCTGCTTTTCTGTCATTGCTGTGAGAGCAACAGTCCTGGTAGTGGCTCCAGAAGCCTCTGCTGCAAGGGACAAGGGCAGGGTCCCCTCAAGAGTCCAGGACTGCCAAGGGGTGCTTACCCGGCCTGGCCTGAGACACTTCCTTTATTGGGGTTGGGAGTAAGCAGGTTCAGAGGTGCTGCAGCCACGGCAAGCCATCACACTCCAGGTAAGTAACAGAGCTCTGGGAAAACTGGAGGAGGAGTGAGAAGTGGAGGATTTCCCTTCTGAGCTGCTCCATACTTGAAAGTGTGGCAGGAGGGCTTTTCAGGACGGGGACTTTCTGCTCAGGTCAGAGGAAATGTAAGCAGACACTGGAGGTGTGTCCAAGAGATTAAGGCAGTATGTGGTGTGTGCTGAATGCACCAGGGACTGGAGGGCATGCTGGTACCCGAGAGGTCCTGGGAACTTTGGGACCCCAGGAGTCAGGTGGGTACCGCTATTGATTAGGAGGTATGGGAGCTGCAAGGAGGGCCAGCCGGACTGAACTGTCCAGCTGCACATCAGGAGGAAAGCCAAGTAGATTCTGAGTGCTGGGACTGGAATTGTTGAACCTGGTACCAGGATGGCTCAGAGGACGTTGCTCTTAGATTGGGGCGGATTCTTCAGCTAACTGTGTAGGAGTTATAGGGGCTGAAAACAAGGGTTTTCAACAAGGGGAGATACAGGGTTTTCGGAGGTGCTGAAATGGGGCTGAGTGAGGACTCATGGACCTGGGAAGGGCTCAGAGCTTGCAGAGACGATCCCGTAACTTGTTCTTGGCGAAGGCTCTGCACCCATGACTCACGGTTCAGTGCCCTGCAGAGGCTGAGTGCTGTCCCGACAGGGCACAGGGCTGTGTCTTCATTCGTCCCTCTTCTAGTCTCCCTGCTTCTGTGTGCCTGAATCTTCCCACCCATTCCCCAATACACGTGACAAGCCTCGGGTGGGGCAGGCAGGGCCTCTTATCTCGCCTGGAAAGAATTTAATGGCTTAGTAACAACTGGAAGTGGAACTGAGGAGAACTACTGGGAAGCAACAAGGAAACAGCAGCTGCTGCAGTCCCGCCCTTGCTTCCCGGATCTAAGCCGCCTCCTGCTCTCCCTGGCTGCTTCCAACCCCTGGAGACCTAGCACCTCCATTAGTCAAACTTTTTTCCGCCCAAGCCCTGGCCACTGGTGCAGGACCAGAAGCCATCTTCCTGTCTCTCACTTTCCTCCTGACCTTTCCCACCGAGGGTCCGGAAATCCTTTCTCTTAATTTTCCTATTCCCATGGCCAGTCTGCTTT
>CAJQZJ010000247.1:1585936-1623206 GCA_907164525.1 Lophiomys imhausi | reverse complement strand
TTCCATTCTTTTTTTTTTTTTTTTTTTTTTTTGTTTTTGTTTTTCGAGACAGGCTTTCTCTGTATAACAGCTCTGGCTGTCCTAGACTCACTTTGTAGACTAGGTTGGCCTCGAACTCACAGAGATCCGCCTACCTCTGCCTCCCAAGTGCTGGGATTAAAGGCGTGCGCCACCAATGCCCGGCTTACAGTGCCATTCTTTATGCTGATTTGTATACCCCTTTTATGGGTCTATCCTTCAACACAACTGTGTTTACACACATGACTGCAGTTGCCTGAAGTCCAGAAGTGGGCATCTGACCCCCTAGATTTTATGTATATGTGTATGTTCATGTGTGTGCATATCCCCTAGATTCTATGTACATGTATATATTCATGTGTGTGCATGTCCCCTAGATTTTATGTACATGTGTATGTCCATGTGTGTGCATGCCCCCTAGATTTTATGTATATGTGTATGTTCATCATGTGTGTGCTTGTCCCCTAGATTCTATGTATATGTTTATGTTCCTCATGTGTGTGCATGTATACACAGAGTTTGACATTGGGTGTCTTCTATTTCTCTCCTCTTTGAGACACAGTTCCTGAACCTGGAGCTTGCTCATTAGGCCAACTTGCTGTCCTGACTCCACTTCCTTGGCACATGCCAAGTCAACTTACAGGCAAGCACCGTAGTGCCTGGCTTTCATATGGGTGCTGAGGGTGAAACTCAGGCTTCAGTGCTCACAGATACTTTACCAATGGACCCTTAGCCCCAACCTCTATTTTGGATATTCATTCATATTCTCTCTCTCTCTCTCTCTCTCTCTCTCTCTCTCTCTCTCTCTCTCTTGCTCTCGCTGTCCTGTTTACCTAACATATTTCCTCCCAGTCTGTGCAGTGTCTTATTTTCTTACTGATGTCATTTGGTGACCAGATGTTTTCAGTTCTTGAGCTAGACGTACAGCTCCATTGTAGAGCCCTTGCCCAGCATGTTCCAACCTCAACATGGAGGAAGTGAGTTGGGGAGAGAAGTTATCAGCTCTAAAAAGGTCCGCTGTTTTCATTCTTCTGTGGTTAGGTATTGTGTGCCTCACTTGAACAATTTTCACTTACTCCCGTCATAAAAGTCTATTCCCGCCGGGCGGTGGTGGCGCACGCCTTTAATCCCAGCACTTGGGAGGCAGAGGCAGGTGGATCTTTGTGAGTTCGAGGCCAGCCTGGTCTACAAAGCGAGTCCAGGACAGCCAGAGATATTCAGAGAAACCCTGTTTCGAAAAACCAAAAAAAAAAAAAAAAAAAAAGTCTATTCCCATGTTTTCCTCTATGTTGCTATGAGAAACATTGCTTTTCCTTTTGTATTTAGGACCATGATCCAACTCACATTAGTTTCTGTATTTGGATATAAGGCAAAGACAAATCTTTTCCTTTCCCCCTGGGTGGATCTTCAACTGGTGCAACATCATTTACTTATTTGATTTTATTATTATTATTATTATTATTATTATTATTATTGTTATTACTTGTTTTTGTTTTTCAAGACAGGGTTTCTCTGTATAATATCCTGGCTGTCCTGGACTCGCTTTGTAGGCCAGGCCTGCCTCTGCCTCCTGAGTGCTGGGATTAAAGGCGTGTGCCACCACACCCACCTTTATTTTATTTTTATGTGTATGAGTGCTTTGCCTGCATGTGTGTCTGTGTACTACTTGGGTGAAGTGCCTGCTGAGGTCAGAAAAGGTGCTCACATCCCCTGGGAACTGGAGTTACAGAGTACAGTGCTGTGCGTCTAGCTCGAGAGCTGAAAACATGTGAGCCCCCCCCCCCAACGTGGATGCAGGAAGCTGAACCCTGGTCCCCTACAACAGCAGTAAGTGCTCTTAAGCCCCTCACCGCCTCTCCAGGCCCAGCCTCTCTCTTCTTAATTTCCATAGTATCTTAGTTATTATTAATCAGTTCACCGCATACACACACGCCACTTTCTGAGTCCTAGTCTGCCCCACTGGAGGTGCTTGTACTTTCGTAAGTCTTGGTATTTGACAGTTCTGAGGAAGAGTTGTGGTGTTTAATGGGAACTATCTGACTAAAGACGATACTCTTGGAATCCTTTTCCTCCTACTGGGTTGCCCCATCCATCCTTGACGTGAGGGCTTGTACTTGGTCTTAGTGTAACTTACCATGCTGTGTTCAGTTGACATCTCTGGGAAGCCTGCTCTTTTCTGAAGGGAACTGGAGGGAGAATGAATGTGGGGGGAGAGGGGAGGTGGGGTGGGGGGAACTAGGAGGAGTGAAGGGAGGGGAGGCTGTGAATGGGATGTAATGTGTGAGAGAATTAAAAAAAAAACCGCAAGCTGGGTATGGTGGTGCACACCTTTAATCCCAGCACTACAGAGGCAAAGGTAGGCAGATCTCTGTGAGTTCGAGGCCAGGCTGATCTGCAAAGTGAATTCCAGGACAGCTAGGACTGTTCTACAGAGAAATCCTATCTTGGGGGGGGGGGCTGGCTAGAGAGATGGCTTAGTGGGTAAAAGTATTTGCTGCTAAGACTGAGGACCAAAGTTAAGTCTTAGGGATACACAAGATGAACAGATACATATGTACGTACATGCAAACACACATACACACATACACACATACATGTAATGTTTTAAAAGGCTGATGGGAAGGAGTTAGTTGAGAGTAAAGGATTTAAAAAGTGAGGGGGAGCCATTCATAGTAGTGCCTGCTGGTCATCATGGCTTTTCGGAGGTAGAGACAGAATCAAATGTCGCGGCCATCCTTGTCTGCATAGTGAATTGAGGCCAGCCTGACCTACAGAAGACCTGCATTAAAAAAAGAAGAGGGAGGGCTGGAGAGATGGCTCAGAGGTTAAGAGCACTGGCTGTTCTTCCAAAGGTCCTGAGTTCAATTCCCAGCAACCACATGGTGGCTCACAACCATCTACATTGAAATCTGGTGCCCGGGCATATATGTAGAGGAAATACTGTATACATAATAAATAAATAAATGTTTACAAAAAAAAAGAAGAGGGAGAGGGGGAGTCTGTCAGACAGGGCACTGGGGAGCTGTTCCCTGTGCTTGGAGAAGGCCTTGGCCTCTCTACTCATCTGCTAGACTCCCTTGGCACAGATGTGTCTGGTGCCACCTCTATCCAACAAAATCTCATGCTAAGTGCACGCAGCAGAGCCAGGTCAAATGAGGTGTCTGTTCTCATGGAACACAGTAAATGCCGCTCAGAGACAGATCTGTCCAGCGAGGCTGTCCTTCAGGCTTGGATTTTCATCGGTGAGTGAGTTGAGTTTGTTCCTAGCAGGTGTTTGTTGATATGTGCTGGGGCTGAGGTGAACCCATTTTGTCTCCTGGCTGAGTCCATCCTCAAACTCGCCCCTCTCACCCTGCAGCCTCCTGAATGATGCCAGCTCAGTGCGCCCTGAAGTCCGTCCTGGCTCTCCTGGTGCTGCTCAGCTCAGCCAGAGCAGGCCCTTTCTCTCCTCGATCCAACGTGACGCTCCCGGCCCCGCGGCCCCCTCCCCTGCCAGGGGGCGCTTCTTCTCAGCTGTATGAGCACACGGTGGAAGGAGGGGAGAAGCAGGTGGTATTCACCCACCGCATTAACCTGCCCCCTTCAGCTGGCTGCGGCTGTCCCCCGGGCTCTGAACCCCCTGTGCCTGCTTCAGAGGTGCAGGCCCTGAAGGTCCGGCTGGAGATCCTGGAAGAGCTGGTGAAAGGGCTTAAGGAGCATTGCTCTGGAGGGTGCTGTCCCACCAACGCCCAGGCTGGCACAGGTGAGCGGCTGATGGGGGTGCGGTGGGGGGAAGCGAAGCCGCAGAGGGAGGAGAGGGTTGGGATGGGAGAGCGCTCTAGAGCGTCATAAAGAATCTTGCTTGGTACGGATGAGAAGTTGTGCAGTTCCCGCTCCTTACGGGTGATGGGAGCAAACTGGAGAGTGGAGATTGACTAGAGTCAACTCAAACGTGTTTGCTAAGACCTCGCGAGGGCACATAGGCTAAGCAGCTGGGAGCTCAAATGACCCTCTGGAACCAGGTCGGCCGTAGCATCCTCACGAGGCCTGGGCCCCTTCTCCTCCCCGCACCAGGCCAGACTGACGTGCGCAGCCTCTGCAGCCTCCACGGAGTCTTCGACCTGAGCCGCTGCGCCTGCTCCTGCGAGCCTGGCTGGGGCGGACCCACCTGCTCGGACCCGGCGGACACCGGGACGACGCCCACCTCGTCCCCGCCCTCAACCTCCAAGGCCTGCCCGGACGACTGCAACGACCAGGGTCGCTGCGTCCGAGGACGCTGCGTGTGCTTCCCCGGCTACAGCGGCCCGAGCTGTGGCCGGCCCTCCTGCCCCGGGGATTGCTCGGGGCGCGGGCGCTGCGTGCAGGGGGCGTGTGTGTGTCGCGCCGGCTTCTCGGGCCCCGACTGCAGCCGGCGCTCCTGCCCTCGCAACTGCAGCCAGAGGGGCCGCTGCGAGGACGGCCGCTGCGTGTGCGACGTGGGCTACTCCGGCGAGGACTGCGGCGTGCGGAGCTGCCCGCGGGACTGTGGCGACGGGGGCCGCTGCGTGGACGGCCGCTGCGTGTGCTGGCCCGGCTACGCGGGCGAGGGCTGCAGCACGCGGACGTGCCCGCGGGACTGCCTGGGCCGGGGCCGCTGCGAGGACGGGGAATGCATCTGTGACGCGGGCTACGGCGGCGACGACTGCGGGGTGCGCAGCTGCCCCGGCGACTGTCACCAGAGGGGCCGCTGCGAGGACGGCCGCTGCGTGTGCTGGCCCGGGTACACGGGAGCGGACTGCCGCGCGCGCGCCTGCCCGCGGGACTGCCTGGGCCGCGGGCGTTGCGAGGACGGCGTGTGCGTGTGCCACGCGGGCTACAGCGGCGACGACTGCGGGGTGCGCAGCTGCCCCGGGGACTGTCGCGGCCGTGGGAGCTGCGAGAGCGGCCGCTGCGTGTGCTGGCCCGGGTACACAGGCCGGGACTGTGGCACTCGTGCCTGCCCTGGGGACTGTCGCGGGCGCGGGCGCTGCGTGGACGGGCTGTGCGTGTGCCATCCGGGCTTCACCGGCGAGGACTGCGGGAGCCGTCGGTGCCCTGGGGACTGCCGCGGACACGGCCGCTGCGAGAACGGCGCGTGCGTGTGCGACGCGGGCTACGCGGGCGACGACTGCGGCACTCGCAGCTGTCCCAGCGGCTGCAGGGGCCGCGGCCGTTGCCTGGACGGGCTCTGCGTGTGCGACGAGGGCTACTCGGGCGAGGACTGTGGCGTGAGACGGTGCCCGCGCGACTGCAGCCAGCACGGCCTGTGCCAGGACGGCGTGTGCGTGTGCCACGCGGGCTTCGCGGGCGAGGACTGCGGCACCCACACCTGCCCGGCCGATTGCCACCGGCGAGGCCGCTGCGAGGACGGCCGCTGTGTGTGCCACCCCGGATACACCGGCCCCGCGTGTGCCACCCGCACCTGTCCAGCTGACTGTCGTGGCCGTGGGCGCTGTGTGCAGGGCGTGTGCGTGTGCTTCGCTGGCTACAGCGGCGAGGACTGTGGGCAGGAAGAGCCTCCTGCCAGGGCCTGCCCCGGGGGCTGCGGGCCGAGGGAACTGTGCCAGGCCGGCCAGTGTGTGTGTGTTGAGGGCTTCCGAGGCCCAGACTGTGCCATCCAGACGTGCCCAGGTGACTGCCGAGGCAGGGGAGAGTGTCTTCAGGGCAGTTGCGTCTGCCAAGAAGGCTATGCTGGAGACGACTGCGGAGAAGGTGGGCCGGGCACCTTTTCCAGTACGCTGGGGCAGGAACAGGGGGGTTCTGGTAGCAGGAGCCTGAGATCCAGGGACCTGGAGGAAGAAGAACAGAGGATGAGGAAAGGGTCAGTCACAAGAACGCGGAACACCAAGGGATCCCCAAGCACATGCCAGTGGAAAGTCTGACCTTAAGATCTCTGGGGAGAGGCTGGCCTTTAAGTTCAGGATATGGGGGAGATTGAGGGAGGCTTAGGCCCTCTTTGGGCCTCTTCCAGTATTCCCCAACCTGCATTTGGGCAGTGGGAACAAAGTGCCTCCCTCTCTGCGTGGCCCTGAGTGAGAAGGATGCAATGGGGATACTGTCTGGGCTAAGCAGCTTTCCCTACTCCATTCTGGGCAGAGGTGCCAGCCATTCAAAACATGAGGATGCATCTCCTGGAGGAGACGACAGTCCGGACGGAGTGGACCCGGGTTCCTGGTCCTGTGGATGCCTATGAGATCCGGTTTATCCCCATGGTGAGAGGGATCAAGAGGGAGGCTAAGTGGGTAGCATTGTGGGGAGGGGCTGGGGAGGGCTCTCCTCATGCAGGAAAGTCACACTCCTGAGACTCCAGATGGCTGGTACCTGAGTCTGCTCTAAATGTCTTCTTAGCCTGCCCAGCCTGGCACAGAAGCCTCAACATTGGTTTATGGCAACTAGGGTGTTGGTGGTAATGGTGAGCTCGCTACTCCTGGCTGCACAGTGCACACTGTCTGTTGCTGTTAGTTTTTGTCCAAGCCAGCCTCCATTCTACACCCATCCATTTGCAGTGGCTGGGCACCAGCGTCTGGGGTTCATGGTGCCCTCCTTGGTTCCTGTGCCCAGTGTTCAGGCGTCACCTTATTCTTCTCAGGGAAACCCTCATCCTCTTCTTTTTACCCACAATGCTTTGCTTTCAGATTCTTTGTTTTTCTATACCTCTGCCTTTTTGTACATGCTCCCCAAGATGGGGAGACCCTCTGGCTGACTCTGACATTTTCTCAGAGTTGCTATACATTAACCTGCAGTCACACAAACTGTCCTATCTTTTTATTGAAAATCTCACAGAAGCCCCAAGGAAAACATTTAGAAATTATAAATAAGCACCCCTTTAATCCCAGCACTTGGGAGGCAGAGGCAGGTGGATCTCTGTGAGTTCAAGGCCGGCCTGATCTACAGAGTGTAATAGCCAGGGCTGTTACACAGAGAAATCCTATCTCGAAAAAAAAAAAACCAAAAACAAAAACAAACAACCCCCTCCAAACAAAAAAGAAAAAAGGAAAGAAATTATAGATAAGCAAGCAAAAAGGAAGGAAATACTAAAGTGAGGAAAGGAAGGAAGGGAGGAAGGAAGAAAGGAGAGAGGAAGAAAGAGAGAATAAGAGAAGGAAAGATGGAAGACAGCATTCAACTGCCTATCCCTTTTAGTCTATATATAGACTTTGCCTTATGCTCTGCTCAATGTTATCTTTCTCAGTTTAGGCCAAGCTGTCTGGGCCCTTGCAATAATTCTGAGTCTGTGAACTTATTTTCCCAGCCCTTTGTCATCAGTGCTTGGCCAAGCATTCCTTCTCTTAAGAGCGAGTCAGCATTCTAACTCACTCTTAAGATGTTTGGGAGCAGGGTGAGGGTGAGGATGAAGCCTGCGGCCACTCCTTGGAGACTGCCCTGTACACACGTTAGACTCAGGGTTTTTCTGCCCACTTCTCCCATTTCTCAGTCATCTGGCCTTTTCCACATCATCCTGAGAACGGTAGGCAAGGCCACACGGTGTCCAGGAGTCCAGGTGCAACTCTAGACAGATGCACACCCTGGCTCGAGAGCCAGAGTGCTGGGACACAGAGGAAAGCCGCCAAGGTGTTGGCTGCCATCCTCCCCCCCCCCAGGACAGATCCCACAGGAAGGTCTCCAGCTGCATCCTAGCCCCAGTCCCTGCCTTGTGGCACCACCAAGATAGCCCCCCTTCTCCTGTTTAAAAATTTTATATAAAAATAATTTAATCAGGACACAAGAATTTGGCAACTAGAGAAGAGAAAAATGGCAGCTGGCTGTTTGACAGCAAACCAAGCATGCTAACATCTTGGGGAGTGTTTCCACTGTGTTGTAAGTGTAAGTTATTTACATAGCTCTAATCTGGAGGGAGGGACTTTTAGAAGGAATTTTCCTATGAACCTACAGGGGAAGGAGAAATAAAATAAACAGCTGAGATAAGAGGAGCCCTCAGGCACTGTTGTCTTTGCTCCAAACACATACAGCCCCATCTTTGGGTGTTGTCGAGGGGTGCGAGGGGTGCGGCTGCGGCTTTTGCTTCACCTTTGCCCCAGCAGGGTGGTATAAGCCAGTCTGCACCAGGCCTGCTGCCCTCCTCCACCCACTTTCAGCCCATCACCTCTGTGAGGCTGCATGTAAAAGAAGTTCAAGGGCACTGGTCCCCAATCAGACACACAGCCCATGTTCAGCACTCAGCCCTTCTTTATCAGGTCTTTGTGGTGACTCTGAGGCCTGAGCCTTTTGTTCTGTCCATTTCAGCTGACAAGGAGACTAGTCTACAGGAGATTGTCACACCCTACCATCTTCCTCAAAGCCTGTCTCTCCCTTGTTCCTGCCAGCTTTTTCCCCAGAAACACTTCTCTCAGAACCAGACTCTGCTGTCCCTGGCCAATTGCACACTCCGTTTTCATAACTTTAGAGGAGTACCCCTCCCCTCCTGAGTGTGTGTGGATGGTCACCATGACTCAGTGGCTCTCAAACTGTGTTCAGTGTTCCTAGGACCTTGGTGTCAGCCTCCCCAGGGAGCTTGCTGAAATGTTATGTCAGGTAAAATGCTTCCTCTACCTCAGGATCCGAGTGAGAGCCATGGGGAGGGGGGTGGCCAGGAAATCCTTGGGACAAAAAGTCTAGTTCATGTTCATGACCTCAAGCCCCACGACTGTCCCCTCTCTTCTACAAGATGTGAGAGAGTGTGTGATGTGAGGGACCTGAGCACTTAATCAGAGGTGTTCCTTGGAGTGCTCAATGGGACACAGACCTGGGCCTTGGGAGACTTTTTCTTGGGTCTCCTGTGAAAGAGATGAGAACTAGGTCCTCTCTGGGGATCATCCAAGCTGAACTTTCCCTGTGGGACCCTGAGATGGGTGAGACTGGCATAGGGACTTCTAGGGGTCTGCTATCAATCAGGGAGGAACCAAGATACAGACGTTGATCCAAAGAAAGAATTCAGGATGGGTTTTCTATGGTGAAAGGTCTAGACACTGGGGGCATATAATAGAAAGAGAGACAGAATGGGAGTCAGTGATAGTCAGGCGGGATCCAGGAGGTGTGAGGATATCACATGTGCTGGGTGAAGGTCACCCCAAGGCCTCTCAGAACTGGATCTGTAGGAATGGGATGGGATTCTCTGTGCCCAGGGGAACTTTTCCACCCATAAAACAGTGACACAGCTTTAGTGCATCCTCACCCAAAGATCTCTACGTGGCTTCTCATCTGGTTTTGTACTTTGGTGTTTACTACACTTTCTTGGTTTAGGACAGTACCTTTCAAATTTTCCAATCCCATTTGGCTGAATGGAGGTGTCCCTACCATGGCCAACATAGCTAAGTGGTACAGGGCGTCCTCAGCGGCTGCCCTTGCTAGGCAGCCCCACACAATGTAGGGCTGTTAAAATGTCCACAGACATCCAGCCTTCCCACCTCCCCAGCAGGGGGCACTCTAGGAGCCTGTGGGGCCACCCTACATAGTCTCATACCCTTAAACAAACACCCAGGGTACAGCTTATGTTCTTGTTGGTATTTATCACACTTAAGAGACTGGGAAGGGAGAGGCTATGAGGTTATGCTCAACCCGAGGACAGGGATCTTTAAAAAAAAAAATCTACAACAACAACAAAAAATTTATTTTGTCTGTATGTGTACAAATGTGTGTGTCTGAGTGTCCAATGAGGCCAAAAGAGGGCATCAGATCCCCTGCTGCCAGAGAGCTAGGGTTGTGAGCCACCTCATGTGGGGGCTGAGAACTCAACTCTGCTCTTCTGCAAAAGCGGCATGTGCTTTTAACAATAGAGCCATCTCTCCGGCCCTAGCTTTCCTCTTCCCCCTCTTCCTCTCCTCCATTTTGGGGGGGGGTGACCAGGGTTTCTCTGTGTATCCCTGGTTGTCCTGGAACTCACTTTGTACACCAGGCGGGCCTTGAACCCACAGAGATCCACCTGCCTCTGCCTCTCAGGTGCTGTGATTAAAGGCATGTGCCACTATGCACTACTCAGCCCCAGCTTTCTTTCCTTTTTTTTTTTTTGGTTTTTCAAGACAGGGTTTCTATGTTTAACAGCTCTGGCTGTCCTGGACTCGCTTTGTAGACCAGGCTGGCCTTGAACTCGCAAAGATCCGCCTGCCTCTGCCTCCCAAGTGCTGGGATTAAAGGCGTGCGCCACCACCGCCCAGCAGCCCCAGCTTTCTTAAGAAAATTATTTTATGTATAGTTATGTATCTGTGTGTGGCCAGAGGTGTTGGATCTCTTGGAGCTGGAGTTACAGATGGTTGTGAGCTGCCCCCTGTGGGTGCTGGGTACTGAACTTAGATCCTCTGCAAGAGCAGGAAGCCACCTCTCCAGCCCATCTTTGGCTCCCCTGGTGTGCACCCTGTCAGATTAGAGTCATCTTGAGCCTAGTTTCCTCATCTGTGGAGTAGGGATTGATAGAATCCTTCCCACAGACGGGTAGGTGAGCTGATAGACACAAACCACAGAGAAGACCCACTGGCCAGAGAGGGGCTCGAGGTATCTTTGCTTCCCAGCTCGTATAGGGTCAAATCCCACACAATCCTATGTTGACACCATTTGGAATTGCTAGAAAGAAGAGAGTGGAAACAAGGAATAGGAACCCAATTCTGACATACTGTCTTGCAGACTGAGGGGTCGAGCCTGCCATTCACAGCTCGGGTGCCCAGCTCTGCCTCAGCCTATGACCAGAGAGGACTGGCGCCTGGTCAGGACTACCAGGTCACTGTCCGTGCTCTACGAGGGACCAGCTGGGGTCCTCCTGCCTCTAAGACCATCACTACCAGTGAGAACTGGGGCTGTGGGGGCAAGATATCTGCATCTGACAGACTGGGGATCCGCTTGGGGCAGGGGCTACACCAGAGCTCAGCAAAGTGGATTTACTACTGAGTCCTCTTCTGTCTAACCCTGCTAGTGATCGATGGTCCTCAGGACCTCCGAGTGGTGGCTGTGACTCCGACCACACTGGATCTCAGCTGGCTGCGCCCCCAGGCTGAAGTGGACCGGTTTGTGGTGTCCTATGTCAGTGCTGGCAACCAAAGGGTACGACTGGAAGTTCCCCCTGAGGCAGACAGGATTCAGCTAACTGACCTGATGCCAGGCGTGGAGTATGTGGTGACAGTCACTGCAGAGAGAGGCCGTGCAGTCAGCTACCCGGCTTCTGTCAGGGCAAACACAGGTATGGGAGTCCTGGCATGTTCCGGGTGTTAGGGACGAGCCAGTTTCCAAGGCTGGGGGGTCCTCTCCTTGGAGACCCAGGCTGGAGGGTCACAGATGGCTGTACAATCCTAGAACACCTGCTACAGCCTTGCTCTGTTCTGAAGGCACTGGAGTGGCAGCCCTTAGGTGCTTGGGGTCCTGTAGGAAACTTGCAGGTTAGACTGTGGGAGGAGCTGCCCCTTGAAGGAAAACTATACAGAAGATGCTGTGATCCACCCAGGGGAGGGTCACTCTTATCCTAATTTAGTTATAAAAGCAGTTTGATGTGGAGACTGGAGCTAAGCAGGTCACAGGTCATTGTCCTGCTGACTTTAGGGTTGGGATTGCCTGGGGTTGGGTCTCATGGCAGTCATTTCCCACCAAACCTCAAGGTTTCTTAACAGATGCCCAGATGGATCTTTCCTTTTCCTGGGACAAGGCGACGCCCTCTTCGGAGTAGCTCACATTTTCAATCTCCTTTCCTTTCTCTTCTCGGTCAGATACACGCCCCGCTGGCTGGCTTTTTTTTTTTCCTTCTAGGGCACCAACAGTGGCAGACTTGGAGGGCAAAGGAATGGGTGGGGCTCGGGGACACTAATTTCTCTTTCTAGGTGGGGCTGAGGCCCAGGGAAGAGGCCTCCTCACTGGTGGGACTGGGGAGGTGGAGGAGCAGAGGCGTCGAGGAGCGGAGCGGTGCGTTGGGGGAACCTGACACTGACCTGCTGTCCCCTTCCCCCTTTTCGCTCGGCAGCACCAGGCCACTACGGTTACCCGGAGGTGCACCCCCCCGCCCCGCCCCTTAGCCCGGGTCCCCGGCCTCTGCGGCCCTCCCGGCCCTTGCGGCCCCCAGAGGCGGGCGAGAAGCAGCGGCATCCCCGGCCGAGCCCGCCCCAGCCCCTCCGACGGCCGTGGGGTAACCTGACCGCTGAGCTGGGCCGCTTCCGCGGCACAGTGCAGGACCTGGAGCGTCACCTGCGGGCCCACGGCTACCCGCTGCGCGCCAACCAGACCTATGCGTCGGTGGCGCGCCACATCCACGAGTTCTTGCGACGCCATCAGACCGCGGGTGCCCCGGCATCCCAGCCGCGCCAGCCCCACCTCCCCACCAGTCCCACCCAGAGCACCAGGAAACGAGACTCGGACCAGGGGGACGCGAGTCCAGCACCGGCTGGTGCACACCCGGCGACTGCAGCGCGCCACCCGAAGCCCGAGGTGCTGGGCAGTGCGGCTGACGGCGCGCTGCTTGTGTCCCTCGACGGGCTCCGCGGTCAGTTCGAGCGTGTGGTGTTGCGCTGGCGGCCACTGCCGCCGGCCAAAAGCCCCAGCGGGGAGCTGACCGTGGATGGCTCTGAACGCACTGTCCGTTTGCCCAACCTCAAGCCTGGCACCACTTACCACGTGGAGGTCCACGGGGTACGGGCAGGGCAGACCTCCAAGTCGTACGCCTTCATCACCACCACAGGTAGTGTGGGCTGGGGCCCCGGACTGCCCACCCTCTGTCTAGCGTCCCCTGCCTTCAGGGTTGCAGCCGCTTACCCTTCCACTGCCTCACTGCTTAGACCCCCGCCCCTCACCGCGCCCTTCGGCCTTCCAGCCTACCTGGCCCAGGCTGCAGGATACCACCACAGAAAGCTGTCCTTCACTGTCCCAAAAGCCACCCCATCCCAGGGTCCTGGCATCCTCCTGGGGATAAACCAAAGCCAGGTAGACCTGGTCTGTGAAGTTCCGTGGCCCACACCTGGGTTCCCAAGCTTCGGCAATGCCTGCTATTGCCAGGCAAATCCAACATGTTGACAGAGTGACAAAATTTTGTCTGCAAAAGAATCTTGCACTTGAATTTTTCTTTTTCCTCTTTTTTTTTTATTGGAAAAAGAAACCCCTAAAAACCACAAAACCACCATCTTGTAATGTTTTCAGCAAGTTTAGAGTTTTGTGTAGGGCTGTTCTCACAGCTGACCTGCAGCTCGGACACCTCCGAAGCGGTGCCGCAGAAGGCTTCGCTGTGGCTTCTGCAGAGATTTGCCCTGCAGTTTTGATGGGTGGGATTGAAACCAGAGATTCCCACTCTGACTCACTGCGGTGAGGGTGCCTGAAGCCTGTGGTCTGTGGTTATTTCCCACAGTTTGGCTTTCACCCTGAAGGGCTGTAGCAGAACTGCTTGAGGGTGGCCTTCAGACCCATCTGGCAGCATGTGGATGGTGGGGGGTGGAACCACTGTTTCCTGAACTGCTTTCCAAGATCTGGCCCCCCTCCAGCTGGTCTCTCCCACAGGACTGATGCCTGGCCCAGGGACAGGGTGCTTTGTGGCTGCAGGGTAGGAGTGGACCCCTTCTTCCTCCATAGGGCCCAGATGCCACCAGAACTGGACATCCATCCGTCCATCCACCCTCACACTCTCTATCTTCCCCTGCCCTCCTCCCCTTTCTTCCTAACACCACGGCCCCTTCCTTTCTTTCAGGCTTCTCACTGCAGCACTAATGGAAGGCACGGAGCATCACCAGTGGGGGAGGCTCACGAGTGGGGTGGGACACGGGTATCAGCAGCCTCTTGCAGGGAGGAATGGCAGGTGCTATGCCCCTGCCTGCCCTATGCCAGCCCTGGCTGCTCCTGAATGTGCTCCATGGGGGAATCTGGAGGACTTGGCCAAATATGGAAAGAAATGTTGATTGTCTCCCAAACCCCAGAGAGGGCTGAGGAGCAGCTTGGGAAAGGGGCAGGAACAGAGGCTGGAGGGCGAGTCTGGGGGCTGGAGGTTCCATTCCTGCTCTCATACTCGACTCTCCTGTTTTTCTTACCTGCTCTGCCCTTCCCAGGCTCCTTACCCTCTGGCCTCTTGGAGGCTACTGATGAGCCTCCTCCCTCGGGCCCCTCTACGACCCAAGGGGCCCAGGCTCCTCTCCTGATCCTGGAGCACCACCCGCTGGGAGAGTTGAAGGTGCTGGGCAGAGACAAGGCAGGGCGCCTCCGAGTGGCCTGGACTGCCCAGCCTGACACCTTTGCCCACTTCCAGCTGCGCATGCAGGTGGATGAGGGCCCTTGGGCGCATGAAGAACTTCTACCAGGAGATGTCCACCAGACTTTGGTGCCCCTGCCCCCTCCTGGAGTCCCCTACAAGCTGTTCCTCCATGGGATCACCCCTGGGGGCAAGCCCTCTGTTCCTATCACCTACCAAGGCATTATGGGTACATTCTGGACCGTGCTCAGAGCAATGTTCTGAGAGTGGGGGAGGAGCTGGGCCATCTCAGGACTCCAGAGGTAGGACAGGAGTGAAGGGACCAGGGAAGGACAAGCCTGACTGGAAGATAAGAAAAACCCAAATAGAGAAAAAGATTTGAGGGTTCCGAGGGAAGGCAGATGGGAGGGGGCATCACAATGACAGTACGCCATTGGAGAAAAGTCAGAAGTGGGGTAACGACCCATCCAGGAGTCTGAAGCCCCTGCTCTATGTATGTCTCACTTCCTGGTTGTCCTTCTGCTCTGGCCTGGGCTGTAGAGTTTAAGGTAGAAGTAGCTCTGGTCTCAGCATGGGGCCCTCAGCTATGCTTTCTCCTGGGACGTCACCTGTGGTTGCATTGGCCAGGGTTTTTCTGGGGGATAAATTCTTCTGTCGTGTGTGGGGAAATGTTCCACTGATATCATGACTTTAGAGATGGGTGGGAAAGGACAAGGCCTGGGGTGCCTAACCCTCACACACCCCTCTTGGGTCTCTCTGTGGGACTAGGGTTAGTTGATTCTTGACCCAGTTCTAGAACAAGTTAGCCACTGGGAGAGAGCAGCTCAGGGGGTTAGGGAGCCTGAAGACTGCTCTCAACCAGCAGTGGGTGGCTAGAAACTCTCAAGCAGTACCATGGGGGGACATGAAATTCTCCTTAAAGGCTTAGGGGACAGGAATGGGGACATAAAGAGGAGACAAGAGACTTAGAGGAAATGTCTCCTTCCCAGGAGGGGCAGGAATGGAGGCACCCAGGATGAGGTGAATGAGGGTAGGAGGGTAGGATACAGGGTGAAGGGGAATGGTTGGTCCAGCATGTTTTGTTTTTGTCCCCAAACCCCAGACAAGACTGAGCAGCAGCCTGGGAAGCCATCCATCCTGCCACGCCTGGGAGAACTGACGGTGACAGGCCTGACCTCTGACTCCCTGCTCCTTCACTGGACTGTCCCAGAGGGGGAGTTTGACTCCTTCCTGATCCAGTACAAGGACAAAGATGGGCCCCAGGTGATGCCCGTGGAAGGACCCCAGCGCTCAGCACCTATCACATCCTTGGAACCAGGGCGCAAGTACAAATTTACCCTGTATGGGCTCATCGGCAAGAAGAGGCATGGCCCCTTGGTGGCTGAAGCCAAGATCTGTGAGTGACAGCAGGCACCCCAGCCCCACACTCTGTACCATGCTGAAGTAGGTTGCCCCCGATCTTTGCGGCCCACGGCAGCTGTGTTAAATCCTGAAGGGAAAGCAGTGGAGGGCAGCAGAGGGGAAGAAGTAGGTGAGGCAGGGGGCGTGGTTTCCCAGAGGACCCACAACACTCTTCCGGGCCTGAACGGCTCAGTCCTGCGGTTCTGTGTGCTATGTGGGATGTCTTAGACCTCACTGGGGGAACCCCAAGAAACCTCAGAGGACCTTTGAGTGTGAGAGTGAGAGGGCATGTTGGAGAAGTGGGTCGACAGCTAGTGAGACAGGATGGCTGCTGCTGGCCTGGAACGCTGGCTGTGGGGCTGGCCGTGGGCGGAGGTCCTGGAGGCCCAGGCAAGCCCCAGGTCCCTGGATCAGCTATGTCTGTCCCCCAGGCAGCAGCAGATGAGGAGCAAGGTAGGGTGAGACACTCAGAAATTCCTTCTGTGTGTTTCTGGAGCCAGTGAGCTCAAAGCGTTCTTGAAGGACCGCAATGGCCATCTTACCTTGCTGCAAGACAGAGCTGGATTGGAGGTTATGGGGTACAGAAATTTCCGGAATCCTCTGGGAACAGAGGGCAAAGAGAGGAGATGGAGAGCGATATGCTCAGAAAGTGGGTCCAGCCAGGGACAGAGCAGCAGGTGTCGGGGGGTATCCCATAGAGGAGGACCCAGGGTGGGATTTTTTTCCTACAGTAACACACTCCAAGGAGGACCTCTCTTGGAGGAGAAAGAAGCTAGAAGTTAAGCTGGAAGCATGGAGGCTGCCTCAGGGAGATTCCCCTGGCCATGCAGATGTGAAAAGGGCCGGTTGGGAGTATTCAGTGCCCCTTGATAGAGCTCACAACCCGGCAGGGTACTGGCTGCACAGGACTTCCTGTCTTCTCTGACCTCCTTTCTCTTCTCCCTCTTCCTAGTGCCTCAGAGTGACCCTGGCCCAGGATCCTCGCCCCGCCTGGGAGAGCTATGGGTGACAGACCCCACTTCACACTCGCTGCATCTCTCCTGGACTGTTCCCGAGGGCCAGTTTGACTCCTTTGTGATCCAGTACAGAGACAAGGGAGGACAGCCCCATGTGGTTCCTGTGGAGGGGCCTGAGCGCTCAGTGGTGGTCTCCCCACTGGACCCCAACAACAAGTACAGATTCACTCTGTTTGGGATTGCCAATAAGAAGCGGTATGGGCCCCTTAATGCTGAAGGCACTACTGGTGAGTGACTGCCACCTAAACTCTCATGTGACCTCTAATTGCTCTCTGCACACACCCTCAGCCAGGAACCAGCTGAGCCTCCCAGCAAAATGTCTGATCCCCACACCTTGGCCCTGCTCCCAGGCTGAGGGGCAGCCAGTTTCCCCTGCACAGCTAGGCCCCTTCCCTCCCATTCAGTGTGCTCCCTAAAGCCCAGGAGGTGTGTCATACGCTGGCTGTGCCCCACTTCCCAGGGCTTTAGCACTTGCAGTAACAGAGTGCTAACCCCCAGGTCTAAATCTGAACCCCAATTCCAGGCTACGGGTTCTGCACCTGGCTCATTTTTCTTGCTTACATCCCCAGAGAGGAAAGAAGAGTCCTCGGAGCAGCCCCTCCTGGGGGAACTCACAGTGACTGGTGTAACCCCAGACTCCCTGCGGCTGTCCTGGACCGTGGCCCGGGGCCCCTTCGACTCCTTTGTGATCCAGTACAAGGATGCACAGGGCCAGCCCCAGACTGTGCCCATCAAGGGGGATGAGAATGAGGTCACCGTCCCCGGCCTGGAGTCCAACAGGAAGTATAAGATGAACCTCTACGGGCTTCGTGGCAGGCAGCGTGTGGGGCCCGTGTCTGTAGTAGCCAAAACGGGTGAGTCAGAAGAACCCCATGTCTCCCTTCACTGTTGGCCCCAAGCCTCAAGCAGGGCCTGCCCCAGCTCCACCTTCGCTTTCCATATTCCACTTCTGCCTCTGCCTTGTTGCTCCTCCCCAACTGCCCTTCTGTCCCCGCATCAGGGCTCCTCAGATGGCTTCCAAGTTCATTTTCCCCGTTCAGAACATCTGGACTCCTCTCTGACACCATGTCCTCTCCTTCAGCCAGTTTACTGTGGCTTACACTGGACTCCTTCGGGAGTCACTGCTGGGTTTCCGCTACCTACTCCTGCACCTTCACCGAGTGGCTGCTCTTTGAAAGGGTGCTACGATGCTCCAGCCTCTTCACACACGGAAAAGACCCCTTTTAGCCTCCACTCCCCAACTCCTAGTCAGGCTGGCCCCAGGTCTCATCTATCCTGCTCCTCCATGTGCCCACACCGCCTCCCATCCATCACTGTTGCCCTCCATTGATGGCGCAGTACTATGGAACATGGACTTTGGAGGCAGCTTCCCGGCTCTCAGTACTGGCTTCTTAACTCACTGCCCATAGGACCTTGGGCCAGTCACTTAACCTCCGTTTTCCCAGCTTCCCTTCTGCCAAGGGGAGGTCTTGATGGTGACATCCCACAGCCCTGTTAGTATTATGAAGCTCAGGTATGGTGAGACATGTCTGTGATCACAGCACCGCGAATGCTGGCTGAGGTGTTTGCCTCTTGTCTGCCACTCTCCCACCACCTCCTGCTCTTCGTGGAGACCCCAGGGTTCTAGTCCTATGTACCACAACCCCTCCCTCTTCAGAGACCTCCTGCAGGGGACAGTACGTGGGGTCCCTAGGAGTTGTAAATCCCCAGCCATCTAGGAAGAAGCAGGGCTCTTCCCCGGCCCATCTACTTGATCCCACCTTTCTTTCATTCTAGGTAGGGGCTCTGTGTCAGCAATGCATTCCTTAGAAATGAAAGGGTTTGGTGTGCAGAGAAGGCAGGCTGCCCACAGGACCTCAGCGGGAGCACAATTTATTCATTGTTTATTTTGTTATTATTAAATTTTTATTTATTCTTCTCATAAGCTAATGCTGACCACAGTTTCCCCTCCCTCCACTTCTCCCAATTCTCCCCAAGATCTACTCCTCCTCTGTTTCCCTTCAGCAAAGAGCAAGCCTTCCAGGGATATCAATCAAACATGTTGATATAACAAGTTACAAATCCTCATATCAAGGCTGGATGAGGCAACCCAATAGGAGGAAAAGGGTCCCAAGAGCAGGCAAAGGAGTCAGAGACAGCCCCCACTCCTACTGTTAGGAATCCCACAAGAACAGCAAGCTAACAACCATAACATATATGTAGAGGACCTAGTGCAGACCCATGCAGACTCCTGGTTGCTGCTTCAGTCTCTGTGAGCCTCTATGATCCCTGCTTGGTTGATTCTGTGGGCTGTGTTCTCATGGTGTTTTAACCCTTTTGGGATCAGGAACACTGTTTAATGACATATCAGAGACTGGATGTTGAATACCCACACCACAGGAGCACTAAGTCTTCAATGGAGGAACATATATGCTGAAGTGCTTTGGTATCCCCATTGATTAACCAGTCACTGTTAATGCCTCAGACCCTGATCTCTCTTCTCAGCCCCACCAGACATTGTGGACCAGGCTCCCAGCCCCACAGAACCCAGCACAGAGGCCCCAGAGCCCTCTGAGAAGCCCCGCCTGGGGAAGCTGACCGTGACAGACGCCACCCCTGACTCCCTGAGCCTCTCCTGGATGGTCCCTGAGGGAAAGTTTGACCACTTCCTGATCCAGTACAGGAACGGGGATGGGCAGCCCAAGGTGGTGCGGGTGCCAGGGCACAAGGACCAGGTCACCATCCCTGGCCTGGAGCCAAACCACAAGTTCAAGATGAACCTGTATGGCATCCACAGTGGTCAGCGTGTGGGCCCCGTGTCTGCTGTTGGGGTGACAGGTGAGTGGACCATGGGAGCCCAGGGTG
This sequence comes from Lophiomys imhausi, assembly GCA_907164525.1. Classification (NCBI taxonomy): domain Eukaryota; kingdom Metazoa; phylum Chordata; class Mammalia; order Rodentia; family Muridae; genus Lophiomys; species Lophiomys imhausi. Next base: position 1,603,793 of record CAJQZJ010000247.1, on the reverse strand, counting down.
GGACCCACCAGGAAGTATAAGTACAGTTCTTTGGAGACAGGGACTAGTGGCCAAGGATTAGTCCCTCAGGCCTGTCTTGGCTGAAGCTATGGTCAACTATCGTGTGCACTCTATTGAGCTGGCCGGTCTCCCTGAGCAGGAGAGCCATAGAGGCCTTTGCTATGTTGGTAGCCTTCCAGGTCCCCTCAGCTGACCCAGGAGTTTGGGTATGTTGGGCCAGCTATAAGATGATCAGGGCCACTGGTCCTCAGGGAATGTCTCTAAACTGAGCTCAGGACCCCCGATAACTCTGGTTTCTGCCTCCTTCCCAATGAGGACATCTGCTAGGGACCCTGCCTCACCCTCTCTGTCTCCTTCTCAGCTGCAGAGGAAGAGACCCCCAGCCCCATAGAGCCCAGCACAGAGGCCCCAGAGCCCCCCGAAGAACCACTCCTGGGAGAGCTGACAGTGACTGGATCCTCCCCAGACTCCCTGAGCCTCTCCTGGACTGTCCCCCAGGGAGACTTTGACTCCTTCACTGTCCAGTACAAGGACAGTGATGGACGGCCCCAGGTGGTGCGTGTCGGGGGCCAGGAGAGGGAGGTCACTGTGAGAGACCTGGAGCCTGGGCGCAAGTACAAGATGAACCTGTATGGGATCCATGAAGGGCAGCGTGTAGGCCCTGTGTCCACCGTGGGCGTGACCAGTGAGTGTGGTTGAGATCTGGTTTTGTTTCTTTTTACTGCTGAGTCCCATGTCCAATGCCCATGGGCCTTCTAGCTTCTGAGCAGTCATGATACCTTGTTTGCTTGGGAAGACCTAGACAGAGCAAGTCACCAATGACTGGGCTGCCACTGGCTTCGTGATAAGCCTCTTCCCAGTAAGCCCAGCCTGGCAGTCGGTAAGGACTTGGTGAACTCAGAGATGCATGTATGTTGTTGTTATTGTATTTCACGTGTGTGTGTGTGTGTGTCATGGCGCATGTACAGAGATCAGAGGACAGCTCTGTGGATCTGCTTCTCTCCTTACACCTTTACATAGGTTGTGGGATGGCACTTGGGTTCTCAGGCTTGTTCAAAAGTGCCTTTACTACTGAGCCATTTTGCTGGTACCTATTCACCAGATTGCTGGCCAGTCTTCTTGGTGGATGTAGTTCTGTGTACAATACTCCTAGGGCCCTTTTCTAGCAGACCGTGCCGTTTCTGTCTCAGACTCACAGACAGGCGAGAACCCTCCAACCATCGAGCCCCCGCTTGAACCGCGCCTGGAGGAGTTGACTGTGACTGGTGTAACCCCCTATTCTGTGAGCCTCTCATGGATGGTCCCTGAGGGGCAGTTTGATTCCTTCATGGTCCAGTACAAGGACAGGGATGGGCAGCTCCAGGAGGTGCCCGTGGCTGCAGACCAGCACCAGGTCACCATCCTCGACTTGGATCCTGCAAGAAAATACAAGATGAACTTCTATGGGCTACATGGCAGATGGCGTGTGGGCCCCCTCTCTGTATCAGCAATGACAGGTGAGTGAGGGAGCCAGGCAGTCCCCTTCCCTGGTTATCCACAGCCCTTCCTCAGAGACCCTTGTCCCAGCCTTGCCTGGGACTACCCTCCATCACCCCTTAGTCTCTGTATTGGTGACCCTACAGGCCTCGCTCCTGTGGAGTCAGTTGGCTTCTCCCCAAGGCCAGAAACTTCCCACCCTCAGTTGCTTTCTTACCTGCACTCCAACTCTGACCCTGCCTTCCACTGGGTCTCCTTCCCTCTATCCTCCTCCTCTCTTGGACCGTACACAGCTGTTTTCCTCCCTTCTCTTTACAACCCAACTGTGACCTGAACACAGCCACCATCCCAGTTCTATCCTTCACTACGGTTAAGCAACAGAACCCCTCCAAGGTCCTGGGTGCCTGTCCAAGTCACTGTCCCTTGTGGTCCAATCCTGCATCACCCCTCAGGGAAGCCACCCCTCCCCGAGCTCCTGCCTCCCTCTCCCTCTTCTTTTCATTATGTTCATGTTATTCATGAACATAAGTTCATCATGATTCGTGTGCCAAGGCATCTGGTGGAACCCCATCCTCTCTTGGAATGCTACCACATTAAAATTTAGAAAATAGAATTTATATGATCATGAAGGACACTGATCACACTGATATGCTCAGAATTCCATGTCTTCGGGTTTCATGTGCAGCTATATATAGAATATACACAAAAATATATAACTTTTTACAGTAGTGTTTTTCTGTGTGCGTGCATGCATGTGTGTGTGTGCTTGTGCATAGATGTTCACATGTCACAGCATGACTAAAGGTCAGAGAACAACTTGATGAGAGTCAGTTTTTTAGCCGGGCGTGGTGGCGCATGCCTTTAATCCCAGCACTTGGGAGGCAGAGGCAGGTGGATCTTTGTGAGTTCGAGGCCAGCCTGGTCTACAAAGCGAGTCCAGGACAGCCAGAGATATTCAGAGAAACCCTGTCTCGAAAAACCAAAAAAAAAAAAAAAAAGAGAGTCAGTTTTTTAGCCGGGCGTGGTGGCGCACGCCTTTAATCCCAGCACCCAGGAGGCAGAGGCAGGTGGATCCCTAAGTTCGAGGCCAGCCTGGTCTACAAAGTGAGTTCCAGGACAACCAGGGCTGTTAGAGAAACCCTGTCTTGAAAAACAAAAACAAACAAACAAAAAAGAATCAATTTTTTTCCATCTGCCTTGTGGGTCCTAGGGAATGAAATCAGGCTGTCTTGTTCAGCGACTTGTGCCTTTAACCACTGAGCCATTTCTCCAGACCCACAGGAAAAAGAAAATCTTTGAAATATTCCTTCTCAGGACTGGGGAGATAGCTCAGTTGGTAGCCATACAAACATGAGGCCCTGAGTTCAGATCCTCAGAACCCTTGGGAGACGCTGTGCATGGTGGAAAATTCTGTAATTCCAGCACTGGGGAAGCAGAAATAGGAAAATCCTTGGGGCTCACTGGTCAGCCAGTCTTGCCTAAGCAGCAAGCTCCAGAGCATAGTGAGGAACTGTATCAGAAAAAAGCCAAAAAAAACCCAAACGAACAAACAAACAAACAAAACCTGAGGTGGACAGCTACTGAGGAACACCACCAAAGGCCTCTACATGTACACACACATGTACGCATGCTCACCTGCACACACTTGAACACACACACACGTATGTTCAACACATATGAACACACACGCTCACCTGTACACACATGAACCTGGACACATACATGCAGGCTTACCTGCACATACATGAACCTGCACACACATTTATCTGTACTGAATGGGTACAGACCTTTTACTTGTCATGACCTGTCTAATTAGCAGCCATTTGCAAAGCATGTACCTTGCATTAGGCATGGTAAGTTATTCAGAGATGACTTTCAGGATGTGCAGAGACGGCCTCTATGAGGGCCGTCTGAGCATCCTCGGAACCTGTCTTTGAATACTGAGAGACCAATGTGCCATTATCAAAACATTTAACTCTCTGATTTATGACTTGGTGATACCTGAACCAATTTGTCAGCTCACTCAAAGGTGCTGAGTACAAACAATGCTTTGATGTTTTCTTTCTTTCTTCTTCTTTCTTTCTTTCCTTCTTTCTTATTTTGGTTTTTCAAGACAGGGTTTCTCTGTGTATTGCTGGCTGTCCTGGAGCTCACTCTGTAGACCAGGCTGGTCTTGAACTCACAGAGATCCACCTGCCTCTGCTTCCAGGGTGCTGGGACTAAAGGCGTGCACCACCACGCCCAGCCATTATAGACAGCTGTGAGCTGTCATGTGGGTGCTGGGATTTGAACCCGGGTCCTTTGGAAGAGCAGCCAGAGCTCTTACAGGCTGAGCCACCTCTCTAGCCCACCAAAAGCATGCCTTTCTATTGATGAGAGTCACCAGTCCTGCTGACCCCATGCTGTTTGTAGAAGACCAGACTATGACTAGAAACTCTTCCCACCTCAGTGTTAGCTCCCAAGACAGGCAGAGCAGGGTCTCTCCTCCAGGAGCTTAGCCATGATCTGTCTTCTCATCCTAGACCCCCTCCCACCAGCACCAGCTCCAGCCACTGGGGCCTCTGAGCTGCCCCTTGAGCCACGCTTGGTGGAACTGGCAGTGACAGATGTGACCTCGGACTCTGTGGGCCTCTTGTGGACTGTCCTGGAGGGTGAATTCGACTCCTTCATGGTCCAGTACAAGGACAGGGATGGCCAGCCCCAGGTGGTGCCTGTGCCAGCGGACCAACGGGAGGTCACCATCCCAGGCCTCGAACCCTCCCGCAAGTACAAGTTCCTGCTCTTTGGGATCCAAGATGGGAAACGACATAGTCAGGTCTCTGTAGAGGCGAAGACAGGTGAGGGCCACATAGAGTCTAGCTTGAGCCCCGCCTGAGGCCCCAGCCTTCCCCAAAGTGTTTGAACTTCCTGCTGGCCACCTTTTCCGTTTGCCCATTCCAATCTGAAGCAGTTAGAGACCCACCTGGGATAGGTTCTCAGATCTTCTCTCCTCCCTTCATTTGTTCCGCATGCTGGGCCTTCCCTGGGAGATGGGCTGTGTGGGCTGGGCGCCTGCTGGAGAGGAGGTTTAGTAACCTGGAGCCCCTCCTGCCACCCCAGACCAGGCAACCTTGTCACACCTGAGAGCTTTGCTTGTCTCTCCAGCTCTTGCCCTGGCTCCCATCCTCTGCTCCCACGTCCACTTCTAAGACAGGCTCACCTTCCTCTCTTGACTTCTTGGAGCCTGGGAAAATGGGAACCAGAGAGACTCTAGCCAGCTGGGCCCTTTCTTGGGGTTTGGCCCAGGCTCTCCTCTGCCCCTTGGGGCTCCCCATTGCCAGAAATGTCTCACAATAACAATTCCGTCAGCGGCTTCACTGTCCAGGAGGGTGGAGGGCCAGGGCCTTCCCAAGTTGGATGGCTCCCCTGCCAGTCATGGGATTCCTTCTCTGAGTTTTCTTGTGTGTCACTCCCAACACAAGTCCCCACAGCGTGGGACAGTGCAGTCAGCCCCAAGCCTCCTCCAAGCCCTGTGGAGTCGATGTTCCGAGTCAGACGAGAAAGGACACAGGAGGCTGGGTCACACTTAACCCCCTTAGCATCCCACCTCCCCCTCTTGCCTGTCTCCCACAAAGAACCTCTAATCCCCAGGAATTCCCCCAGAGGTTAGCCAGGTCACTCAACTAGGGCTTCTGGGTAGAAGACTAGACAGAGACAATCTCGTAACAACAAGCTGTACCCTGAGGAAAGGGAGTCTCTAAGGGACAGAAAGAGCCTCGTTGAAGAGAAAGATGAAATAAGGAGGAAAGTCAGGGTGTCCATTGCCAAGGGTGACTCAGGGTAGAAGACCAATCCCCACAAGGGTCAAGTGGAGGAGGCTCTGGCTAGACAGAGATGAGGAGAGGATGGAAGGGTGTTGAAAATGTCCGGGGACCACTTGGGCCACTCTGGATTTTTCCAGCCCTGGTGGGAGGTGGTCAAAGCATCGTTTTGGAAAAAATAAACACAAGAGCCTTTCTCTGTGTCAGCTGCCCGAGATGACGCCAGCCCAGGGGCCCCTCCCAGCCTTGCGGAGCTGTGGGTGACAGATGCCACCACAGACTCTCTGCGCCTGTCCTGGACAGTCCCCGAGGGCCGCTTTGACTCTTTTGTGGTCCAGTTCAAGGACAAGGGTGGGCCCCAGGTGGTGCCGGTAAGTGGCCAAGAGCGTACAGCCACCATCACAGCCCTGGATGCCGGCCGCAAGTACAGATTCCTCCTCTATGGGCTTTTGGGAAAGAAGCGCTTTGGCCCCCTCACCGCAGAGGGCACCACCACAGGTGAGGAGCCCTCCTGACAGGGCCCAGGGCAGCAGGCCATCACCTGTGGCAGCAACCCTTCCTTTCCCTGCCCTGCCCTTCAAGGTCACGGCCACGACCAGCTGAGCTATGCCTTGCCTATGTCTCCATCTCAGAGCCCATGAATACCGTGGAGCACACTGGAGGAAAGCACCCCCCAAAACCTCGACTAGGGGAAGAACTGCGGGTGACCAGTGTAACCCAAGATTCTGTGGACCTCTCCTGGACAGTCTCCGAAGGCCAGTTTGACTCCTTTGTGGTCCAGTACAAAGACAGGGATGGGCAGTCCCAGGTGGTGCCCATAGAGGGCAGCCATAGAGAAGTCAGAGTCTCTGGCCTGGACCCAGCCCGAAGGTACAAGCTACTACTGTACGGCCTTCGAGGCAGCAAGCGTGTGGGTCCCCTTTCTGTCATCGCTGTGACTGGTGAGTGTGATAGTCCACCTAACAAGTGTACTTCTTTTGGGGGAGGAGACCAGCTTTACTGAGGCATAATTTACAGACAGTACAAATGGGCCTTGGCAAATGTGTAGGTCATAAAACAATCCCTCATGGAGGTACTGAACAGCTCCGTCACCCTGTATCCCTGATCTGTTAGGACCCTGGCTCTCTCAGCAGGCCAAGTAACTAGATAAGTCAGAAAAAGAGATTTATCCAATGTGGCCATGTTAGGAAGAGGAGCGAAGGTGTCCAGTGAACCCCTCAAGTCCATCTTTGAGGTCTTGGCATGAGGTTTAGATTTAAATAGAGAGTCAGAGGTGGCTCTAATATATAGCCAAGCATTCCCAGCCAGAGGCCATCCACCATCAGCTCCAGTCTCCTGCATGGAGACTGCCTGGGACCAAGCTTTAGCCCTTTCTTTCTTTCTCCCAGCATGGGATTCCTGTACAACTTAACTCTCCTGCCTCTGCCTTCCTCCCTCCTCCCCCATACCTCTCTCCCTTCACCTGGCCAGTTCAGCAACAGAGCAGTCACTTTTTCACCCTGTCCCTCTGAACCAGGCCCCAAAGAAACAACAGAAGCTTGGACAGAGGTCCCCACAACTTCAACTCCTGCAGTTGTGCCCCTCCTCAGAGGGCTGAGAGTGGAAGAGGCCACACCTCACAGCCTGCATCTCTCCTGGGTGGTGACTGAAGGAGAGTTTAACTCCTTTGAGGTCCAGTACACTGACAGAGATGGACAACTCAAAGTGGTCAGTACAGAGGGTGACCGGAGTGACATCACCCTTACTGGCCTGGAATCTGACCACAGATATCTAGTGACCCTGTATGGTTTTCATGATGGGCAGCGTGTGGGCCCCACCCAAATTGAGGCCCTGACCGGTAAGTGAGAGAAACTCTAACTCTGACTGTAGGGATATAGATTAATATAAATTAGATTTAGCAAATATCTAGGTTTCTGATTCAGTCTCTTAATCTGGGGCATGAAGATCAACTTGGCTGTGGGCAATTAGCTTATCACCTTGTGGATGAAGTCACGTGAAATGAGGGGAGTCTCTATGGACTGAAAAACAAGGTTGAAGCCAGGTGAAACAAGGAAAGACTTTATGACCTGGCATTGTTTTCAGCTGCTAAGTGGGCAGAGCCCAAATTAAGCTGAAGCAGGTGGAACAAGGAGCGATCCTATTTAAGGACAAGTGCATGGAGCCTGGGGGCCCCATGCTAGAGAGCTCTGATGCTAGAGAGTTCTCACCCTAGAAAGGACAAGTAGTTTGTATCGTTGATGGAGAAAGTGCTGGTGGACTGATGGCCAGATCTGCCTGAGGCAGAAAGAAGCTGGTGAGCAGAGAAAGCCTCAGCAAGACAGCAAAAGGCCAAGGACTAAACCCTGTGGCTCAGCTTTTGCCTAGAGGGGTTTGACCTGTCCGAACAGTGGCCTGAACGGAATTGTGGCCAGCTTTAAAGACTGAGGCAGAGCGGCAGAGTTGCTGATACAAAGGAAATAAGTTGGCCTACAGACGGCTGAGGTCTCCCAGGGAGAAGAAAGCCTCAAGCCTTATTTAAGGTGAAACCGCCATAGCCAATTTACCCTGACGAATCTACATATGAGATATTCCAGAAGAAAGACTGCTAAGTGAATTAAAGGGTCTACCCCAGAGACTGTGTTCCTGGTGACTGAGGACCTGCCCCAGAGACTGTATCCTTCTAAAAGGTTAGGAAAATAGTTGTAATAGTTATCAATAGGTTTAGTGATTAGGTCTTAGGGGTTGTAGGCATTTGTAGGGTTAGTAGTTAAGTGTTTATTTTTGTTGTAAGTATTTATAGTTTATTAATAAATGTTTAATAATTTTACAAAGTTGGGTTACACTGATATTCTAAACAGTGGCAGGGGTCCAGAGGGTGGCAAAGTCCCCATGGTCATGCTCCTCTCCCCTTGTTCAGTGCCATGGGAGGAGGAGGAAGAGCCCACAGAACCACCCACGACTCCAGAGCCCAAGCCACACCTGGGAGAGCTGACTGTGACAGACACCACGCCCAGCTCCCTGAGCTTGTCCTGGACAGTCCCCGAGGGACAGTTTGACCATTTCCTGATCCAGTACAGGAACGGGGATGGGCAGCCCAAGGTGGTGCGGGTGCCAGGACACGAGGACAAGGTCACCATATCTGGGCTGGAGCCAGACCACAAGTACAAGATGAACCTGTATGGCATCCACAGTGGTCAGCGTGTGGGCCCCTTGTCTGCTGTTGGGGTGACAGGTGAGTGGATGTGTGATCCTCAGGGTGGGGCCCACAGGGAGGTGACCTTGATTGCTCACTTGTGATTTGTGGCCCAGAAACTAGTCAGTACCATAGGCTTGCTGTAGCTGAGGCTGTGTGTCCCTCCTATGGCTGGCCTATCTCCCTGGGCAAAGAGTTCCATAGAAGCCTTTGCTATGCTGGTAACTGCTCAGGTCACATCAGGTCACCCCAAAAGCTTGAGCATGTTGGTCAGCTGAGCAGGGCCACCAAACTCCAAGTGGGACTTCTCTGAACTGACATCAGGACTCCTCTGGGTAGCCACAGCTTCTCTTTCCTCCTTCCCAAGACCCAAGGACCCCTGCTGCAGACCTTGCCTCACCCCCTCTGTCTCCTTCTCAGCTACAGAGGAAGAGACCCCCAGCCCCACAGAGTCCAGAACAGAGGCCCCAGAGCCCCCCGAGGAGCCGCTCCTGGGAGAGCTGACAGTGACTGGATCCTCCCCAGACTCTCTGAGCCTCTCCTGGACTGTCCCCCAGGGAGACTTTGACTCCTTCACTGTCCAGTACAAGGACAGTGATGGACGGCCCCAGGTGGTGCGTGTCGGGGGCCAGGAGAGGGAGGTCACAGTGAGAGACCTGGAGCCTGGGCGCAAGTACAAGATGAACCTGTATGGGCTCCATGAAGGGCAGCGTGTAGGCCCCGTGTCCACCGTGAGCGTGACTGGTGAGTGTGTGGTCAGGCAAGAAGAGACCTCAGTATTTCCTTCAGTGGAGACTCAGGACTCCCAAACTCCTCAGACTCTAACTCATCCTTGACCTCCAGTGCTTTAGGTCAAATGGGGTCTGGGGCAGGACCACCTCTTAGGATAAGGGAAGGCCTGGAGGAGGCTGCTGGACACCGAGACCTCTGAAGCATGTTTTAGGTTCTGCTTTTTTCCCAAGGATTCTAGAGAGAACAAACTCCATGAAATATCAGAAAATCCCACCCACAAATAATTGTTTAAGATTCCACAGGTTGCAGCTAAAGGACAGCTAGGTGGTTTAGAGCACTTGTAGCTCTTGCAAAGGATTCGGGTTCAGGTCTCAGTGCCCCAGGGTGGTTCACAACCATCTGTAACTCCAGTTCCAGAGGCTCTGGTGCCCTCTACTGGCCTCTAGGGGCACCAGCCACACATGTGGTACACAGACAAGCACGTAGGCAAAATGAAATGAATTAATCAAATAACCAAGTATTCCAAAGTTCCAGAGGTATGCACAACACAGGGAGGGTATAATGAGGCCTGTGTGCCCAAGACTGATTTGTCAGGTATTCACTAGCCTGTTGGCGTCTGTGTCCTACCCACTCCTCCCCCAAAGGTTAAGTTCTTTATACAGCTGTACTTTGAGCCAACTACATGCCATGAATTAACCTGTGTGAGATGTACCTCTTAACCACTTAGCATAGTTACCTAACAGGAACCTCCACAGTCTAATTTCAGGACTTTTTTTGACATCCCCCAAAAGAAGCCTTGGATCTGGCTAGGTGAGCTGACACACACCTATAATCCTGTCCCATGGACAGCCGAGAGAAGCAGGAGGGTCAGGGGTTAGCTCATTCTGTATCTGTTCAACTCAAGACCAACCTGGGTTATATGCAGCCCAGTCTTTAAAAAATAAAATAAAATAAAAAATAAAAACACTTAAAGGAAGTGTGGGCATACAATGTGCAAAGGCCTTGAGACAAAAGGCAGCCTGACCTGTCTAAGAGCCCCAAGGAGACCCTGGAAAGGCCTTGGTGGTTACAAACAGGAAGTGAGCTTGATCAAGCCCAGATACAGCCTCCTTCTGACTCATATGCAAGAAGAGTTGAGACTTGGGAACTCCTTCCAGAAACAGCAAAGATTCTGTTTTATTTCTACCCCAGATCCCAAAGAGGAGCCTACTGATGCCCCTTCCCTGAAGCCCCACCTGGGGGAGCTGACCATGACAGATGCCACCCCTGACTCCCTGAGCCTCTCCTGGATGGTCCCTGAGGGACAGTTTGACCATTTCCTGATCCAGTACAAGAACGGGGATGGGCAGCCCAAGGTGGTGCGGGTGCCAGGGCATGAGGACCAGGTCACCATCCCCGGCCTGGAGCCAGACCACAAGTACAAGATGAACCTGTATGGCATCCACAGTGGTCAGCGTGTGGGCCCCGTGTCTGTCATTGGGGTGACAGGTGAGTGGACAGTGAAGAACTCAGGCAAAAGTCAAGGGGAAGTGACCTGAGCTCTTGGGTGACGTGAGTGGGGATGAGGGCCCTGGATTGGTCAGAACCATCATCCTGCCATGGTCAAAGCTGTGACCTGATTCCCTTACCCTAGAGCTGGACTTTTCTGGGCAACAGGGCCATAGTGGCCTTTACTGTGCTGGAGGCCATCCAGGTCCCCTAGTAGCTACAATTTCTGCCTCCTTCCCAAGACCTGGGGACATATGCTATGGACTCTGCCTCACCCTGTCTGTCTCCTTCTCAGCTGCAGAGGAAGAGACCCCCAGCCCCACAGAGCCCCCCGAGGAGCCGCTCCTGGGAGAGCTGACAGTGACTGGATCCTCCCCAGACTCCCTGAGTCTCTCCTGGACTGTCCCCCAGGGAGACTTTGACTCCTTCACTGTCCAGTACAAGGACAGTGATGGACGGCCCCAGGTGGTGCGTGTCGGGGGCCAGGAGAGGGAGGTCACAGTGAGAGACCTGGAACCTGGGCGCAAGTACAAGATGAACCTGTATGGGCTCCATGAGGGGCATCGAGTGGGCCCTGTGTCCACCATGGGCGTGACCGGTGAGTGTGAACTGTGTCTTTAGGGGTGTGTCTCCTTCCTGGGGTATATGGTCATCTTCTCTGTTGCTTTCCCAATCCCACAAGGCTAAAATTTGGTTCCCCCTCTACATCCTCCCTGAACAGCCTTGGCCTTCGTTCATCGGGAACCTCTTCCTCACCTTGTTGTGATCTTTCTCCAACAGGTGAAAAACATCACACACACAGCAAGCCACCTTCTAGTGTTTCCCCTTTCTTTCTTAATTTCAGGAGTCTTTGTTATAACCAAATTCACACTCATACACAGATAAACAACTCAACAGTATAGTAGTTAGGACTGACTACATGGTGTCAGCAACATCTACACCATGACAATACTTCAGCATGGGCTGCAGACTTGGTTCAGAGTTAAGGAAGTTCTTGGAGATGTTCCCAGTTGGTTTCCCAGCACCCATGTCAGGCAGCTCACAACTGCTTGTAACTCCAGCCCCAGGGGATCTGATGTCTCTGGACACACACACACACACACACACACACACACACACACACACACACACGAGTGCCTTGATGGATTAGTGCTGTGGTGACACTAATTGTTGGGTGGTGATGAGAGGTAGGAACGGGCACTTGGAGGAGAAAGCAGTTCACTGGGGACACTTTCTTGGACCTATCTTCCTGGCCACCATGGCATGAGCTGTTCTGCCCCACCATACCCCACACCCTTCTCCCCACCACAATGAGCCAACACTTCTGAAAGTGTGGGTCAAAATAACCTTCCCTCTCTCAAAAAATAAAAAGCAAGATGAGGAAGAGAAAAGGGGACTGCAGAGCCCAAAGGGTGTTAATCACAACCAGTTGGCTGGGGAGCAGGAAGGAGCAGGGGCCCACGTCGCCCACGGCAGTGTGCTCTGTGAGACAGAATGCAGTGTTCTGTGCATTGTTGGGTTGCCTTTTTTCTTTTCTGTTTTTGTCTGTTCTGCATTGTGTGAATGTTCCAACATGGCAAGCATTTCTTTCCTCCCTCCACGCATTCCTTTTATAATCACAGAAAAACAGAAAAATGTAGTCTCTTCCTTAGCACCCCATCTGTCTTCCCTGTCACCCTGGCAACCCAGTTCGTTTCTAATTATGAGAAAATTAAACTTGCTGGTCCCTAAGCAGCAAGAAAGAAATCATTCAGGTTCATTCAGGTCCCTGAGCATTACACACCCCTGCTTCCCAGGGCTGCTCAAGAGCAGAGCAGAGACGGACAGGCCCATCCTCAGGAACACTGGGTCATGCCGCTCAGCCACGGAGAGGGCAGCTTGTGGCTCTTCTGTGCCTGGTGACCATCCAGGGGGCAGAATCATTGTCTCAGTCTCCCTGACTCGGTGGGTCTTGTTTCTGTCCCTGGTTTCAACAGACTACAGGGTTGTGGGGAGTGGGAGAACTCAGGAAACACTGAAGAGTTTGCAGCCTGAGGTAAACTGCTAATTCTCACCCATGCCCAGTTTCCTGTCTCTTTATCCATGTCATTCCTCATAATGGTAATTTTCAACTCACAGCGAGGGGAGTGGGCAGTGAGGGACCCATGTCCCTCACCCCCTTTCCTACCTGCATCACTGTCCAGTTCTACCCCCCACTCACTTATTGATACTATGACTCAGTAATTTCTTTTCAAGCCCAAATTTTTGCAGTGTAAGGAACACGGCAGCCATATGAAAAAGCTGAAAGCTAGAGAACAAAAAGTTTGGTCTATCATTCGCCCAGTAACCACCATTAGCAACTGTGAGTGCTTGACCATCCTGTGAGGACCCGGGTTCTGTTCCTGGCACCCACACCACCACCACCACCACCAAAACCAAGCATGAAGCCAAGGCATAAGCGCGTGTCCTGTCCTGCCCTCTCCTGTCCTGCCCTCTCTGTGGCACACTTTCAAGCTGCAGTCTGAGGCTCCCACTTTTGGGTGCCAGTTGGATGGTAGCCATTTATACCTTGTGGCCACACGGTTTGCATTAATCATCATTTAAATGTTATTTGGTGCTTTCTGGTGAAAGCCCTGTCGCTGCTCACTTGGGTCCTGACACATTTTGCTTTTATGAAAAAATCTCATTATAAATTCTTCCATGCTGTAACTTTTTCCTGCTTTTAATAATTTTCTTAGGATAAGTGCCCAGAAATGGGATTATCGGGTCAAAGGAATGAGCACTATTTTGGCTCCTGACATGCATGGCCTAGTTGCCCTTCTGAAGGTGTGTAACAGTGCAGTCTATCAGACAGGACAGCAGGGCTGGCTCAGTCCCCTCCAGCCTCCAGTGACCAGGTGGTCACTGTGAGGCCACCTGAGTCCCCAAAGCTTTGGCTTGGAGAGGTTTCTCTGCTGGGGTCTCAATTGTTCTCTCAGATCACAGGACTCTGAGGAGGAGACCCCTGCACAGAGGCTCCAGGAACCATAGAGGGGCCTCTCCTGGAAGGTCTGATAATGACAGGATCCTCCCCACAGCCCCCAGCCTCTCCTGGAGTGCTACTTTGACCAGGATAGGGAGGGAGAGCCCCAGTGGCACATGTTGGAGGACGGAGAGGTACTGTGGTGGACCTAGAGCCGCAACCAAAGTATAGAATGGACCTGTATGGGCCCCATGTGCCCTGTGTCTGTCGTGGGTACAGCCAGCCTGAAAGTTGCCCCTTTATTATAACCAGCTTCCTGGGAACATTTGTTCTCAGCCGCCAAGCACTTCCCAGTGCCTGGGTCACACCCCAGAGCAGGTTGGGATACAATAGGCCCATCCAGAGTCCGCACACTGATGACTTTTGCTTTGGCTAGGTTTTTGATGAGTTGGCCCCGTTCCTTCAGAACCTGTTATGGAATAGGAAGCACATCAAAACAGACCAGAGAGAAAGAGGAAGTTCAGTCTCCCTGTCCTCTTCAAGGCTATGCCTTAAGTGACCTGAGGAACTTCCACCAGGCCACACTTCTTAAGGGGTCCACTCCTCCTGTCCCAGCCACCCTGGGGACCTATCATTTGCCACATCAGCATCTGAGGGATAGGTGATCCTGAGTGTTGAGGCCAGTACACAGCTTAGCCTTGAGTAACACCCCCTCACAGCAAAGATGTTGGTGCTCCATGGGAGTATGTGTCCTCACAGAGGCTCTGTCACTAGGGAAGCAGAGAAGAGGACGCTGGGATGCAGTCTTACTTCACTGCACACCCCTCCAGTGCGTCAACAGAGCTACGGGGCCAGATCCAGGTGCAACCATGAGCCCAGAAGACTGTCAGGTTCCTGAATGACGACACACTCACGACAACTCAGGCAGCTGGGGTTCTGTGCTGAATACATCAAAGGATGGGCGCATGCAAACCTTAGAATGCACGATGAAGCATGACAGAGAAGGAATAAGGAAGGAAGGGAGTCGAAAAGCAGGAAGGGCTGGGTAGTGAGAGATAGTGGTCCATCCAGGGGTCCTGGGCTGGTGAGGGGGCCAGGAGGGGTTTGGTCTGGGACACTCTGAGTCTGGTGGCAGCTAAGTTGGGGCAGGTGCACTTTCAGAATGGAGACAAAGATCAGAGCCTAGTGAGGAGGAAGATGTCAGGGAGGCTCAGAGTAGTGACCATGCGGTATCATGGAAGGGCTGATGCTCATGGGAGGGAAGAATTAAGTAGGTGTTGGGAGATGGTGGGAGAGGGAGAGTCTCAGTGGGGTCCTAGGATGGGGGTGTGAGACAAGCAGAAGGCTGTGGTAGAGCCACTCTGGCCAGGGCTTTCCAGGGCTCTGGTAGTTTTTGTTTTGTTTTCAATTTTTATTTTATTAATTATTTTTGAGACAGGGCTACATTTTGTAGCCCTGGCTGCCTGAAACTCACTACACAGACCGGGTTGGCCTTGAACTCACAGAGATCTGCCGGCTTCTGCCCAGTGCTGGGTTAAAAAACCCGTGATGCCACACCAATAAAAGGCTTTGCTTTTATTAATGCCATTTATGTGGGGACTGAGGATGGGGAAGACCTAACCTGTCCCTGTGTGTGTCCAGATCCAGAGGAAGAAGCTGTGACCACACATATGGTGCCCACAGTGACCTCTGAGACCCTTCCAGAGAAGCCCCACCTGGGAGAGCTGTCGGTGACAGATGCCACCCCTGACTCCATGAGCCTCTCCTGGACGGTCCCTGAGGGACAGTTTGACCATTTCCTGATCCAGTACAAGAACGGGGATGGGCAGCCTAAGGTGGTGCGGGTGCCAGGGCACGAGGACCAGGTCACCATCCCCGGCCTGGAGCCAAACCACAAGTACAAGATGAACCTGTATGGCATCCACAGTGGTCAGCGTGTGGGCCCTGTGTCTGCTGTTGGGGTGACGGGTGAGTGGACTGTGGGAGCCCAGGGTGGGACCCATCAAGAAGTGACTAGTAGGTGGGGAGTCAGTAACCAAGGACTATGTAGTTCCATGAGGCTGCTGTGACTAAGGCTGTGGTGGCCTGTGTGTGCTGTCCTGGGGCTAGCCTATCTCCCTGTGCAGCAGGACCATAGAGGCCTTTGCTGTGCTGGTGGCCATCCAGGTCCCTCAGCTGACCCAGGTGTTTGGGCATGCTGACTAGCTGGCAGATGACCAGGACCACTGGTCTATATGGGGTATCTCTAAACTGAGCTCAGGACCCCTGATAACTATGGTTTCTGCCCCCTTCTCTGAGGACATCTGAAGATGAAGCTTTTTAATTATCCAATATGTATTTATTAATAACTATATGTACTTTTAACAAATATAAACACTTACCTAACTACTAGCCCTAAGAATGATTACAACCCCTGTTACCTAACCACTAAACCTATTAATAACTATAAGAACTATTACCTAACAACTAATCCTAACCTTTTAGAAGGACACAGTCTCTGGGGCAGGTCCTCAGTTGTCAGGAACACCTCAGGAGTAGACCCTTTAAGGCACTTAGTCAACAGTCTTTCTTCAGGAATATCTCAGACATAGATCCTTTAGGGTAAATTAGGTATGGCAGCTTTACCTTAAGTGAGACTTGAGGCTTCCTTCTCTCTGGAAAGCCTCAGCTGTCCATAAGCCAATTTATTCAGTTTGTATCAGCAACTCTACCGCTCTGCCTCAATCTTTAAAGCTGGCCACAGTTCCGTTCAGGCCACTGTTTGGACAGGTCAAACCCCTCTAGGCAAAAGCTGAACCACAGGGTTTAGTCCTTGGTCTTTTGCTGTTTTGCTGAGGCTTTCTCTGCTCACCAGCTTCTTTCTGCCTCAGGGATTACTGGTCACATTGGAACTCTCTGGCATGGGGCCTCTTGGGCTCCACTCACTTCATCCTTAAGTAGGGTCTCTCCTGGCTGCAGCCTAATCTGGGCTCTGCCCACTTAGCAACTGAAAACAATGCCAAGCCATAAACCTTGTTTTTAGTCCATAGAGACTCTCCTTGTTTCACCTGGCTTCCTCCTTGTTTAGTCCACAGAGACTCCCCTCGTTTCACCTGACTTCATCCTTGTTTTTAGTCTGTAAGCTGCTAAGCTAATTGCCCACAGCCAAGTTGATCTTCATGTCCTGGATTAAGAGACTGTATCAAAAACCCCTAGATATTTACTAAATCTAATTTATATTAATCTAACTCCCCTTACAGACATCTGCTAGGGACCCTGCCTCACTCTCTCTGTCCCCTTCTCAGCTGCAGAGGAAGAGACCCCCAGCCCCACAGAGCCCAGCACAGAGGCCCCAGAGCCCCCCGAAGAGCCGCTCCTGGGAGAGCTGACAGTGACTGGATCCTCCCCAGACTCCCTGAGCCTCTCCTGGACTGTCCCCCAGGGAGACTTTGACTCCTTCACTGTCCAGTACAAGGACAGTGATGGACGGCCCCAGGTGGTGCATGTCAGGGGCCAGGAGAGGGAGGCCACCGTGAGAGACCTGGAGCCTGGGCGCAAATATAAGATGAACCTGTATGGGCTCCATGAAGGGCAGCGTGTAGGCCCTGTGTCCACTGTGGGCGTGACTGGTAAGTGAATGTTAGATAGGTCTGTATGGAATGATCCTTTTTTTTTTTTACTTTTTTTTAATTTATTTTATTCATATGAGTGTGTTGGCTGCACATATGTCTTTGCACATATGTGTCCCTGAGGAGGTGGTGAGCCTCCATGTGGGTGCTGGGAATTGACCCAAGTCCTTTGCAAGAACAACAACTGCTCTTAACCACTGAGTCAACTCTCCAGCCCCATAGATGGTCCATTCTTATTCTGTTTTCTACCATCTTTGTAGTAACACTTGTTCTCACAGCAGCAAGGCTGTGTGAGCACTTCACTTTTCCTGGGGATATAGATCTAGATAGGACACTGATAATGAACAAAGTTTTGTACACAAGTCTGGCATACTGAATCAGTAGTTAACAAGGGTTACTTATACATGTATGGGTGAAGGGATACTTAAACATGGTTGACCCAAATGCAGGTGTATTACATAAATGCCAATGTCAACATGGATAGTGACTCACACAAGGTCCATCCTTGGAGCTTTCTCCAGCTCTCTTGCAAGTAATTGCTACTGCTTTGCTAATGTTGGGACAGACTTTGTGAATTTTGTAAGTTTCAAGAGCTTCCTGAGACTTATGAGTTTTCCCTACTTCCTGAGACTTGTGAGTT
>CAJQZJ010000247.1:1550490-1585713 GCA_907164525.1 Lophiomys imhausi | reverse complement strand
TTGTGAGTTTTCTCTACTTCCTGAGACTTGTGAGTTTTCTCTACTTCTTGAGCTTTTAAAGCTTTGTTTACTTTCTGGATGTTTTGCTTTGTTTTGTTTTTGAAACAGGGTCTCTCTACGTAGCCATGGGTGTCCTGGAATTCACTATGTAGACCAGATTTACTTGGAACTCACAGAGATCCTCCTGCCTCTGCCTCTTGAGCACTAGAATTAAAGGCACATGCCACCATACCTGGCTATTTCCTGAGTTCTAATGAAGTTTCCTCTAATAGGAAATGTTTCTGTTCTGAGGAAATAGCTGCACAATGCTGTATTCCTTCCTCTGGCTTTTACATTTCCACACACACACTTTTCTGCAGTGTTCCCTAAACCTTGGGAGTAAGGGGTAGAAATACTTCATTATTTTCTTTCATCTGTTGCTGAATATTGGGCCATTATGACACATCAACTGTAACTTAGTTTCAGCAATTTCATCAGTTATCTTTAACTGCAAGAAATAAGTTCCCTCCCATGATTAATTGATGTTGCTAGCAGCAGTAATCCATGGCTATAGATACAGATCTTAGAAGGCAATTCGATAGATATGTTATATCCATTTAATAAAGCAACAGCAGTTGCCTCTCCGTTGGGGCCTCCATCTTCTCCAGCCACAGGCTTTCGCCCTGGTTTACTGTACAAGATGTGTGTTCCCTCCCACGGAGCAGACCTTAAGTCTAATTATTGTCGTTCCCATAACAGTTGTGCTACTATTGTACCGGCGGGCTCATCTTGCCTGCATTGGTGGTTCTGTAGTATTCAGGACTCACAGCCAAGCAGGAATGTTGGTGATAATTTTCCCATAGCACCCTCCATGGTGCCTGTCAGTAATATAAATGCAGACCAGCAAGAAGGGGCTTTCTGGTTTAATCTCAACCTGACTTCTCCATGTTCTGCAGCAAGTGTGCAGTGTCTTCAGCAATAGAGATTCACCATCTACTTTAGCGTTGCAGCCAATAGCATTTTCCATAGTCTTAACTTTGTGACCTCCTTAGCCAACACCTCATAGGAAGGCAGCCTGCACCTCGCATTGGGATTTTCATTCAACAACCTTATAGCTTCTGGAAGTGCCCTTTCCCATTTGTGGAGGGCACCTTTCTTTCAGCTCTTTAACTCATGACTTTCCTGTTCTACAGGTGACTTCGTAGATATTTAAAATATTAAGAGATTAGCATGATGCCATCTATGCCATCAAATGCTTTCCTAGAGATGGACAAAATAACAATGCAGGGTCCCAGACCCATCCCATGACAAAAAGTAGGACAACAAATGCAGCCTTGAGGGAGTGCTCTGCTGTTGACCATTCCAAATCAATACAAATTAGTCTTGGGATCGAGCAGCAAAGGGACTAGTAAAGAAACACTGTCAGGGGCTGGAGGGATGGCTCAGCGATTAGGAGCACTGGCAGCTCTTCCAGAGGTCCTGAGTTCAGTTCCCAGCAGCCACATGATGGCTCACAACCATCTATAATGAGATCTGATGCCCTCTTTTGGCTGCTGGTGTTCGTGCAGATAGAGTAGATAGATAGATAGATAGATAGATAGATAGATAGATAGATCTATTTAAAAATGTTTTAATTAAAAAATAATGAAAATTTAAAAATTAAAAAACCAAAAAAGAAACATTGCCAAAACTCCAAACAAAAGGGTCTCACCATTTTCATCAATTGTTTTATCAAGAGAGGGACACTGAGGACAGTGACTTAGATGAAATGAGTTCATTGTCCTGTCTGGCCTTCCATAGCATGGACATTTTCCATAAACTGGCCTCCTCATCCAAGGACACTATTGCTTTAAGAGCTCTGTGTATATCTTTGCCCTTGATGGTCTTGGAGGAGCAACTCAGACCCATAGCTGTACTCGAACTACCATGCCTGCCGTTGGAGCTGAGTCCCCAATTCTGACAAGCTCCAGGACATCACTGTGGCCGTTGTCTTTTCATCAGCCCCATGTGCCGATACGATGACTATTGGAGGGGCCCCAGGCTACTTTAACAATTTCTATGCCTAGCTCAGATCCATGCTTTCTTGTAGGGGAGGAAGATACACTGCACACTCTGGAGGGGATAATTGTCCATCCCTAGGTCAAGTTTAACCTTTTTTTTTGTTTTTTTTGTTTTTTTTTTTTTTTTGAGACAGGATTTCTCTATGTAGCCCTGGCTGTCCTGGACTCACTTTGTAGACCAGGCTGGCCTCGAACTCACAAAGATCCACCTGCCTCTGCCTCCCAAGTGCTGGGATTAAAGGTGTGCGCCACCACCGCCCAGCAAGTTTAACCTTTTAATTCTGCACTGTCCTATCGTTTCTGTCTTCTGTGAACTGTTACTTGGGCAGAAAATCTATCAGAAGCTGTCTAGGGCAGCATTCTACTTGGCATTCTATTAATTTTTCCTGTACAAATTGTTTGCTCACTAATCTCGACATGTTTTCCTTTGACCAGAACAGATCCTTCAGTCTGCCTTGCCTTTCTCTCATTCCCTCTCACTTGCTTCTGCATTTTATAAGGACAGTTTACACACCGTTCAGAGACTATTCTTAGCTCCCTGAGATTCTGACTTACGGAGACCACATCCTATCCTGGGGTCCCCGCAAGTCACTGAAGCACTGTGTAGCTCTGGCTGGCCTAGAACTTGCTATGTAGGCCAGACTAGCCCCAAACTCACAGAGATCCACCTGCCACTGCTTCCTGGGCAGTGGGATTAAAGACATGGGCTGTCACATCTGGCTGCAGATCTCTTTCTTAGCGTTCCTGGAAATCCAATTTCATCTGACTTGATGAACTGGGCATCAATGTTGTCTCTCTCATTCCCGGTTCCCTCCAGCAACACCTTCTCCCCTCTGTTGCCTCTAAGTCCCTTACATTTGTGGGGACTAAGTGTCCCTGTTGGCTTCTATGAGCCATTTTATCAGGGGTTAATGTTCCCATTCTTCCTTGGGTTATGCAACCTCTGTCTCAAGGAGGGATGGGCTGTTAACGATACTTGGCTTCTCCATCTCCACTCAGATGAGTCTCATCTGTCTGTATTTCACAGCCACACAAAGCAAGGCTGTTGGAGGCTCTTTCATTGTTTCCAATTTAAGTCTTTTCCCAAGCTGTTCAGATGCTGAGTGTTCCCTCAACATCATGGTTTTACTGTCTGCTTATGAATCATGACTCTCTCTTCCTCTCCTCATGGTCAGACTGTTCAGACCTGAGGCCTGTTGTCTTCTGTCCCTCCTCCTTAATCATCCAGTTCCTCCCAGGGGTTCAAAGATTTTGTATCCTAGGAAGTGCTTCTGAGCCTGTGTTAGACCTGCATTCTCTTTACCTTGCATCCTGTCAGCTGGGAAGAAACCGTAAGCTAGTAGCCCCACCTTTCATCTTTTCTCTGCTTCCCCTGCCCCACCCCAGAAGCTAATGATCAGATAGCGTCCAGATGACTTTCCCCCACTGCAATTCTTCTCTTTTTTTTTTTGGTTTTTCAAGACAGGGTTTCTCTGTTTATATTTCTGGCTTTCCTGGACTCACTTTGTAGACCAGGCTGGCCTCAAACTCAACAGTGATCTGCCTGCCTCTGCCTCCCAAGTGCTGGGATCAAAGGCGTGCGCCACCACGCCCAACTTGCAATTCTTCTCTTATGTGGGCAAGTTCTTTCTGAGAAGGCAGCTGAGCTTCAGTTTCACATCTTTGCCTACAAAAAGACCACACAGCTGACACCATAACTTCCTTACCATCTTGTCCCATATGTGTTACTTTCAGGAGTTGCAATATCCTCTAGTCCATTTACTGTTTTGGGGGCATCCTAATAGCTTTGGCTGCACTCCCTAACCCCTACATCATGGAGCATGCAACCATCATCACAGTGAGAAGGTTCGCCACCTATAAGCACGTGGAGAAGGTGGCCATGTTGGGTTATCCCTGAATGTTGTGTGCCTCAGCATGTCAGGGGTCACAGTCCTACACTACTTAGTTCACCTGTGGTCTACTGGTCCATATTCCAGCACCAGTTATGTTGGCTGACTTTCCTGAGGAGACCTGAACATCTATCTATCTTATTCATGCCAGATGAGACACCAAAAACAGACTCAAGAAACAACTCCACCCATGTCTAGCTTAGTGAACCAACGTGTTCCCTCGGGTCACTTACAGGAATATGGCGATACAGGAGTGAAGACAGCTTAAAGGCTATCATCATGTAACCTAACTCCAGCATGGGTTACAGATAGCAAGAGCACGTCCCTGAAACTCCTGCATAGCTTGGGGCTGCTGGAGAATTTCTCCTCTCTATGATTTTTATGCTTCTAGAACCATGCTGAGGCCTTGTAAACCCTGTAAGCTTCAGGACATTCCTGAGAGAGACATGGAGGAATATTTCAGGTGGGAGGAAAAAGCTACACACCAACTTCCACAAATCAGACTCAGACCCAGCAGTGCATCATAGCCTACTATTCTGTTTCTGACGGGATCCTGAGAACTCACCAGGACAAGCCAAACAGCAGAGGCATCAGCCTTGGCATTTGATACTAAGCCCGTGCTGGCCTCAGATTCCTCACAGAGGCTCTGTCTTTGTGGGGTACATGTAGCCCTTGAGGGAACAACAAAGAGGCTAGTGTTTACACCATGTGCCTGTAAACCCACTCATTGATTTTATTTTTATTTTTTTCTTTTGGTTTTTGAGACAGGGTTTCTCCGTGTAGCTCTGGCTGTCCTGGAACTCGCTCTATGGACCAGGCTGACCTCAAACTCAGAGATCTACCTGCCTCTTCCTCCCAAGTGCTGGGATTAAAGGCATGTGCCACCACACCTGGCTTATTTATATTTTTGTTGCAATTTTAGACTTTTATTTACCTGCATCAGTTCATTCATTCCACAAAGAACCCCATGCCCTGACTGGGCACTGCAGAGCTGGCTGATCCCAGCCAGAGCCCTCCAACAAGTCATCTGGAATGACGGTGTCTGGGAGGGGGCGGACCAGGTTTCTATGTGGTCTTCCAAGACAGTTTGGAGCAAAGCCCTGAACCCAGTGAGAAAGGAAATGGCAAGAGGGCCAGAGCAGGGAGGCCCAGGGTAGTGGCCTTGTGGGGCCTGCCTGCTCAGACGGGGCAGGTGCTAGCGGCAGGGGAGAAGTCATGTGGGTTTGGTGGATACAAGAGGGGAAAGTCTAGGTGGGGCTCTAGGAATGGCAGTGTAGAAGGTACAGAAAAGACATGATGCAGTCTCTGTGGCCAGTGTCACTCCGCTCTTCAAGGCTTTGTTTTTATAAATGAGGGACTGAGGACAGGGAAAACCTAACCTGTCCCTGTGTGTGTCCATATCCAGAGGAGGAAGCTGTGACTGCACAGGTGGTGCCCACCGTGACCTCTGAGCCCCCTCCAGAGAAGCCCCACCTGGGAGAGCTGACCGTGACAGACGCCACCCCTGACTCCCTGAGCCTCTCCTGGACGGTCCCTGAGGGACAGTTTGACCATTTCCTGATCCAGTACAAGAACGGGGATGGGCAGCCCAAGGTGGTGCGGGTGCCAGGGCACGAGGACCAGGTCACCATCCCCGGCCTGGAGCCAGACCACAAGTACAAGATGAACCTGTATGGCATCCACAGTGGTCAGCGTGTGGGCCCTGTGTCTGCTGTTGGGGTGACGGGTGAGTTGAATGAGGGAGCCCAGGGTGGGACCTGCTAAAGAGGGCACCAGCTCTGAATAAGGATCAGTGGCCTGGGACTGGCTGGTGCCCCAGACTGGTGTGTTGAGACTGTGGCCTATGTACCTTTCCCTGGAGCTAGCCTAGCTCTCCTGTGGAGGGGGTGGAGACACCAAGCCTTTGCTGTACTGGGACTGTTCAGGTCCCCTCAGCTGGGACATAGGAGCTTGGGCATGTTGGCCAGCTGTCAGATAACCAGGGCCACAGCATCTCTAAACTGAGCTCAGGACACCCGATAACTATGGTTTCTGCCTCCTTCCCAAGACCTGAGGACATCAGCTAGGGATCCTGCCTCACCCCCTCTGTCTCCTTCTCAGCTGCAGAGGAAGAGACATCCAGCCCCACAGAGCCCAGCACAGAGGCCCCAGAGCCCCCCGAAGAGCCGCTCCTGGGAGAGCTGACAGTGACTGGATCCTCCCCAGACTCCCTGAGCCTCTCCTGGACTGTCCCCCAGGGAGACTTTGACTCCTTCACTGTCCAGTACAAGGACAGTGATGGACGGCCCCAGGTGGTGCGAGTCGGGGGCCAGGAGAGGGAGGTCACAGTGAGAAACCTGGAACCTGGGCGCAAGTACAAGATGAACCTGTATGGGCTCCATGAGGGGCATCGAGTGGGCCCTGTGTCCACCGTGGGCGTGACCGGTGAGTGTTAGTTGTGTCTGTGTGGGGAAACTGCTCCTAAACCACTCCTTTCCCAACCATCTTCATGGAAACACCTATGCTTAGCATCTAGGCTGCCTGGCATTTCTGACATTTCCACTGATCGGGCTCAGACCCAGCAGTGTGTCCAGAGCCTGCCATTCTGTGTTTCTAAGAGGACCCTGAGAAACAAGCTTCTGGTCCATGGGTCTGCTGGGCCCTAAGCAGCGAAGCCCCACAGCAGAGGTGTCAGCCTCTTGGGATGTGCTGGCCTGACTCCTCACAGAGAGATTCTGTCTTTGTGAAGTTCTCTGGCCCTCGAGGAAAGAGGGAAGCGGGTCGTAATACAGAATTTAGTCTGCGTACATGCAAACCTGCTGCAAGCCTTCTTTTCTTTGTTTTTCTCCTTCCTTCAACTTAAACTTTTATTCACATGCATCATTTCCCTGGTCTGGGCACTGTGGGGCCGAGTGTCACTGTTCACAAGTCAGAGCTCCCCAAGATTCACCTGGAATGAGCTGTGGACTGACACTCCAAGAGTGGGAACTGTGGGCTACTCGGGGGTTAAGAGACATTGGGCTTGAGTTAGCTGCCTTGCAAACATGTTAGCAAGTGGAGCTCAGCTCTGAACGACGCCATCAGCAGATCCCTCACCACCTGTGAGATCACTGACCGCCACCTGAGGGAAAGTGTCTAGTGGGACCAGAAAGCCAGAATTGTTTGAAGTAACTCCATTGAGGACTGTTTGGTCATTTTGTAGAAATGTTCAAGTCACAGTGAAGCGTTGCACACGGGTTAACATGGGCCTCACAGTTAAGGAGACAAGCAGAAGGCCCAAGTACAGCAAAGAGCACAAAATAAGGGACTCCTGGGGACAAGAACAGGACCCGTAGGGACACTAAAGCAGCCTGTTCATTAAGACCACTGACACCTGAGGTCAAACAGGAGTTGACTTGGTGACAGGGCGGAGTGAAGCCTCCTGTCTTGCAAGGAGCAGAAGGCTAGAAATGACCTAGTCCATGAGGAACAGAAATTTGTGGGATGTCTTCTGAGCTGTCCAGTGGTCTTGAAAGGTTGACAGAGAACTGGGGGCAGCTTGGAAACCTGGGGTTCCAGCCAGGACTAGGCACTCAGTCAGTTTCATGCTGCAAGCCCGGATCTGTCATTGGAAGTCCTCGTTCAAAGCCTGGGCTTCCTGATGGAGAACAGCTGGCTAGCAGGAAAAGGTGGAATGAGCCTGAAGACAAGGGACCAGAGTCTAGTCTGAACCCTAGAGAAGGGAGATGGTGGCCCAGTCAAGATTCTGGGATAGAAGAGGTGGAGGCAGGGGGAGTGAGGTAACCAAGAGAAACACAGCAAGAGTCTGGAGTGTATTGAGCCCAATAGCAACTGGGACTCAGCCTTGGACAGGGGGTTTCCAGGTTGGTCAGTGCAAAGATCTGTGCCCACTGAGACAGCAGACATCAAGGACAGCCAGTTGAGGGAGGCGGTTCTGTGGAGCATGTTTAAAAGAGACAAGTGCTGGAGGGAGGGGAGAAGTGACATGGGGGTTGGCAGATGTCTGCGTTGGATCTAGGAATAGCAATGTGGAAAGAACAGAAAAGTTGAGTGGTGGAGCCATTGGCTGGTAACTTTGTTTTTATAAATGTTCTTTTGTATTCTAACTGAACATAGAGAAAAGCTAATTTGGTGTGTGTGTTTGTGTCCAGCTCCAGAAGAGGAAGCTGTGACCACCCAGGTGGTGCCCACCACAACTGCTGAGCCCCCTCCTAGCAAGCCACGCCTGGGAGAGCTGTCGGTGACAGATGCCACCCCTGACTCCCTGAGCCTCTCCTGGACGGTCCCTGAGGGACAGTTTGACCACTTCCTAATCCAGTACAAGAACAGAGATGGGCAGCCCAAGGTGGTGCGGGTGCCAGGGCACGAGGACCAGGTCACCATCCCCGGCCTGGAGCCAAACCACAAGTACAAGATGAACCTGTATGGCATCCACAGTGGTCAGCGTGTGGGTCCTGTGTCAGCTATTGGGGTGACGGGTGAGTGGATGCTGGGAGACCCCAGGTTGGACACATCAGGAAGTGAAACCTCAAACTTTTTTGTGACTTATGGGCAGGGATCAGTGGTTGGGTACTGTTAGTACCCCGGGTCTGCTTAGCAGAACAGACCTGCTTGCTGGTGCCCTACTGTGCCTTTGTGTGCCTTCTGGGGCTGGCCAGTCTTCCTGGACAACAAGGCCATAGAGGCCTTTGTGGTGCTGCTGGCTGTCCAGGTCCCCTCAGCTGGGACATAGGAGCTTGGGTATGTTGGCCAGCTCTCAGCTGAGTAGGACACCAGGTTCCAAGGGGGCTTCTCTAAACTGACCTCAAGACCCCCTTGGTAATTATGGCTTCTCTGTCCTCACTTGAGGACACCTGCAGGTGACCCTGCCTCACCCTCTCTGTCTCCTCCTCAGCTGCAGAAGGAGAGACCCCCAGCCCCACAGAGCCCAGCACAGAGGCCCCAGAGCCCCCCGAAGAGCCGCTCCTGGGGGAGCTGACAGTGACTGGATCCTCCCCAGACTCCCTGAGTCTCTCCTGGACTGTCCCCCAGGGAGACTTTGACTCCTTCACTGTCCAGTACAAGGACAGTGATGGACGGCCCCAGGTGGTGCGTGTTGGGGGCCAGGAGAGGGAGGCCACTGTGAGAGACCTGGAGCCTGGGCGCAAGTACAAGATGAACCTGTATGGGCTCCATGAGGGGCATCGAGTGGGCCCTGTGTCCACCATGGGCGTGACCGGTGAGTGAAAACTCCCTCTCTGCTTTTCCCTTCTTCTCCAGCCCTCCTCATCCCCATTTCCAGTCTGGTCTGTCCTTCCCTCTCCAATTCTTCCAAGCTGCACCTCTAGCTTCATACATTGAGGTTCTTTTCCCTCTCCCAACTAGAATAGATTGGGGCCAGTGCCGTCATCCTCGGAGGGTGCTTGAGGCCCTGTCCTCCACACAGCTCCTCTCCTCCCTCCACTCCAGAGCCTCACTGAGTCCCTTCATTCCTTCCACCCTGGCTGCGTCTCTGGGTGTTTCGTGACACATAGTATTCTCTGAATCTGGGCTACCTGGGTTGGAATCTGCCTCCAACGGGACTGTGTGGTTTTGAAGCCTTTCTTAATGCAGTGACAGCTATCATGTTGTGCCTCTAAGCTAGCGGTTCTCAATCTCCCTAGTGCTGGGACCTTTCAAACTTTTTAAAGAGTTTTATTTATGCATTTTATGTACACGATTGTTCTGTGTACACCTGCATGCCAGCAGAGGGTATCGGATCACATCACCATAGCGGTAAGCCACCATGTGGGTGCTGGGAATTGAACTCAGGACCTCTGGAAGAGCAGCCAGTGCTCTTAATCTCTGAGCCATCTCTCCAGCCCACTGCAATCCTTTAATACAGTTTTTCATGTCGTGACCCACAACCATAAATTTATTTTTGTTGCTACTTTATAACTGAATTATTGCTACTTTTTTATTTGTTTGTTTTTGAGACATGGTTTCTTGTGTAGTCTTGGCTGTCCTGGAACTCTCTCTCTCTGTAGAACAGGCTGGCCTTGAACTCACAGAGATCTTCCTGTCTCTGCCTCCTGAATACTGGGATTGAAGACATGAACTACCACCACCCAGCTAATTTTGCTACTGTCATGAATCTTAGTGTAAATATTTTTGGAGGCAGAAGTTTGTCAAAGGGGTTATGACCCACAAGTTGGGAACCACTGGGCTAAACGTGGGAGGGGTGCAGAGCTCACTGCACCAATTGTCTATAGGTGTGGCTGTGGCCAAGGCTGGGGAGAGGGTTATTTATTTTTTTTTCCCAGCCTGAGGCAGCCTGGTCCCCCTCAGCAGGGTCTGTCTGCAATTCTTAGCCTCCTCCGCTCTGTTGCAGCCCCTCTGACCGCAGAGCCCCGCCTGGGGGAGCTGGCCGTAGTAGAAGCTACTTCCACTACTATGCACCTGTCTTGGACCATCGCCCAGGGCCCCTTCGACTCCTTCCTAGTCCAGTACAAGGACGGGCAGGGGCGGCCCCAGACGGTGCCCGTGAGCGGAGACCTGGGTGACGTCACTGTCTCAGGTTTAGACCCGGCCCGCAAGTACAAGTTTCTACTCTTTGGACTCCAGGGTGGGAAGCGCCATGGCCCTGTCTCCGCAGAAGCAAAGACAGGTGAGCCTGGACCCCGCAGCCCCAAGCAGCCTTTGCCCCCTTGTGGCGACTGTCGGAATTTCATGTTTCTGTGCCCCACATTCCAGATCTTGGAGTTTGGTGACCCATTTCTTTTGTCAGGTCCACTCAAATTCATATCTTCACTCCCGTCCCTCTCCCTGCTGTCCTCAGCACAGGGCAGGAGGCACACTTGATCGCTTTGTTGTTCTTTTTGTTTTCCGAGACAGGGTTTCTCTGTGTATATTTCTGGCTGTCCTGGACTCACTTTGTAGACCAGGCTGGCCTCAGACTCACAGAGATCCGCCTGCCTCTGCCTTCCGAGTGCTGGGATTACAGGCGTGTGACACCACACCCCACTTACATCCTTTGATGGAGGCTGTTTTATTCCTAGCCCTGCTGATCACCCCCTTCTGATTACCAAGACCAAAGCCTCAGTACCCTTCAAACTGTCTCTGCCCCACACTCTCTAAGCAGCTTCTTCTCCTCACCAGCCTCAGTCACAAAGCTCCTTCCTCGTCTTGGGGAGCTGACGATGACAGACGCCACCCAAAACTCCGTGGATCTCTCCTGGACTGTCCCCGAGGGTGAATTCGACTCCTTCCTAGTCCAGTACAAGGACAGGGCAGGGCAGCCCCAGGTGGTGCCTGTGGCTGGTGACCAGAGAGATGTCACAGTCCCCAGCCTGGAGCCCAACAGAAAATACAAGTTTCTGCTCTTCGGCCTGGTAGGCCACAAACGGCTGGGCCCAGCCTCTGTGGAGGGCACCACAGGTGAGCTCCGGCCCTGCCTCCGGTCCTGGCAAGCTCCCATCCCCAGGGACTTCCAAGGAACTATCCTGTGTTCAACCTGAGAGTAAAGGTCCAGAGACCAGGCCTAGGCCTTGCCAATGCATGACATGGATAAGCCCCACCATGCCTCCCTCACCTATGCTGACTGGCAGTCCACTCCTCCCCTGTGCTGACTGGCAGCCCACTCCTCACCTGGCCCCAGTGTCTTCTTCCTTCCCTCTCTGAGTTATGAGATGAAGAGAGCTTGGCCACAGAAAGACTGTGGAAAAAATCTGATGGTATTGTGCCAATGGCTCAGCCTCAAGGAAGGGATGGGCATGACCTCCAAGGAGACATCTGGGCCTGGAGCCCTCAGACACCATGAATCTCCCCCGAACCCTTATTACACAGGCTTGTCCAACCATCACCTGTCAACTGCCACCCTCACTTCCCCACGGCAGGACCGCAGAGCCATGTTGTGTCAACAGGTGTCTGCCCCTGAGGCGACACGTGGACCCTTGCTTTTCCCTGGAGTCTCTTAACTGAATCTTCCCCACCCCTGAATCTTTCCTCAGCTCCCCTGCAGAAGACACCGCAGCCCCACCTTGGGGAACTAGAAGTAACAGGAGAGAGCTCCAGCTCCCTGCATCTCTTATGGACTGTGGCCCAGGGTCCCTTTGACTCCTTCCTGGTCCAGTACAGAGATGGGGACGGGCAGCCCCAGACAATGCTCGTGGCTGCAGACCAGCGAGAGGTCACCATAGAGGGTCTGGAGCCAGACAGGAAGTACAAGTTTCTGCTCTATGGGTTCACTGGAAGAAAACGCCTGGGACCCATCTCTGCCCTGGGAGTGACAGGTGAGGCTTCCCTGCCTGGTACCAGCTGCAGGCTGACAAGTCTGAAGACAGAGGGGCTGAAGGGAATGGATGGGTAGGAGGGGCAGAGGCCCGTCCAGAGAAGGAAGGGTTTTTGCACACCCCAGGTGTTGATCAGTCATTTGAAAGAACAGGAGCAGAGACAAGGAGGAGCGAAAGGCCTTAAGGGTCTCCTGCTCTCCCGACACCTCTAATCCCCTTCATGGACTCTTCCACACTGCCCTACTGGAGCAGTGTTATCTCCTCGAAGAGTAGGCTTGCCACATGAGTGCATACCTCCTGTTCTATGGAACCAGGGATGCATTCTCAAATGAAAAATCACTGGGAAGTCCAACATGCAGAGGTCCCCTTCAGATTGCCCAGGCCAAGGGCACGTAGCTAGTGTGACTTGCCGGGCACGTACACCAGCCAGTGCCACCCTCAGCTGCTCTCAAAAGGCTCTAAGGGTGAGGTGAGGGCAGACCCTGAGGACCCAGTGCTTGGGGGCGGCCGATGTACCAGGAGCTGGGAGAGGGGAAGTGAGTCCCTGGTCCAGACACAGCAAGGAGTAGAAGGAGGACAGACAGACACCACAGCAAGAGATCCTAGGGCTGGTCTCAGGCCTCCTGGGTGGCAGGACACACTGCCAAGGCAGTGGAAAACAAATTCAAGAACTGGCTCCTGCTCCCCCTCTTTCGTCTCTTGGGCTGTAAAGTGTCACCAGTCCCAGGGCAGCCTCATAACCCTTCCTTTGAAGGGCAAGACAGAAAGGGCAGAGCCCCATGGCACCTCCATGAAGGTTCTGCCCTGGTTTCTCCCATGCAGCTCCAGAAGAGGACACATCAGTCCCAAACCCCACTGAGCTCCCTGAAGCACCCCGCCTGGGGACACTGGCAGTGACCGAGGCAACCCCAGACTCCCTGCGCCTCTCCTGGGGCGTGGCCCGTGGCCCCTTTGACTCCTTTGTGGTCCAGTACCGGGACACAGAGGGGCAAACCCAGGCCCTGCTTGTCGATGGGGACCAGGACAAGGTTCTCATCTCAGGCCTGGAACCCAGCACTTCCTACATGTTCTTCCTCTATGGCCTCCGTGAAGGGACACGCTACGGACCTGTCTCTGCAGAAGGCACCACAGGTAGGGCCAGGCCTGTGCTATCCTAGACTGGGCTAGGAAGGGGAGAAGGTGGCATTCAGAAGTGCCACAGGGGAGGCATGAGGAGACACCCAGAAAGAGTTGAGGTAGTTTGTCCTACACTCCCCCTGCCTCTGAGCATCCCTCCTGTGGCTCTGTCCCCCACTAGCCCAGCTTTACTGACCTTAGGATTAGGACCACGGTTAGAACTGGTATGCATCTGTCTCCTATCCACGACCCACAGGCCCAGTACCTGCTGGTCAGACTCCAGGGGACCCGGGACCCCGCCTGTCCCAGCTGTCAGTGACAGATGTGACTACCAGTTCCCTGCGGCTAAACTGGGAAGCCCCACTTGGGGCTTTTGACTCCTTCCTACTGCGCTTCGGGGTCCCCACACCAAGTACCCTGGAACCACATCCTCGCCCTCTGCTCCAGCGAGAGCTGATGGTGCCAGGGACGCGGCGCTCAGCTGTGCTCCGGGACCTGCATCCTGGGACTGTGTACGGCCTTACCCTATATGGGCTACGAGGGCCACTCAAGGCAGACAGCATACAGGGCACCGCCCGCACCCTCAGCCCAGGTGAGGGCTCACTGGGCACCAAAGAGAGGGCTCTGTACTGTGCGGGGTGGGACCCAGCATGTAAAGTGTGTCCAGTGGGTGGGGTTGAAGGACTCGAAGGCACCTGGAGAGTGATATCTGTCCAGGAAGCCTGCCAGAGAGGGACGGTGGGCTTGTCTGGAGCCAGAGTACCCATGGAGAATGGGCAGAACCGTTCCCTCACCACTGTACCTGTCCCTTGCCATCCTCAGTTCTGGAGAGCCCCCGGGACCTGCAGTTCAGTGAAATTGGGGAAACATCAGCCAAAGTCACCTGGGTGCCACCGCCATCCAGGGTGGACAGCTTTAAAATTTCCTACCAGCTAGCAGATGGAGGTGACGACCCCTTTCTGCCACGTCCTCTCTTGCCCACCCCGACCCCTGCACCCTCTCTAGCTTCTCTCGGGCCTCTTGGGTGACCCCCAGGCTCCATACCTGTTTGCAGGAGAGCCACAAAGTGTGCTTATGGATGGCTGGACCCAGACCCAGATCCTCCAGGGGCTGATCCCAGACACTCGCTATGAGGTGACCGTGGTCTCTGTCCGTGGCTTTGAGGAGAGTGAGCCTCTTACAGGCTTCCTCACCACGGGTAAGAAAGACCCCCCCAGCACCATGGGAAGCAGGGGAAGCAGGGAAAACAAGTGCAGGGTGAGGGAAAGAGGGAGGAAGGAGACTCTAATGAAGGAGGAGCCAGCAGAGTTGGGAGGGTTAAGGGTAGGGGTGCCTCTGAGCCCCCTGTTTTCTCCCAGTTCCTGATGGTCCCACCCAGCTGCGTGCATTGAACTTGACTGAGGGGTCTGCCCATCTACACTGGAAACCCCCCCAGAACCCCGTGGACAAATACAACGTCCAGGTCGCATCCCCTGACGGTGAGAGTGGCTAAACCTCAGAAGAGTTTGAGGCTGGATGGGGGGGGAACAGGGTACAGCATGGGCCGGTAGGAGCTAATGCCCACCTCCACTCCCAGCCCCACCCCTGCAGGGCTCAGCACCTGGCAGTGCTGTGGACTACCCACTGACCGACCTGGTGCCCGACACCAACTACACAGCCACCGTGCGTGGTCTCCGGGGTCCTAACTTCACCTCTCCAGCCAGCATTACTTTCACCACAGGTATAGCCAGGGGTGCACGTGGGATGGGTCATAGGAGAGGTTCAAGGGACCAGATATGGACCTTGTCTCTGTCTCCCCCATCTTCCCTTTCCAGGATTAAAGCCCCCCCAGGACCTGGAGGCCAAGGAAGTGACTCCTCGATCAGCCCTGCTCACTTGGACTGAGCCTGAAGTCCCACCCACAGGCTACCTGCTCAGCTTTGACACCCCTGGAGGACAGATTCAGGTACCCACCCCTGCTTCACTGGCCATCTGCTTTCTGTACCTAGATTTGGAGGTGCCACCTCTGGCTCTCCCAGGGAATCTCCATCTCATCCTTTCCTGACCTGTCCCTTGTCTGTCTCCAGGAAATCCTGCTTCCAGCAGGAACCACCTCACACTGGCTTCTTCGCCTCTTCCCCTCCACCTTCTACAGCGTCCAGCTCCGGGCTGTTTGGGGAGAGAGCCTCACACCTCCTGTGTCCACTTCCTTCACTACAGGTTCTGGCTCTGGGGTTTGAGGTTAAGGTGGGCAGCTGGAGTCTGGGATTTGGGGAAGAGGACAGACAGACAGACTCTCTGCCTCCTCACCGCAGGTGGGCTGCAGATCCCCTTCCCCCGGGACTGCGGGGAGGAGGTGCAGAATGGGGCCAGCACCTCAAAGACCACCACCGTCTTCCTCAACGGCAACCGCGAGCGACCTTTGGATGTGTTTTGTGACATGGAGACAGACGGAGGTGGCTGGCTGGTGGGTTCCGTTCAGAGCCTGGGCACTTGAGCAGCACAGGGGCCAGGAGCCACAGCCTGATGCTGCCCGTGCCTGCTTTCTAGGTGTTCCAGCGCCGCATGGACGGACAGACAGACTTCTGGAGAGACTGGGAGGAGTACGCCCATGGTTTTGGGAACATCTCCAGGGAATTCTGGCTGGGTCCGTGCCTCATAGGGCTGGGGGAGCCAGGGAAGGGTTGGCAAGGCAGTCCTGTGGACCCCAGGACCCTAATGACTTATACCCTACCCCAGGCAATGAGGCCCTGCACAGCCTGACGCAGGCTGGAGACTACTCTCTGCGTGTGGACCTGAGGGCTGGAAACGAAGCTGTGTTCGCCCAGTATGACTTCTTCCGCGTGGACTCAGCAGAGGAGAACTACCGCCTACACCTGGAGGGTTACCACGGCACTGCAGGTAAGGGTGGGCCCAGGATGGGGTGGGGGTTGGGCGTGAGGGTGGTCCTCAACACACCTTCCCACGCCCTGCCAGGTGACTCTATGAGCTACCACAGCGGCAGTGTCTTTTCTGCCCGCGATCGAGACCCCAACAACTTGCTCATCTCCTGCGCTGTCTCCTACCGCGGGGCTTGGTGGTACAGGAACTGTCACTATGCCAACCTCAACGGGCTCTATGGGAGCACAGTGGACCACCAGGTGGGGGCCGTGGGGGCGGCAGGGCTCCAGACTGGGGACCTGGGTGACCTGGGCCGGAGTACTTTCACATGAATGACTGAACTTGTTAGGCCTCAGAGGCTCATCTGTGAGATGGGGACAATTATACCAACCTCACCAATGAAACTTGAAAAAACTGTTTATTAGTGGGTGGAAGGCACCAGCTGGGGGAGCACAGGGGAGACGGGTGGGACCTGGGAGTCGCCCACAGGAGCATGGCCGGGACAAGTGAGGAGGTGCTGAGGTGGCACTGGCTTGACTACCCTCTGACGACCTTTCCTCAGGGACTGAGCTGGTACCACTGGAAGGGCTTCGACTTCTCGGTGCCGTTCACGGAAATGAAGCTGAGACCCAGAAACTTCCAGGCCCCCACCAGGGGCAGCTGAGCTGCTGTCCACCTCACTCACGCCCCAGTATGACTGCCGAGCACTGAGGGACTGTGCCCAGAGAAGAGCCAGTGTGTGCCTCTACTGTGCCTGTCTCACGGAGGAACCCTTCTCTGCCACAGTCTCACAGCACCATGTTTACAGGGGGGAGGGGAGGGTAATGAAGCAATAAAGGAGAAACTGAGGCACAAGGCTGATACTGGTCCTATCCTGTCGAGGATTTCTGGCCCTGGTCTTGGGACACCAGGTTCCTGGGCTGCAGCCGCACCTGGAAGGGGTGAATCAAGAGATTGACACCATTTTCAGGGACGGGTTGCAGGGAGGGCAGGGTGCCATCTGGTGGTGGCAGCAGCGTGAAGGCCTGGAGCAGTCGAGCCAGCACCACAAAGAGCTCCAGCCGCGCCAGAGGCTCACCCAGGCACGCGCGTGCCCCACAGCCAAAGGACGGTGTTCTGGGGCTCTTGCCAGGTTCCAGGAAGCGACCTGTGGGTGGTGGGCAAATGGCTAGGGGAGCTTGTTGCAGCAGTGGAGGCCGGGCCTCTTCCACTCCCTCGCCCGACCCCCTCATACCGGGCCAGAACTCGTTGGGCCGTTCCCAGACCATTTCATCCAGGTTGGCACCTTGGATGTTGGGGATGATGACCGCGTCTTTGGGGATGTCATAGCCAGAGATGCTGAGGGAAGGTGGAGTCAGGAGCTGCCCAGAGCCTGGAGAGGCCTGCCTCCCTCAACCCTAACCCCAGGGAATCACCTGCTAGCCCGAGTGGTGCGATGGGGCAGGGCCAAAGGCACCACGGGCCGCAGGCGTAGCACCTCAGCAATGGTGGCCATGAGTAAAGGCAGCTGTGCTCGGTTCTTGTACAGGGGCTGGGAGCTGGGGCTCAACTTGAGGTCTAATTCTTCCTGCAGTCGCTTCTGTATCTGAGAAGAAGGGGTAAGGCTGGGGTCTAGGGGCCAAACTTTGCCAGGGTGTCTCATAGCCACCTAGCCTGCAGTCCGTCCCTCGGGCCTTTCCAACTGAGCCTAGAGCCCCCTCTGTGAGCATAACCCAGGTCAGGCAGTCAAGGGCCAAGGAGCCAGAAGGAGCACCTCAGGGTGATGAAGCAGAAAAGCCACAGCCCAAGAGAGTGTGGTGGCTGTGGTCTCGGTGCCACCGATGAGAAGGTCCACCACCGACATGTGCACGTGCCTTTCGTGGAGCTGTCCTGTGTCTCTTTGCTGCTCCACTCCTTGAAGCATATAGTCAATCATGTCCTTCCACTGGCCCGCTGTCAGGCTGTCCTGCAAGGGGGGGGGGGGGGGGGCAGGGAAAGCCGGCTGAGGGTCTAGCTTGGGGAGTGCCGAGGGGATGGCCAGAGGAGCTGGTCCCCCTGTGGTCCCCACCTTGTGCCTCTTCAGCTGCTGCCTTACTATACGATCCCTATTCTCCTGGAACCGCTTCAGCTTCCAGAGGCCTGGATTGGGGAGAAACTGGGACAGGAAGGGAAGTCAGCTGCAGGATGGAGAATAGTGCCCCGCCCCCAACCCAGGGCAGTCTGGACTGCACTTCCTCACCCTGAGAAAGGGAATTATGTTCAATATTTGGATGGACCAGTGGTTCCAGGCTTGCAACAAGTCCTGGACGCAAGTGTGAATGGTGTGTTCCAAAGCACTGTCCTGCCAGAAGAGGAGAGTGTGCTTAACCCTGAGTTCAAGACCAGCAGAGGGACAGGAGGGGCTGAGGGGATGGGCCCAAGGGGCAAGAGGGCAGCACCAACCCTGTCTCCAAAAGTGAGCTGGCAGATGACACTGCACGTAAGCAAAGAGAACTCCTTGTAGATGGCCACGGGGGTGCCAGCCTGGGCTCTCATGCTCTATGGAGGAGACACAGGCTACAGGGGCTGTGAGGACTTCAGGGTACTGGGGAAAAGGGAAGCTGACCCAAGAGGGTTAAGCCACAAAAGCCCAGCCTCACCTCACAGAATTCCTGGGTCAGCTGCTCTACTAGGGGTTCCATGGAGTCCCGCATGCCCACCACCAGGGCTGAGCGAGAGAGTTTCTTGTGGGCCTTCCACGTTAGAGAGTAATCCCCCAGTGATAAGTCTAACTGTTCTGCAGGAGGAATGGTAGAAAGAGAGGATGGCAAGCAACCAAGGAAGCCAAAGGCCTGACCTGCCTCCCCCAGTCCAAGAAGTACCCTCAGCCCAGGGCAATGGCCACACCAGGTGGATCTCTTTGAGTTTGAGCCCAGTCTGATCTACATAGTGATTTTCAGCCCAGCAAGAACTACATAGTGAGACCCAATCTCAAGAAAAAAAGATGTGCCCCAACTCTTACCACATAGTAACCGGGGTCGGCCAGCAAAGTCCACCCACTTTTGGATCAGGGCCTCCTCAATGCTCCTATTAGAGTTCAGCACCACCACATCTGGGGGAAACAGCATGTCAGAGGGGAAACATGGGTCACAGGAAGACAGAAGGCCGGCTCACCTTGTAGCCCCAAGCGGATCCTGTAGATAGGCCCGAGTTTCTGAGCTAGGCCAAGCAGGTAGATGGGAAGGTTAGGCTGTAGAAAGTGCAGGAATCCCGGGGCAAGAGGCGGGAGGTGGAGGTTCCAGAGCTTCCACTGGCCCCACAGCCAGCTGGTGCCAGCTAGCAGCAGCAGCAGGAGCAGGAGCAGCCCAGGTAGCAGCATGGCTGAACACTTACTTGTGCAAGGTCTTGATGTGGCCTTTTATAGCCCTTGGCCCCAGCCAACCACTCTGCCCTATCTCTGCTCCTTAGCCTCAGTCCCTTCCCACTTGTGCCCCACACACAGTCGCGTGCTTTCAAATTGGCACAGTCCCATCGGCCTTGGAGAGTCCATTGATCAAAGATGGGACCATCCATCAAGAAGAAAGGAAGAGATGCAGAGCCCTGACCTTTCCATATCACAACCAGTTTCCTAACTGTGTGTCAGCCATGGGGGCTGAGGGGTCCCCCGAGCCCAGCCCCTCTCATCATACCTCACCTTGGACCAGCTGAGCGGAGTGAATTTGTCCCAGAAAAAAGTAATAAATGGCACACTGTGCCCAATATGCCTTTTGGGTTTACCTATAGTCCCTACAAGCATTTTATTATTATGTATTATTGCTGCTACTTTATGTTTGTGGTACTAGGGCATGAGAGCCCAATGGTCGAACCCAGGAGCTCATACATGTTCTAGGTAAGCCCTCCACTGCTAGCTGAAGTCACAGTCCCATAGGACTTAGGTATACATAGGGGTATCCCATAGGCATACCCCATTTTTGTTAAGTTTGACAAAGAGACTCACTAAGTTGTCCAGGGTACCTTGAACTCACTCTATAGCTCAGGCAGGCCTCAGATTTTGAATCCTCCTTTAGCCCTTCAAATAGCTGGGATGACACACATGAGTTGCCATCCCTGGCTCCCCGTGCAGGTCTTTGTTGATGTTCTTGGCTTTGCTTTGAGACTTCTTTGGTGGGGGAACAGTGGAGGGTACGTGTGTGTACTATATGTCATGTGTGTGGAGCCAAAAGCCAAGCTCGGGTGGTCTGTCCAGAGCTTTCATTTTCCTGGAGCCCCCTGATTTAGCTAGGCAGGCTGGCCACTGAGCCCTAGGGATTCTCCTGTCTCTGCCTCCCCATTTCTGGAATGACAAGCATGTGCCACAGGGCTGGAGAAGTGGATCAGTGGTTAAGAGCACCATCTGCACTTGCAGAGGACCTGGGTTCAGTTCCGAGCACATACATGACAACTCTCAACCTTCTGTAACTCCAGTTCAGAAGTTCCAGTGCCCTCTTCTGGCTCTAGAAAACACACGGGTTTTCTCTGGCTGTTTAGTTTTACATTTATTTATTATACTTTATGTTGTTTGTGTGAGTAAAACTGAGCAAATCAAAAAAATCCTATGTGCTACCACAACCAGACTGACTCTCTCTCCCTCTCCCTCTCTCTCTCTGTCTCTCACTCTCCCTCTCCCTCTCTCTCTCTCTGGAGACAGGTCTCACTATGTGGGCCTGGTTGGTCTTGAAGTCAATATGTAGCCCAGGGTGACCTTAAAGTGATACGTCTGTCTCCATGTCCAAACGCTGGGATTACAGGAAAGTACCGCAATGCCTGGCCCAGCGCCAAACTTATTCGGGTTCTTTCCTTGTCAGAAAATGTCTGGGGCTAGGTACGGTGGTGCTTGCCTGGAATTTTGGCACATAGGAGTCAGCGGCAGGAGGATTGAGCTTGAGATCAGCCTGGGCTACATAGCAAGACCCTATCTCAGAAGAAACAAGGCTGAGACAGGCTCAGTGTTAGTGTTGAGTGCCTCACACTGAGAGGCACTGGGATTTACAGCAGCACCACACAACAAAGTGTGCACAGGAAAAGGAGCCACAGTCCCGCCCTGCTTTGGAACAAACAATGTGTACCAGATGCTAACTGCTTCCCCACCAGCACGCTACCCCGTACACCAGTGCCCCGTTCCTTACTGATGATGCTTTGGTCAAGGCTGAGTTGCTTGAGAGTGTGCACAGCTGCAAAGAGGCAGAACCAGGCTCCAGCAGGCAGCCTCCACCATTGGCTGAAACAACAACAAAATGAACAACTTGAGCTGAAAACCAACAAACAAACCCCAAAACTATCACAGATGTGCAAGGACTCTCAGGGAACCTGAGACTAGGAAAGGAGAAGAAGAGCCTTGCTTGCCTTCAGAAGCCAGAGGCCAGGCATAGGAGACAGAAAAAAGTTTACCACGTGCTCTTCCTTTCTCTCCACCATGGAGCCTTCTGTGTTTTAGGCACAGGTAGAACAAGGCAAACTTGAGAGTCAGGGCCCACAGGTTACAGAACCAGCTCAGGGAGAATATGGATCCCACTGTGATGGAAACAACCCAGGCCTCCCCAGGAGGGACCAGAGGAGACACAGCTGGGTCAGAAGTTGTAGCTGTAAGAGATAGGGTTTTGGCTGGGAGTGGTGACAGATGCCTTTAATCCCAGCACTTGAGAGGCAGAGGCAGGGGAATTTCTGTGAGTTCAAGGCCAGCCTGGTCTACAAAATGAGTCCAGGACATCCAGGACAATTATACAGAGAAACCCTGTCTCAAAAACAAAACAAAACAAACAAACAAACAAAAAAAAAAAAGATGGGGTTTCCCCAGAACCAGATCAGTGGCACTTGATAGGGGGCATTTGGGAGCCTAGTAGAGTGTCTGGGGACACTATTCCTAAAGGGCAGCAGAGCTCAAGGAGAATTCCCATGTGGTGGAGGTTTTGGATTTCTTTTGAACACAGTTATGTTGAATTGATGTGTAAAACTTGTGGGAGTGCTTCTGAAAAGCAGTCTCATAAAAGGGTCATAGGAAGTCAGCCTGAAGACTTGAACCTGTGGGGAACTTGTGATTTGGAACAGGCGTACCTCTGGGAGGAGGGGATCAGGTTAGCCAATGAGAAAGTATCCTGGTGCATAATTAGGGAGGGCACATATAAAGGAAGGCCCAGGGACCGTGAAGAAGGGGCCTTTGCTTGGCATTGCTTTTCAGTGCTACTCCACTTTGAAAGACTCTAGACCCAAGACATTTGGGGACCTGTGGCCTAGACTGAGCTGAGCCCATATTGGGCTGAGGCCAGGTCAAGCCTCAGTTTGGAGCTGTGTAAAAGCCATGGCCACAGACCTACCCAAAGACCGAGGTGCCAAGGGGACGGGCACCAACAGATGGTGAAGAGATGTCTGTACTTGCTAGCCGGAGCCTTGGGGCGGAGCCAAAGTTGGGTATAGCCCAGGTGAACCAAGCAGCTGAGGCCAGAGACCCACCAAACAGCCACCGGAGAAGGCAGAGGCCAGCTGAGGAGAGCAAAGCCTGTCCTGTGGAGCTTCAGCGGGGCTGGACAGACAGCACCAAGGCCTAGGCAGAGAAAAGGCTACAGAAAGCGGCACCTACCCTGAGCAAGCTCAAGGAGGCAGAAGAGGCCATAATGAAACTGGACAGGCAGAAGCATGGGTACCAAGGCCAAGGTCACATAGGCCCTGGATCTGTCAAGAGGAGGTTCGTAAAATCCGGACAGACTGAAAGAGTTCGAGCTGCCACAGCTGCCACTTCCTGCAGACTGACGGCTCACAAGTTGCCGCAAGTAACCATGCCTGAGATCATCTACATCTTAAAGTGTCTAGGGTTGGTGGGTTGGTAGGTGTTTGTAGATATTAATAAATATAATTTACCTGTACAGTCCCTCCCAACTCCCCATCCCCAGCTTTATAGACAGACAGGGGGTCCCTCTCTACTCCAAGATTTACCCCCAAAGGACAGGCAGTGCAGCAGGAGGCCCAAGGTTAAGACTCCAGCTGCACTAACCCCAGCTGGGTGAGCTGACAGCTGACAGGCCCCTGTGACAGGCCCCAGGCCTAGCCTTCCTCAGGAGGTAGAAAGGAGGAATTTCTAGGGTTGGGTGGTAACAGCAGCACCCTCCTTATGGGTGATCTTCCAGACCCAGGCTACAGCTGAATCCCTGCTCTGATGACTGGTTTTGGGGATGCAGATGTGTCTGCATCAGGGCCTCAGGGCCACCAAAGCAGGTGACCTGATTTTCTGAGAATACCCAGAAAGACCGGAGCTTCTCCAAAGTCCTAGATAAGGGGCTCCTCTGGACCCGGCAACCTAGAAAGCTGGTGTTTGTAGATGTCCCTCCAGAAGTGTTTCTGCTTACCTTACCCATCCCTCCAGATACAAACTCTAGCAAAGAGTTCCAAATATGCTCTGTCCTGTCCCCAGCCTCTGTATATTTCCCTCTCTCAATACCCTCCTCCCTGCTTTCCTTGCCCAAACTACTCCACCTTCCAAACACAGACTAGACACCAAGCATGCTGGGCCACTCCTGTAATTCCAGGGAAGCTGAAGATCAGGAGTTCAAGGTCAGTGTTGGTTACCTTGCAAGACCTGTCTCAAAAAGTCAAAAAAACATTCAGGGATATGGTTTCAGCTGGCAGAGTGTTTGCCTGGTATACACAAAGTCCTGGGTTCAGTTTCTAGCGTTGCAAAATCCTTGGTGTGGTGACATATGCTATAATCTCAGCCCTCAAATGTGGAGGCTCCATACCAAGTTAGAGGCCAGCCTGGGCTACATGAGATCCTGCTTTAAACAAAACAAATTCCCCCCTCCCCCCAGGAAATATTCCCGCTCCTCCTCTGGTGCTGTCCTCACTGGATTAAGCCCTGACATCTCACCTCTCTGAGGGCAGGGGAACACCCAGTCTCATTCTGTTCCCCAGTGATGAGCTCCTGGGGTAAGTAGCTATGTTTCTGACTCTGGTACTAATCACTGGGCAGAACAAGGGACCAGCAGGGGATGGGGCTCCCTGGAATGGCCTGATGGTAGAGTCATCTGATCTCAGTAAATTTTCTTGGTAGAATTCTAGGTCACCCTTGAAAACCAAAGGTGCCACTGAGGTGGGAGGAAGCTGGGCAGACAAGGTGGTAGCCCCTGTGAGATGTGTCTCCCCCTCCCAGGAACAACACAGCCAACCTTCGGCCTGTTTTTAAAGTCAGCGCCTGGATGATCACCATCAGACCTGAAGGTTGCACAACTCCAGAAAAATTGCCTAATATCACTGATAATAAGGTCAACAGGCTTGCAACAGCCATGACACAGTTGAAGCCAACAGATCCCATGATTCCCACTACAAGAGACAGTCAGTGGGCTAAAGATGAGTTGTCCCCAAGGGTGCACTGACTGTGACACCCAGCAACAGGGCACTGGGGGCACTAGCTACTGAGCCCCAAGATGGACCGAGTCCTCAGGGAGGGCTCATGCAGAGGTCACAGCCCAAGGCCCGGGCCTGGAAAACCTGGGTGGGTGGTGGACAGACAGACACACAGGGACACTTTGCTGTCAAAAGCTTTTATTTACCCTGTCAAGCGGGGCCTCTCATCCAGGGAGCCCCTGAGCCTGGGGCCGAGTTCAGGGCCCAGAGTCCTGTGCCCTCACACCTGGCACCCCTGGCTGCTGTACTCCTTCAGGAAGTCGTTGAGCTGGGTGCAGGCTGCCCGCTGGCGGGTGCTCTGGCACAAGCGGTTGGAAGGCAACTCCTCAATCCAGCTGTTTGAATCCAGCAAGTACTGGGGGCTGCAGGATACACAGCTGG
This sequence comes from Lophiomys imhausi, assembly GCA_907164525.1. NCBI lineage: Eukaryota > Metazoa > Chordata > Mammalia > Rodentia > Muridae > Lophiomys > Lophiomys imhausi. The sequence continues at coordinate 1,560,813 of CAJQZJ010000247.1, read as the reverse complement.
GGTCATGACAGGTACACAAGGCACTTGGCTTTGGAGGGGTAGAGGTGCCTAGGATCTGTCTCCAGAGGAAGGCCACAGATATGAGGAAAGCAAGGGATGAAAGGGATCAGGTGACTCACTCTCCCTTGAGGTCACTGGTGACCCCGTCCAGACCCATGATCAAGTACTCTTTGTTAGGTTCCAAGCGAAGTCGGCAAGAGGCCCGGACTAGGAAGTTGCGGGTCTGACCTACTGAGGCCTTGGCATCCTTGGCTAGGGAATAAAGAGACAAAAAACATCAGAGGACTAGGAAAGCGCAGGAGAAGTCCGGGAGTGGGGAGGTGGGGGGGGGGGTCTGCATAGATTCTGCCATTTAACCTTCTCTGTTCCGGACAGAAGCCGCCGCTCACTGTTTATGAGCAAGCTCAGGTTCCCAAAGACCAGAGGCCGGGGAGATGGGAGGATAGTGTGATTCACATTCAGACTGAGTTTTCCCAATTCCTAGGGGTGCCATGCCCAGACCTCAGCCTCCACCACTCCCCAGCCTGCCCGCTTCTGCTTCCTACTGAAATGCAGGACTTGGGAGATCTCGGTGTCATAGAGGCGAAAGGCAGTTCTACTGTCTTCTCGGAGAACCTTAACCTGGAAGCCTGAGAGGGAACAGGAGAAGAGAAGGAAGTCACGGCAAAGCCAAAAGGCCACAGATGGGCCTGGGGGAAGAGCAGGCAACCCAGAGAGCCCACATTGCTGGTGCCAAGCAGAATGGAGGCCGAGGTGGGACTAACCATACTCTACTCGGGGATAATAGCAGGCAAACTTCATCCTGTAGCCATCTTTGTCCTCTACCCCTCGCTCCAGTGCACGTCGCTGTCGAGGGCACTTCCCTGGGGTCAAGCGCCACATGAGACCAGCTCAGCCTCCCCAGCCATTTTCCCAGCCCCACCCAGACCTCAGCTTACCCTCGGCACACTGGCAGACATCTGCAGAGCACAGAGTAGACAGGAGCTTGCTCTTGGTTGGTGCGGCATAAAACACAGAGCACCTGTGATCTAGAGAGAAGCACCAAGGAGTGAGGGCCACGACTCTCCTCTCCACCTCAACACCTCATGGAGTCCAGGACACCCCCACACACACCCCATGGTATCCCTATCCAGGCCCCACCATCTTGGCTGCCAAAGCATCCCAAGTACTCACCTGGGTTGTAGTAGTCATACAGGACCGCGCTGGCTGGCTGCACCAACCCCACAGCCACTTCCTGCAAAGCTCCGAAGCCCACACACTCCCGGGTGGCTGGGACCTGGCACGGACGGAAGTCTGCTCAGGGCTTTTGGCTGCCTTCACCTGCCTTGCTTCTGCTTGGTTGCCATGACCTTATCTCTAGCAGGCCTCACAGGCTGTCTTTTTCCTGCCACTAGACTCTAAAACTTGGTTCCCAAGGTCTCTGATGACTTCACTGCCAACGTGGTGTCCTCGCCTTGGTGTTTACTGCCCAAGATCCTCTGCTGAGCCCCACAGCAGGCACGCCACTCCCTGCGAGACCCTCCATGTTGTAGGTCAGCTCTTACACCAACCCTGCTTCATCTGGCCACCGCTCCTTTCCCAGCAGCATAGGTCTAGCCCTTGTTCTCCCCCATGGTGGTCTCCCATCTCCCTGGTTCCTCATAAATCCTTGAAGGCTGATGGTCGTCAAGCTGAACTTGCAGCCCCGCCCTTGCACTGAGGTGAAGGAAGACGTGCGAGTTCTCTAGGGCTCCCCCCCCAGCCTTCTCATATCTCATCACCTGCTACATCATCTGACCCTTGTAACACACACTCAAGAACCCAGCACCTTGAAGTCCCTTCCTGTGACACTCCTCCCCACTCACCGAGTCAAAGTACAGTAGGACATGGGGCCCATCGGTCTCAAAGTGGCTCACATAACGGTCAGAGAGGGAGGTCAGCTGCAGGGAAGGGGAGATAGTTCCAGGTCAGGGACCCTGCTCATTGCATGTAACTGGGTTCAACACTTGGGGTGTGACCAAGATGAAGCAGGGCTCCTAAGGATAGAGGGGTGGCTGTGGGTGGCTGTACCTTCTCCAGGTCGGCCCTCAGGGCATGGAATCCACTCAGAAGGGTGATGTCTGCAATGGCCATGCCTGACAGCCCCTCCTTGCCGTTGCGCCTAGAGGGAGGAGGGGCCAGCTGTACATATTCCACCTGGGCCACACCTTGGAGCCCCGCCCAGCCTCTTTCTCAGTACCCCATCTCCTCAAGAGCTTCCAGCACCCACCAGATGCACACAGTGTACTGTACTCTGGACTCCTGCTCATCGGGCACCTTGGGGGCCTCCCTCCTGCGGCGGTTCCGACGGCCCTCAAACAGCTGCAGGGGTGTCACGGGCTGGGAGTGGGCCCTGGGGTCATCTGCAGCTGGCATATCATATTCGTAGTCCTCATAGTCTTCGTTGGCTTCCCCTGTGCAGGACAGTGGTGAGGAGGTGCTCAGCCCACATCAGCCCTGCAGGGCTCAAGGGCCCTGCCTGACCCCAGGACATACTTGTATATTCCACGTAGCCTGTGACTGTCACTTCCATCTGAAGGTCCTGGCAGGTGGTGTTCTTCAAGTTCAGGACATTGTATGTACGAAGGATCTGGCTCAGTCAGAGGTGGGGCAAGAACACAGGACATATATGGCAGAGACATGAAGGGGTCTCCTGGGCTGAAGGTCCCCCATCTTCTCCCATCCCCCACCCCCCCATTGAGAGCCCAGGCAGCTCTGCAGCACTGGGTAAGATGTAAGTCCAGGGAGGAGACGGGCCACCCTGAGAGCCCAGTCTGCCAGAAGGGACAGAAGACACAAAGCTCTGCAGGGCTCTGAGGCTTGTCTCACACAGTCTAAGCTGGCCTCAGAGCTGGCTTTGCTAGTTACACAGAAAAGACAACCTTGAGCTACTGACCCTCCTGAACCCACATCCCCAGTGCTGGGATTGCAGGCATGTGGAAAGTGGCTCGCTGGGTCAGACAAGGAATATAGGAAGAAAAGGGGCATGGGGACCTGTATCTAAGGTATGCTAGACAAGGGTCAGGCCTGGGCTGAGAACCAGGATGTGAAGGAAAGCAATGGCTCAGGAAAGGACCAAGCCAGAGCCGGCTTCCTCTTCCCCAACACACAAGCTCTGCCCACAAGGTCTCCAGTCGAGGCCCAGTCTCCCCCCAACCCCGAACTCCCCCACCCTGCACCCCACCTGCATCCAGCTGGCCTCACCTTCAAGGTGCCTTTGCTGTTTCCACCCACGTTCACGTTGATCTTGCTGCCCAGGGAGAACTTCCAGGAGGAAGAGGAAAGCAGGTTAGAGGACACAGGCGAACGGATCAAGTGTGCCCTCAGAGCGGCCCACCCTCTGTCCCCAAAGCTTATTGTCTGCAGTGTCTCTCTCCAGACTCCTAGACCAGCAGTTTTCAACGCGCAGGCTGTTACCCCGTCAGAAGTCACATATCAGACATTTACATTACGATTCATAACAGTAGCAAAATCACAGTTACGAAGTAGCAACAAAAATAATTTTATGGTTGGGGGTCACCACAACATGAGGAGCTGTATTAAAGGGTTGCAGCATTAGGAAGGTTGAGAACCACTGACCTCGACCCTGGGCTCTGCAGACACGCTGTTTTATGGGTGAGGGAGGAAGAGCCCAGTGATGTGACCTCATGGCCAGAAGAAAGTAGGTCTTTGTACAACACCCTCAGGAGAGGGCTGTCCTGAGCGTGGGTGAGAGGCTCCTGACCTGGCCCAAATCCCACAGCAAGCCCATCAAGGAGGGAGGGAGTTACCTTCAGTTCCTCCTCCAGGCCCTTGACTTGCTGGTTGTTTAGTTGCAGCAAGTGGGATTTGAAGCCATTGCGGCCCAGGGAGCTGAGAGTCACGTTGAGTACTTTCTCCTCTGTGGTGTGGGAAGCAATCCAGTATTCTGACAGGGCGTCCAGGGTGACCACTGTGTCCTAAGGAGGTTAGGCTAGGAGTCGGACACTTGGTCTCAGGACCACCTGCCCGGAGCCCTGTGGCTGCCCCTACCTGGGTACTGCGGAATCCCCCTTCAAAGCTGCCCTGGTGGGTGAGCCAGGAAGCTGCCTTGTCGGCCATTTCTCCCTTGCCCTCCCGCAGCAGCAGATGTAACAGGCCGTAGGCTGTGGTTTCGATCCACAGGGCTGGGGCCTGGGGCACAGGTTCTGATGGGCTACGAGGAGCTGGGGTGGGTGATACGACATTGTCCTGGGAGCCGATGGCTAAGCCCCAGTAGAGGTTTTCTGGAAGGGAAAGGAAATGGGTGTTGAATCGGAGAACTGCAGTAGAGCTGAGCACCCGGCTCTCTGGCGCCCCCTGCCAGCCGCCCCTGCTTCCTTGCCACGGCCCGTGAAAGGCCCTTTCTATTCAGGCCTTTTCAGAGTCTCTCTCTGCTCAGGAATTCTAACAGCGCTCTGCCAGGGTGCCCTTGCTCTCACCGCTGGTCTCCTCAGCCATAGCCATCAGGCTGTTGTGGGCAACATTCCGCAGGTCCTCGGAGGCCTTGGTCAGCGTCAGGGCATACGCTGTGATGGCGGCTGCATGGGCACCCAGGAGCCCAGCACTTGCTTTCTGCCCCAAGAATGAGTTTGCCTTGGAGATGGACTCTTCCTAGGAGAAAGCAGAGCCCTGAGACTGTACGCCCAGGCTGCCACAGCGAGGACAAGCTGGAGGCCAGGAAGGACAGACATGCTGGCCTCCTTACCACTCTGTGCTTCAGCTGCTGGGCATTCTCGTCCTGGAAGACTGCCAGCCCATTGTGAAGGGCAATGACCACGAAGGCGGTGAGCGCCACCGTCTCATCGTTCCCCACCAAGCCCCCCTAGTAAGGAGAGAGAGAGGCTGTCAGGCCAGAGTGGTGAGTTGTCCGAGCGGTCTTCCTGTTCGCAGCCTACACCATGCTCACACCTGCATGCCCCTGTGGATGACCGGGCATGGATCGTGGAAGGAGCCATCGCCCAGCTGCTGCAGCAGCAGCCAACCAGCTGTCTCCTGCAGCTTCTCCGGGGAGTCGCCCACCTGCTCCTGGGCCAAACTCAGAATCTTCAGCACAAAGGCCGTGAGCCTAGCGGGGAGAAAGGTGGCTGGAGACAAGGCTAGTCCCTCTGGAGGCCTTGCTTGTGGTGTTTAACTCTCAGGCTGCCCTGAACACTACCGCCCCCCCAGCCTCACCAAGTGCTGCTGTCCCGGTGCAGCCACGCCCCAAAGGAGCCATCTTTCTTCCGGAACTGCTGGATCCGCATGTGTCCTGGGAAAGAAGAGGTGAGAGATGGAAAAGGTGATGTATCCACTCTTCCTCCTGTCCGTGCCCAGGCTGTGCTTCCCAGCGCCCCATCTCTAGCTTCCCTCCCTAGGCTCCTGGTGGCCCTTCTTGCCCTCCCTGGATCTGACTCCTGTTTCCCTGAACCCAGAACCTTTCTGGATCAGATCCACAGCGTGGTCCTTGGTCTCAGGGGGCAGTCGGCTCCACTGCTCTGTCTTGTCCAGGTAGCGGGAAGCAGTCAGGGTAGGGGCCAAATAGACCATGGTTTGTTCTGCGCAGCCCCGGGGAAGTCTCAAGAGGGAGGCCACACCTCCTGGGGACAAGGCACCTTCGGAGCCCAAAGTCTCCAAGGGTTCAGAGGCTGAAGGAGGGAGAAGTTGAGGATGAGACTGGGTCTGAGGACCCAGCACTAGAGGGCTCCAACAGGGATCCAGAGGCTTCAGGTGAATGCAGGTGCTCATGGGAAAGGTCTAGGCCAATCGCCCACCTGTAACCCTGACGAAGCTGCTGAAATCTCCATCAGGGATGATGTTGGGATCGGAGCTGCCAGGAATTTCCAAACTCCGGCCTCGGTTATCTAGGGAGACAAAAGGAGCTGGTAGTCGGCCCCTGTGCTCCATAACTCCCCTAGGTACTGATGTCTGGGGCAGGAGGCACTTACCCAGGGGGTTGAGCTGATAGACTATCTCCTCTCTGTGGATGGCCCCTTCCTTCTGTCTCAGTTGAAAAAACAGAGTGAGGGATTAGCCAGAACTACACCTTCCCTTCCCGGGTGGACAGTCCTGGGACTTGGAGTGTAAACTTCACCAATAGGGACAGGGACACAGCTCTCTTGTTCATGTTTGAGGACCGTGCACAAGGTCCTGGGCTTAACTCCCAGGACCACAAAAATAAAACAGAATAAACAGCTTCAGAGATAGCTGGGTGTAACAGTGCATGTCTGTAACCCTAGTAATCCAGAAAGCAGGGGGAAGGGGATTACTGAAAGTTCAAGGCCAGCCTGGGCTACATAGCCAGCCTGTCTCAGAATAAGTAAATAAATAAGTAATTTCAGGGACAGACTGGAGTGAGAATAGTGGATAAAAGTTAGTGTGCTGGGTTTGAGCGCTGAGCCCTGGCCTGGTCAGCAGAATGCTAAAGGATAGAGTTGTGGGGGGGCTAGATTTAGGGGTGGTCACTTACTTCAATTTGCAGAATTTTGGACACTGCATCTGCCACAAGGACATCAAGCGACCCTCGAGCCACCACTTTCAGGGGCACAGTGGCAGCAGCTGTGGGTACCACAGAGAAGGCAACAGGCCGGGCAGAGCCTGCAGGCACCAATACCTGCTGGGCCAGCACCCCACCACCAGCCAGACACAGTCCCTCCACTGGGGACACATGGACACTCACCTGGGAACAGGAAAACAGGGAAGATGGCCAGAGCCCTAGTCTGTTCAGGGCCAGCGCCTGGTCCGCCCCTCCCTGCCCCTCACCCCATGTGCTCAGGTTCTGTGGGGCAGGGTAGGGGGTGGAGGGTGTCTCACAGTCACGTCAGTTTTCAGATAGTTGTAGAGAACAGGCCGCAACTCAAGTTGCTCAAAGCGGCGGACCGAGATGGGCAGGCGCAGGTGCAGGTGGAAATCCCGGAACACTCGGACGCGGGTTGGCGTGGCCACACACAGGCCTGTGGGTGGGATATGGGGCGGGGAAACAGATGGAGAGACCTCGGGCCACAGGGAGGACGGTCTGGAGATGACTTTACTCTGCCCTCAGCCTTAATTGGCTCTCTGGCTAGATGCATGCCAGTGAAGATGTTCTCAGATCCATGGGCTCCACCCCCACGCAGGGGGCTGAGGGCTAAGCATAGTCAAGGGGAATGGAAAGAGGGGCCACCTCACCTTTGCTTTTGGACAGGCTCACACCATGAATCTCCCATGTAGTCAGAGAGTCAGGGAGCCACACTGTTAACCTGTGGCAGGAAAGGCGGAGAATCCCTGTCAGCCCACAGGACTGTCCCCCAGACCCAGTCCAGAGGCAGGATCAGGCACTCCAGGCCCTCACAGTTTGGAACGGTCCACGGTCTCCACTCTCCAGAGCCAGTTCTCCGGGAAGAAGCTGCGCACAACAACATCATCTTCATCTATAAGGTCCTCCTCCTGCAACACTTCCTGGGCTGGGGATGTTGGGGACAGCAGTGAGAACAGAATGTTTTGTCCTCTCAGGTACCACCACCAGTCCCCCACAGCTTCACCTGGCTGCTCACCTCGGGCAAGGCCCGCCTGGCTCCGGGTGTGGTTCTTGCGAAGCTCCTCAGCAAACTGGCAACAGGACAAGAAGGGCTCCCGGCAGGTCGGCTGCAGCACACGGGCCGCCCGCTGCTCACAGGTGCGCACCATAGGCAGCCTGGTCAGCCCGTCTTGGCAGCAGCGCTTGGTTTCTGGAGAAGCATACTGGCCCACTGCCGGGCCAGGGGAGGCTAGGCAGGTGTGAGGGACTGAAACCTCAGACCACCAATCCTAGACAAGCTTGGAGAACAGTCAGCAGGCCGATGGACTGTACCACCTTCACCCTCGACACCACACCTGGCTAAGGGGGTTGCAGAGACCAGAGAGGCAGACCCCACCCTGGCCCCAGGCCCAAGTGCATGGCTCTCACTGTTCCATGGGTACCCACAACGCACACTTCTCACTGACAGCCTTCTGGAAGTTCACGTTTCTCTTTTGCCGGCGTTTTTTCTCCTTGGGACAGCTCAGGTCTGGTAGAGAGGGCAAGAGGTAGTCAAGCCACAAGGAGCTCGCTTAGCTGCCCTCCTTCCCTGTCCCTCAGCCCCGCTTCTCACCCCTGAACCTGCCTCCCTCTCGGTCTGCTCCCCCTCACTCCATTATTACCCTCTCTGGCTTGAGTTAGTAGGTCACCATCAGAAAAGGCCAGACCGGCCCCCTGGAACACCTGAAGGGCATTGTCCCCACCTCCAGGACCACAGCCAAGGTTGTAGCTGTTCATTACTTCAAAGACCTAGAAGGATAAGGCAAGGGATGCTGGGAGACATGAGTGGCAGGGGCAGGATCTGCCACTCAGCTATGTGGGTCCTAGGGCAGAGCTCAAAGATGAGAGATGCAGACTGGGGAACTAGGGACCAAGGGCAAAAGAGGAAGTGGTAGGGATCCAGAGCCCAAGGGAAGGCTGGGAGAGGCCTGTGGAGACTGAGACTGGAGAGCTAAGCCCCAGAGGACAGGCTCAGAGGAAGAGAGGGAGGCATGGAAAGGGTTTGACAAACCTTGCTCATGTCCAGGGGTTTGTGAGACCGGCCACCCACAGCATACAGAGCCGTGTCCACAGCTCCCAGTGCCACCAGGGCTTCGGAGTCTGTCTGAAGTTGGAGCTTCATGGTGTCCCCATTACGATACTCCTTGGCACCGTCCACTTTCAATTCCAGCTGGCAGAAATGGGAAGTAAAAGGCAGTCAGCATGGGGAGAGTGGACTGGGGACGTGGATCAGTAAATGTGTGCCATCCAAGCGTGAGGACTGGGATGTGAACCCCCAGAAACCAGGTGGGCCTGAGGCACAGACAGGGGATCCCCAAAGCAAGGAGGCTGGCAAGATGAGGCCATCAGTGAGTTCTAGGCTTGGCTGAAAGAAGCTGCCTCAGTGAGTAAGGCAGGAGAGCGATTCATGATTCCCAGCTCACCACAAGCATATGCATGTGTGCGTACGCACACCCACCTCACACTCACCTGAAAAGGAAAAAAAAGAGTGAAGTGACAGCCCCATGCACACTCAGTCGCTAAACCAATCATCTTGTCTCTCTCTGAGCCCCTGGACACACACTCACATATTCACACACGCACACATACCCCATACCACCTTTCCAGCCCCAGTCACCTTGCCCTCACAGTCCCCGGGCTGGACATTGATGAGCAGTGAGTTGGCCACTGGGAGTCCTTTATGATAGAAGTAGGCCACCAAGTAGAAGGAAGGTGCCAGATGATGGTCCACCAACACAGAGATGGAGGTCACAGTCCTCTTGGGCTCCCGACTCACAGCCATGATCTGGCCCCGGGAGAGGACCTGAGCCAAGGAGGAGCAGTGAGTGGTTTCCTGCTGGGTGTGTACCCTGTCCCCAGTCCTGACCCTGTGCCCAGCCCTGCAGAGGCCTCTGTCCTATAGCCAGCACTCCTGTACCCCAAGTCCCACACACCATGTAGTAATAATGAGAGAAGGTCGCCCCATGGATGTCCACAGTTCGCAGGTTGAAGACGAGGGTGTCCCCCACGCGAGGGGGTCGAGGGTCCAGCGGTTCAATAGACAGAAAGCCAGAACCTCCTGAGGGTGGGGCTTGGACGGTGAGCCTTTCTGTGGCTGGGTAGAGGGAGCCTGCGGACACCTGGACAGAAGAGCAGGGAAGTCCAGGTCTACGCCAGAGACCCAAATATGCCGCCCCTCCTCCCAAACTCCAGCAGAAGCATTCAGGAAACAAATCCCCCACCCACGTGCCCCCACGCCCACCCCACGTGCCCCCGTACCCATCCCAAGGACTCAGATAAGCAACTACCAAGAGCCGAAGTTCTGTGGTGGTCGGTGGGATGTGGATGGGAATGGTGACTTGGCCAATCCCGCTCGTGGTCTGCTGAAATTCAAGGACTTTTGAGTCAGAGCGAGACAACAATGTGGCAGAAACTTTGACAGGAACGTCAGAGGCTATGGAGCCTGACATTTCTCGGACCAGGGCCTGGAGGAGCATCATTCAAAAAGAGCCATCATCAAGGCTGCCCGCCGTGTGGCCCACACCCTCTTCCCTCCAGTCCTGCCCTCCCAAAAAGAACCTGCAGCAGGAAGGGGGCCCCAGGCACAAGATGCCGCTTGGTGTGGCTAAGATCCAAGGAGAAGGCGGATGACACAAAGCGCCAGGATGTGAGCTCCGCCTCCTCCATCTCCCCACCTGCAAGACAGAGGACAGAGCGCAGGAAAAGGGGGGATACAGTCAGGAGATGGTTTGAGCATTCCTCGCCGCCGTGTGTGTGTGTGTGTGTGTGTGTGTGTGTGTGTGTGTGTGTGTGTG
>CAJQZJ010000247.1:1529385-1550480 GCA_907164525.1 Lophiomys imhausi | reverse complement strand
GTGTGTGTGTGTGTGTGTGTGTGTGTGTGTGTGTGTGTGTGTGTGTGACACGTCTATCAGATGAGGAGACAGTGGACCGATGAATGATGGGAAACAGCAGGAGATGGAGAATGATGGGACCGTGCTGGGGAGCCTGCCCGGCTCCTGGGTCTTTGCTGGCTGGCTCTGAGCCTGAGTCAGGTGGCAGAGGTCAGGACTTGAACTGGGGCAGGGATGAAGAGCTCACTGATGGCATAATTTGCATTTTAAATGGTCCCCTCAGTGTCCTGAGGAGCAAGGATTGAGGTGACAGCAGAGGAAAGCCACCCACCTGGAGACTCAATGACGGCTGAGGCAGCATAGAGGCGCAGCCCCTCCAGGTCTCTGATCCCCATATTGATTTTATCCAGGACAGCCTGGAACTGGTCCTTTGAGATGGAAACGTGAGTCTGGCCTTCCACCAACTAAGGCAAAGAAAAGAGGGTGTGAGTGAGGCCTGGTCCCCACTTCCACTGCTGGCACCCCCTTCACCACTTTCCTACCTTGGTCTGGGTCTCTAGGCCCCGAAGGAAAGTCTTCTTCCCTTGCTCATCCATGAGCGCAAAGCGTGTGTATGCCACACCCTGCACAGGCTTCCCATAGACATATCTGTACCACAAGGAGACGGGAGAAGAGCTGAGGGTTGGGGCGAGGACTCAGCTGGCAAAGTGTTTGCCACACAATGACAAAGACCCGAGTTCGACACCCAAGAATCCAAGTAAAAATGCCAGGAGGTATGGAGCAGCCTTGTGATTTGAGCAGTGGGACGATGGAGACAGGAGGATTCTGAGGGTTGTCAGGCCAGCTCGCCTACCCCAATTATTGAGTTCCATGTCAGTGAGAGACTGCATCTCAAAGGAGACGGACAAAGTTCCTAAGGATGACACCTCAGGTGGTCCTCCGACCTCTACAAACATGTGCACACACATTGCCCCTGCATACATGGACACATGCACATTTCTAACCCCAGCACCCAGGAGGCAGAGGCAGATGGATCTCTGTGAGTTTGAGGACAGCCAGGGCTACAGAGTGAGTTCACACTGATGGTGAGACTGTCTCAAAATACAAAATAAAAATAAAAAAAGAGCCGGGCGGTGGTGGCGCACGCCTTTAATCCCAGCACTCGGGAGGCAGAGGCAGGTGGATCTTTGTGAGTTCGAGGCCAGCCTGGTCTACAAAGTGAGTCCAGGACAGCCAGGGTTACACAGAGAAACCCTGTCTCGAAAAAACGAAAACAAAAAAACAAAAAAATAAATAAATAAATAAATAAAGAGGTAGAAAGAACAGGAGAGCCAAGGGTGGAAGGAAGCTGGCTTTGCAAACTGGGTGGGACCGTAGAGGTGCAGAGGTGGTGCTCACGTGGCCTGGATGTCTAATTGGATTTCATCAAGGTGGTTGAGCATCGTCAGGATATACGGCTTCTGAGGACTAATCTTCACTTCAAAGTTGGGAAGGACTGGAGGATGAAGAGATGAGTGGGCTAGGTACTAGAGAAAGGGTCCTCTAAAACTTCCTCCCCCCAGGGCTGCCCTGCCTTACCCTTGTCTCCATCCCTTACTTCAGCACTTACCATATTTTTTCACTTCAAAATGGGTGCTACTATTGGACTGCAGGCCGTCTGAGAACCTAGCTGAGATCTTCCAGGTCCCTGGCCTAAGAATGGACAAGGGAGGGACTTGAGCTACTCACCCACAGCCACACATGGTCTGAGCCCAGGTTACCCACCCACAGCCACACATGGTCTGAGCCCAGGCTGCCCACCCACAGACAGCCATGGCCTGAGTCCTCCAGAAGAAAGCCGTAGCTTGACCAAGGGTTTGGGAGGGGCAGGGTCAGAATATCTAGAATGTGCCCTGTGTGTCAGAGGTGGGCAGTGCCAAGAAAGCAGGACTTAGGGTGTAGACAGAGGGGTACCCTACGGTGGGGGAACTCACTCTGAGATGTCTGGAATTATGAAGTCATCTTGGAAGATGGATGTGGGAGCAAATACCTCCTTCTTGCGTACACGGAGGCCATGAGAGTTCTGCAAGGGGAGTCAATGTAGTCAGGTGGGAGAACACATCAGTGCACAGGGTCAGGAAGGTCAGAGGTCAGGTACTCACCTCCACTGTGACCGTGAGAGTGTCAGTGGATGGGCGCATCTTCTGATCCAGTGCAAAGACCCGATAACGAACTAAGAGTGGAGGATAAGAGGTAAGAGTCCCTGGGCAAAGGGACCAGGACACACACGTCCATACACACACACACACACACACACACACACCACAACTGCAGGGAGACAATGGGGACTAAACTGCTAAGCAACCCTCCAGGGTGACACTGTCTGGAGTCACCTTACATAGAGGCGTCAACCATGCCCTCAGAATCATGGGAGAGAGACAAAGCAGAGGCCTGAAGCTCACCCAGCTGGCCTGGGTTATAAATCGGCTGGTCAGTCTGCACAAAGATGTGTCCGCGGCGGGAGGAGAAGAGTAGGTTGACACCCTGAGTCTGTGTGCCTTTGGGCATTGAGCTCTTTAGCCATGGAGACTGAGCCACCAGCTGGACGTGGGGGGCTCTGCGCAGGTCAAACAAGCCACAGTCCCTCACATTTTCCAGTGGGACCTGTCAGGAGGGGAGAGGTTGATTATCAAACGGAATGGGAAACGCAGCCCAAGGTAGGGACACCAAAGCCATTGGGCTGGAGGAAAGAGGCAAGAAGTCAGTGAGGAAGATGTGGCTTGAAAAAGCAACAGAAAGGCCAGGCATGACGGCACCTGGCTGTAAGCCCAACACTTGGGAGGCCACAGGAACGTTGCTGAGTGCTGACAGGCAATCTAGGCTACACCCTGAAACCCTGTCTCAAAAGCAAAAATAAACAATAAAACAAAAGGCCACACAGGAATCAGGTGTACTAGTCAATCTCAGCATGTGGGAGGCTGAGGCAGGAGGATTGCTGTGAGCTCAAAGCCAGCCTATGTCACATAGCAAGCTCCCGTCTACGACTAAATAAACAAGCAGGCAAAAGAGTACATCAGGGAGGCCTGAGAAACAACAGAAGTATGGGCATTGGTTACCTCAACGCTGAGAAGCACAAAGTCATTTCCTGAGTTGAGGGCAAAGTTCTTCATTGGGGAGCAGGGGCCACCATATGGGTTTCTCAGGAACACTGATCCTTTCACTTCCTGTCCTGGAGGGACATCCTGGAGCTGCACCCCCACTGACAGGGGGACCCCCAAATTAACCACAGAAGGGGAGAACAGGAGCAACCTGGGAAAGCAGTGAGGTGCACCTTCAGACCCAGCTTAACCCCAATACCCCATTCTCCCTCACCCCGCCCCACCCAAGCCCAAGTGTCTACACCAGACCTGGGCTTCTGCAGAGACAAGGCAAAGAAGCTGAACACCCAGGTCAGCCCCCACAGGAGCCGCATGGCTGGTGGATCCAGGAGAGGTCAGACCCGTGTGGTCTGACTGTCTGCTCCCTTCTGGTCAACCTGGGGTTGGGGCAGAATTTGACTCTGGACCTTGCTCCTCCCCCTTGCCCTGATGAGCCGGGAAACCACGTGATGGCCAAGAAACGCAACTGGCCCTAGGCCCAGAGCTAGGGAAGCAGCCCAAAATCAGGGTCTCTGAAGAAATCTTGGCCCCAAAAGGATCTTGTGCTTGTTTATTCCAGTACTAAGCACCTCCCGTAACTGTGTGTACATGCACATGTGCTCACCCACATATGAGTGTGTACATCTCCAACATGGCACATGGGCACAACAGCTGAAGTTCCTAACAAAACAAGAATGGGCTTCCGAGACTCTTGCCTTTTACACTCAAGAGTCCCCTGCTTGATACAGGCTCTAACAGAAAGCTTGTGGTTCAGAAGGCAGGGTACACCCTCACCTCCACAGGGAAAATGGCCTGAGTAACCCTTGTTATCCCTCTGAACTATGATGAAATGCTCAGCCCCAGGTGTGGCTTCACCTTATCCACAAGACACCTACGCATGTACCACATGAGACAAAGGACACCGAGAAGACAGCACAGTCCCAAGTATTTTATTTGGCAATTTCAACCAGACATGGAGGGCGAAGTTTTGTGCTCCCTCCCCCCCAGTGTCCCCAGCAATCCCACCTTCCTCTCCCCTTAGCACTGCTCCGGGCTGCACGCCCACAGAAGTACAGAGCTGCAGTGCCCACAGCCCAGCTCAGCTCAGAGCCCCAGCTTGCAGCAGCAGAGCCTGGCACCCATCATGGTGACTCCTCAGCCACCCTGGGGCAGCGTTTCCAGGAACCTCACTCAGTGAGCTGATGAGCCCAAGAGTTGACTCTTCATGTATCTGGCAGGCGAAGGAGGGTTCCAGAAGTGGTGGGGACACTGTGTAACAGAGAGACAAGACTAGAGCCAGCTGTCTAGGCCCAAAGTGTGAAAACTCAGAATTTCACAGAGTGTTCTCCAGAGTCCCAGAAAAGATGAGAGAAACTGGGCTCTACTGGTAAATGAAGCATGACATGGGGGAACCTGGACTTCGGTCCCTGCAATCTTTCTGAGACTCAGGACTAGACTCACCAGTCCACTAGCTGGGCTCCAATGAGGTCGTGCACATGGTAGGCAAGGCCGAGTCGCACTGCTGAGGGTGGCCTGCGGCCCAGGAACTCTGACAGGAGGAGTTCCCTGTACTTGGCCTTCCGGACCATGCCAAGAACAGCCTGACGCCCTGAAGGAGAGGCGGCCCAGGAAAAGGAAAAGGTGAGTCACACATGGAGACCTAAAGACCCCCAAAGGGTGTTCTTGAGGTACTGTGGAATTGTGCTGTAGGCACCATACCTTTAACAAAGCACTTAATGAATCTCCCAGCTCCAGGCACAGCCAGCCACCAGCTCCCAGCATCTCGGACGGTGAGGACTCCAGCATTCACCAGGTGCCTGCAGGAGGTCAGAGGCCAGGATGATGTCAGAGGCCGGGATGATGTCAGAGGCCGGGACGATGTCAGAGGCCGGGACGATGACAGAGGCCAGGAAGATGTCAGAGGCCGGGAAGATGCAGCCTGGGCTCTGGGACTCGCTCCCTCCCCGATTGTTCATGCATGGGTACTAAGCGTCCAGAAACACAGGCAACTCGAGGCAGGGTCCAAGCACCTGCTGGCTCCAGCATCCCGGCCTGAGCATCTAACCCTCTGTACTTTCTTCTCTACAGCCTATTGTGTGTGCACACCTGTGTATCCACATGCACATGTGTAGGTACACAAGATTGTGTGTGTGCACGCCTGTATATCCACATGCACATGTGTAAGTACACAAGATTGTGTGTGTGCATGCCTGTGTATCCACATGCACATGTGTAGGTACACAAGATTGTGTGTGTGCACGCCTGTGTATCCACATGCACATGTGTAGGTACACAAGCAAGCATGTAGAGGCCACACAGGTTTACATCAAGTATGTGCAATCACTCTTGACTTTTTTAAGACTTATTTTTATTTTATGTGTATGCCTGTTTTGACTACATATGTTTCAAAATATGTATGCATTCATGCAGTGGCTGTAGAGGCCAGAGAGGCTATTGAATCCCCTGAAATTGGAGTTATAGACCATTGTGAGCCATTTTGTGGGTGCTGGGATTTGAACCTGGGTCCTCTAGAAGAGCAACCAGTGCTCTTAACCACTGAGCCATCTCTCCAGCCTCCTTTTCCCCTTTATTTTTTAAGACAGGGTTTCTCTGTGTAGCCCTGGCCAACCTGAAACTCACTATGTAGACCAGGCTGACATCAAACTCATAGATCCGTCTGCCTCTGACTCCTGAGCGCTGGGATTACCACACCTAGCTTACTTTTTGTGATAGTGCCTCTCACTGAACTTGGAGCTCATTAGTTTGGCTACATTTTGCTGGCCAATGAGCTCCAGGGATCTACTGGAGCTAAGATACCTGCTGTGCTCAGTTTACGTGGTGGCTGCTGGGGCCTGGCGCTCCCTCAGGTTACATGCTCCCAGTCACTCTTAGTTCTGATTGCAGCTTCCTCAGGAGGCCTTCCCTGACTACAGACCCTGAAATGTCCCTGAGGAGGAAGGGTCATCTCTGGGTTCACCATGACCTATGAACTCTACCTACTCAGCCCCTGCTACTTCCCAGGGGAGATCAATGATCTTACATACCAGCAGGAGGCCAGACACAGGGGTGGCACCCCAAAATCCTTCAGCACTGAGACACTGCCTAGTACTTTCTCCTTGTGGCGGACCGTGTGAACTCGGGTCTTTAGGAACCATTCTCTACCCTCATAGTGGCAGGGTGAGTGTTGCCAGTCATGGCTCCTGCGAGGCCTCTAGCTCTCCTGATTGCTAGTCCAAGGCTCCTTCCAAGGCCTGCTCTCTTGCAGGGCGGAGTACAGTTCACTTTACTAAACAGGAAAGGCAGCTCACTGAGAAGGAAGGAGCTGGAGGGTGGAGGGTAGAAGGAATGAGCCTGCCAGAGCCTGACCTATTGACCCCACATCTCACGTGATCTCTGGGTCCCTGAAGCCGTAAGTCTGTGTCATTTGGTCCTGTTGGAAACTAAGGTCCCCACAGGCTGGGAGCACGGAGGCCAGGAACTTCTGCACCGCCCCAGCACACGGTCGGCCATCACACGCCTTGAGGACCTGGAACCAGAGTTGATGTTCGTGGCTAGCAGACCCTCTTTTCCCTGCTTCCTTCCTTCTTTCCCTCCTTCCCCCATCTTAGTGCTTACCAGACCTCCGCACCCTCTTTCTGAGATGTGGACCAGGAACAATGTTCCTTTTGCTACTTCCACACCCAACTTCCCTGCCCTCCCGTGCCCACCACACACAAACACACACACACACACACACATACTCTGGTCCTGTAGTCTTTGGTGAAGACAATCCCATGGGCATCCAAGTCAAAGCCTAGCTGGATGACTCTGATCTCTCCCCGCTCTTGAAGCTCCTTCTGTCTCCACAGAGAAGGGAATGGAAAGAAAGACAGGGTAAGACAAGGAGCCATATTCTGAGCGTTGGGCAGGGAGTTTGATTGCCAGTGGGGAGGGGGGGGTGTGGAGGGACTAGGACATTTACCATGAAGGGACAGGTGTACCATCAAGCAGCCTTTTCCAACTAATCACCTACCTCTCACGAGCCAGTCTTATGAGCTGTCAAACAATCAATATAAATATTTTCTAAGACCATACCCTTATCAGTCACTACAATTAAATAGTGATAAAGTGCTGGGCACACCTTTAAGCCCTGCACTTGAGAGGCAGAAGCAGCCTGGTCTACACAGTGAGTTCCAGGGCTACATGGCAATAGCTTGCTTCAAAAGGGTAAAAAAAGACAAATACTGATACAAGACACAGGCCCTGCCCCCAAACAATCATCAGCGTAGTTTGGGTGGAGTTATGTGACAAGTATTGGGTAAAATACTTAAGACAAATAAGAATGGTGCTGCCCATGATGGCACACTTGTAATCCCACCACTGGGTGGGTGAAGGCAGAAGAATTTTGAGTTTGTGGTCAGCCTAGGCTTTAAGATCCCACCTGAAAAAGACACAGACAAACAAATAAAAAGTAAGCAGAAACAATAAATCCAACAAACAAACCAGCCAGGGCTCCTGCCAGCAGGAAGATGACAAAAGCCAAAGTGGGTGAAGGCACTTGCCACCAAGTCTGATGCCCTTAGCTCAGTCCCCAGAATGCACACGCACTGTGGTGTGTGCGCTCACACAAACACACACACTAAATACATATCTGTAAAAAGATCTTTTTAAGAGATGGCTTGGCAGTTAAGAGTGGCTGCCCTTCCGGTGGATGCTGGTTCAACCCCAGCACCCACGTGACATCTCACAACTGTCTGTGACTCCAGTTTCAGGAGATCTGACCCTCTTCTGGTCTCTGCAGGCACCAGGCATGCATGTAGTGCGTAGACAGAAAACATCCATACACATAAAAATAAAATTAACCTTTTTTTTTTTTTTGGTTTTTCAAGACAGAGTATCTCTGTGTAACAACAGTACTAGCTATCCTGGAACTAAGGCCAGGCTGGCCTTGAACTCACAGAGATCCGCTTGGCTCTGCCTTCAGAGTTCTTGGATTAAAGACATATGCCACTACACATGGCCAAAAATAATAAAATAATTTTTTTGAGACAGAGTTTCTGTGTAATAGAGCCCTGGCTATCCTGGACTCACTCTGCAGACCAAGCTGGCCTCGAGTTCACGAGATCCGGCTGCCTCTGCCTCCCCAGTGCTGGGATTAAAGGTGTGAGGCACCACGCCTGGCTCTAAAAATTAATCTCAAAAAAGATATAGATTTAAATATGTCCCAGCCAGTCATGGTGTCACACACCTTTGGTTCCAGCACTCAGGAGGCAGAGGCAGCAGGGTTTAAGGGTAGCCTGGGTCTACAGAGTGAGTTCAAGGAAGAAAAAAAACCACAAGAGTATATAAATCAAATTCTCATAAATTCATAGAACAAGGGAATAATCAGTGAAGAAACTGAGCATTTCAATCACAACCTGAGCTACTAAGAGACTAGTAATTGGATAATATATATTTTTAAACACACATACATAATATTTAGCAAAATAGGCCATAAAATACAAAGCAAACATTTTATAAATTTCAAATGTGTGGAAGCATTCTGTGTAAGGACACAGTGACAGGGGGTCTGGGACATAGTTCTTACTAACCCCCAGTCAAAGAAAAGGCTCACAAAGGAGGTAGAAGGATGTTTTTACCTGATCACTGATAAAAATCTAAATCGAAAGCTTAGGTGACATTCATAATTCATCAAAAATTCACTTGTTTCACAAGAATGAACAAATTTGAACAGGCTCAGAACATGGAAACCTAGAAAAATGGACTGACCATTACTATCTCTCAAATATCCAGCTACTTCAACAAGAAATGAAAGAATGGGGCTGGAGAGATGGCTCACCAGTTAAGAGCACTGGCTGCTCTTCCAAAGGACCCGAGTTCAAATCCCAGCACCCACATGGCAGTTCACAGCAGTCTAATTGCCAGGCGTAGTGGGCACACACCTTTAATCCCAGCACTTGGGAGGCAGAGGCAGGAGGATTTCTGTGAGTTTGAGTCCAGCCTGGTCTACAGAGTGAGTCCAGGACAGCCAGGGCTGTTACACAGAGAAATCCTGTCTCAAAAAACCAAAAAAATAAAAAAATAAAAATAAAAATACAGTACTGCAGCAGTGAGTTCCTCAGGTGTTGCTGTTCTAATATACAGAGTCTAATACAGACTAACCAGTCTCTGGTGTTTTCTTATAGCAACATGAACAGACTGTAAGACACATAGTGTAATTTCACTGTCAAGGTAAAAAGATGCATAAAACACATCACACAGAGTATAAGGGAAGCCAAGGAGAACAATTAAAGCACTCAAAGTTGGGGTCACCGCCAGAAAATGACTTGTGCAGGTGCTGACCACGGTGCTGCATACCAGTGAGTCCAGCACGCACGAGGTCAGAGTTCAATCTCATCTTCAACTACCCAGTGAGTTCTCACCAGCCTGAGGCGTGGAGAATTTCTGCTGATAAGGTGGAAGCCTGGCAATACAGGAAAGGCTCTGAGCTTGCCGCTAAAATGATGGACTCCGTTTTTTCAGCAGAATTCCCCTCTTCCATCTGAAATGTCAGACCCTCTAAGGTGTGTCATGTAGCCCAGACCCTCTCCTGTTAAGAAACCCATCCAGTGAATGTAGAATTCTTCCCTTATCTCCATTGCCCGTGGGAAAATTAGGTATTCCATTTCCTTTTTTTCTGATAGGACCATACCCATCCAATCAAACACACTCACCTTGAAAACCCCTCCCCACTGCCCAAAGGTTTATAATGCTCCTGATTCACAAATAAACTCTTTTTCTCCATGCTTCCACCAAGACTGTCAGAGACTTGACTGTTTATTTTGGGCTTGGGAAGGAGCACTCTTCCTTCCATGAAGAATTTGTGGCCAATGCACAGGGCCCAGACTCTTGCCTGGCTGCCACCACCTAGGTAGTCTCCTACTGTCAACAGCCAGAGCTCATCTCTGAGCACCCGGGTGGGCCACAGGCCCTCCTCAGCCTGGCCAGACTTGCACAGGACGCAGGCCCCCACCTCACTGCCGCTGGCCACCTAGCCAGGTTTGTGGCTTGATTACCACCACAGGTCACCACAGTGGCTGCCTCCAAAGTCCGGAGCACTGAGTTTCTGTTGCCTCTCCTGCACCACCCACTCAGCTACCTTGCCTGGCTCCAGGAGCTCTGAAGCTGCCCAGTCGAGCATTAGGAGCTTAGCTGAGAAAGTGCTAACACCTTGGTAGTGAAAATAAGCTTTTCTCCTGCTTCTCTGGCCACCCGGCTGCCCTTTTTGGCCCAAACCTAGCTCGGGCCTTACGATGGAGGAGCATGCATTTCCAGCCCTGCTGGAAGACCCAGAACAGCAGCTGGGAATTCCCCCACCTAACCAGGACACAGAACACCACTGAGGTACATGAAGCTCTGCCTCAAAGAAGCCTGAAATTTGCCCCACTGAGAACACCAGCCCCAGACCAGCGACAGGTCATCAGGCGTCACCTACAGGACCTGCTAAAAATAAGACTGGTTGCAAATGGCTACCCATGATGGTCTCACTTGCTTTGTTGTCCTGTCAGGGTCAATTAGTGCACAAATCAGGGGAATATAGGCCAAGAACCTGGTTATGGAGACTATCCGATAATAGAAATGGAAGAGTCATAACAGACCTCTATCATGGCGACTATTCTCAGCCTCCTCAACTAGTAACTGACTTATGTAAACTTTGGCCAGAATTAGGACAGGTCCCTTACACACACTCAATGTGGGGGGACTTCAATATCCAGTTAAGAGCCTTATTAAAAGCCGGGCGGTGGTGGCGCATGCCTTTAATCCCAGCACTTGGGAGGTAGAGGCAGGTGGATCTCTGAGTTCAAGGCCAACCTGGTCTACAAAGTGAGTCCAGGACAGCCAGGGCTACACAGAGAAAACTTGTCTCGAAAAATGAAAAAAAAAAAAAAGAAAAGAAAAAAGAGCCTAATTAAAGCTACAAAATACAGGGCTAATGACATAGATGAAGAAAAAGTCCTAGGCTAGGATCAATACTATGCCTGTCAGGCTGAAGCTGGATCAGCTTGCACTCAGTCCTCAAAAGACTACAATTGCCACCATTGGAGATGTGCAACTTGGACCCCAGGATGGAAGGTAGACTGTGACCCTCACATGAAGCTGGAACTTACCTGTAATTTGAGTTGCAAAGTCCAAAAACGTGTAATCCCCTGGTCATAGCCCTAAAATCTTGGGATCCATTCCCTCCCTATGCTGATTGGGAAGCAGGACGCACTTAGGGGTTCAAGCCTAGGTGACAGGACTGGACCCTGGGACATCCTTTACTATCCAATGGCTACCTAAACCTGAGGTTGTACACTCCATGGGGCCCTTAGCGCCCTTAGCACAATTTCCAAAGCCCAGCCCCACAGTAAGGATAAGCTCCCTAACTCCTCAGGGCCCAGGGCCAGCTGCCACTGTTCCCCAGTTACTTCCTCTAACTACAGCTTCTCCTTTCGAGATCCCTGAGCCTCCGCTATTACATAGGTCCCCTTGGTCAACACCATAAGGGCTATCTTTAAATTCCTTAATGGTTCTAAGCCAAATATGACCAAGAATTGCTGGCTTTGTCAGGACCCCAGACCTCCTTATTATATAGGAATAGCTACCACTGACTCCAAGCCTTTCCAACTCCTCAAACTGGTCCCCCTAAATGACACTGTCTCCTGTCCTTTGGAAACTGCTATCACCCTGGGAGACTTACAAGGAAATGGAACTTGCTTTAGGTCCCAAAAATGTTCTTTACTAACATCACTGTATTCACACATTTCTCATGATCCTAACACTCATATAATAAAATCACCTAATTCCCTCAGGATGACAGAAACTAACCTTTTAGCAGCCCCTAAAAGGCACTTGGTTTACTTCTACTTCAGATCTCTCCCCTTGTCTCTCTGTAAGTCGTTTTATACAGCAACCTGAACATGTAGGTCACCTATTATGTTTCTCTCTGGTCATGTCTGTGGAGGGCCACATTCTTAACGCCAGTGTTGGTCGGGGTGGGCACTGAGCTATCAGCAGTGATAGGGACCACAGCTATAGTTTAGGACAATAAAACTTCTGACAACTAAGTGATAACGTCTTGGCTCAATCACACTCAGCCACCTCGTTCCTAGAACAACAGGTAGAATCCTTAGCTGAGGTGGTTTTGCAAAACTGACAACCATTACACTTGCTGTTCCTCAAGAACCGTGGACTGTGCAAGGCCCCAGGTGATGACGTTGCTTCCACCCCAATCATTCAGGGATTCAGGGGTGATCAGAAACAGTTTGGCCAAAATAAAAACAAATCTCCTTACTGGAGAACAAGAGAGGGAACAGTCTATGAATTGGTATGCAAACTTAATTGGTCACTTTAGTTCACTTCTCCATAACCATTTGACTTGGTCCATTACGATTAATCTCACTACCCCTTACTTGCAGCCTGTGCACTGGCCTCAGGAGAAAATGTCCAGCCAATTAGTTGACTTACTGACACAACTCAAAGGAGGAATGTTGAGGCCTGCTCCTTTAGCACAACTGCAGCCATTTTGTACTCAGAGTCTCCATTTTTTTTTTTAAGATATTTTGAGACAGGGTTTCTCTGTGTAGCTCTGGCTGTCCTGGACTCACTCTGTTGACCAGGCTGGCCTCGAACTCACAGAGATCCACCTGCCCATGCCTCTCGAGTGCTGGGATTAAAGGCGTGCGCCACCACACTCAGCCAGTCTCCATTTTTAATATTAGGTGAAGCTAAGTTGAAGTTCTCAGGATGTACTTTCCAGAAATAATTATGCCAACAGGAGAAAAGTCCTTCTGCTGGGTCAAGCTAACCATACACTCTGACTGTTATGAAAACTCCCCTGACTACTAACAACCAATCATATTAAAGGTGAGTTAGAACTGCTTTTGTCTAGTTAGCCAAAAATAGCTTAAGTCAGGGTTACCATCCTGCACTGCTTCCTGTACCTGTCTGTGAGCTCACTGTGATTTTTGCCTTTATAAACTGGCTCCCAAAAGCATTTGGGGGGAAACATTCATCGTCTGATCAATCAGCACTGCTAGCTTTGTTCAATAAATACATCATCTTTTTAACTGAGATTTGTGTCCATGAAGTTTGTGGGTGATTCCTGGACCCAAACACCCTTACCCCCCTCCCCACCTCCCCCTTCAAACAGCAATATTATGTCTGGCTCAGAGACTGTTGTCCTGCTTCACAGTAATCAATAAATCTTTTACTTATAACTGGATTGAGTCTGTAGTCTTTTCCCAGTGGTCAGAAACTCCATAACAATCTAAGCTAAGCAAGAGCAATCTGTGAAGAAAGCTGATAAGGAACTGTGCAAGTTAAAAGGAGTGCAGAGCCATGTGGCAGCAGAGAGGCATGTGGCAGCAGAGTGAGGCGTGAGGCAGCAGAGGCTTTCATGGTGTTAAAACCTTTTATTCAGGCGGTTGTCTGAGAGTTCATATACAACAGAAACTGAACTCTGTCCAGTGGATTTAACTGGGAGGTAAATGTTACCCTTAGACCTCATCTCCAAGAATCTCCTGAAGCACTACTTCATAAATCTTAAACCTACGTTACTGCTGGTTTTGTCACCTTCTAAGCTCGGTTTCAAGATTATGAGGTTCCTCTAGTCTCCCTAAGGATGTCATTTAGATCCCATACCTTTTTCACGTGTAGCACAGGGCCTAGAATGGTCTGCAGCTCAGTGTGTGCCTCAGCCAGCCACTCAGTGATTATCTCTTATGTTCAATCCACTAGTTACCAATCCATTATTTGGAAAATCTGGAAGTTAACACTAGACTCATCTCTCTCCCTCGCTCTCATTCTCCTCTTTAGGCCTTCACCAGTGACCTCCAGGGCACCTTTGCCCGTGTTCTTTAACCTTCTCTAACAACCATGGCCTGTCCGATGGAAACGGCACAGAGAGGCTTGTGATCGGACATCGGCCTGCAGTTCCACACCTACAAGGCTACCACCCCCAGGGATTTGCTCCGCATCTGCCTTGGCCTAACGCCTGCTGAAGGGCGGGCGGTTCTACTGAGTGAAGGGGAACCGGGAGTGGCCGCCGAAGGTCTCTCGGCCGTTGCTCACCAGCTGCAGGTCGGCCACCGTCCTGTCTGGCAAGAGACTGTACACTTGGCTCCTCAGCGCGATGGGCGGCAGCGCGTCCTCGAACAGCCCTCGGGGGAACAGCTGCACGAGCTCCTCGACGGCCTCGCGCGCCGACCCTGTCGGGGAGCGCGGGGTCAGGTCCGGGCGGGGGTCGCGGAGAGGCCGCTGGTGGATGGGATCTACGTCCCCAGCCCTCGGCGAGCCCGCGGCCCAGCGCCCGGGTTACCGTGGTTACCTACCCTGGGTGCTCCTCCTCCTCCTCCTCCTCCTCCTCCTCCTCCTCCTCCTCCTCCTCCTCCAAGGGTCTGTACCCTCGGGCCCTCAGCACCCAGGCTGCCATGGTTACCTGCGCCCGCCCTCAGAGGATCCGCCTTCACGGGCGTCCGCCGCCGCTTCAGTCCGAAAGCCTCAGACGCTAGGAGCTGTCTCTTGCGATTCATACCCAGAGATTTCACGGTTCCGGGAAAGGGGCGCCTGATGGCAGGCTCTTCCGGTGCAGAATAATGACGACAGGGCCTCTGACTGGTCGTCTGAGTTTGATGACGTAGGGCCTCGCGCCCCCGTGGCCCGCGCCGCGCCCGCCGCCCGGGACCCAGCTGAGGTGCAGACGGACCTCCCCGTCGCCCCCTCCGACCCTGAGGGCACATGGTTGCATCTTGAGAAGCAGCAGGTCCACTTTTGCATCCCTCCCGGCTTCTGAGGTGTTGCCCTCACGCCACAGCCGTGAGGGGGTGGGAACTTTGAGGTAATCAGCTCTGAGCCGAAGCTCCTTAACCTCGGCGCCTTTGGGTGGGTGAGAGGCTCTCAGCTCCAGGCTCGGGACGGGGAGCTGATGCGCGGCGCAGAGCCTGAACCTGGACGTTCGCCCGGCCCTCGACCGCCCTAAACCGGAAACGCTTTACTCCCAGGACCTGATGGAGCCCCGGGGGACCAAGAAGAGAAAAGCCGAGAAGACCCAGGTGGCAGAGCCTTGGCACAAACTCCGCGGCTCGGCGCTCTCACTGCGCACAGAGCCGGCGCTCTACTCTGGACCCTTTCCTTTCTACCGGCGCCCTTCCGAACTGGGCTGCTTCTCCCTGGACGTCCAACGCCAGTACCACGGAGATGCCCGCGCCCTGCGCTACTACAGCCCGCCCGCCGTGAGCGGTCCAGGCCCGGACTTTGACCTCAGGGATGGATACCCGGACCGATACCAGCCCCGGGATGAGGAAGTCCGAGAGAGGCTGGACCACTTGCTGCGCTGGGTGCTGGAACACCGACGGCAGCTGGACGGGTGAGCGAAGCCCAGGCCGATCGGGAGACCCGGCTTCATCGTCTGACGTCGGGGGAGCCGGAGGGTTTTTCTTGGGGACTTTGGCTCGGCCGAGGTAAAGCTGGAGTCAGACCGTCAGCCCCAAACTCTTCCTTCTCAGGGGCCCTGGCTGGCTGGCAGGGGCCACGGTGACATGGAGAGGACACCTGACAAAACTGCTGACCACACCGTATGAGCGGCAGGAGGGCTGGCAGCTGGCAGCCTCCCGGTTCCAAGGGACACTGTACCTGAGTGAGGTGGAGACCCCGGCTGCTCGCGCGCAGAGGCTGGCAAGGCCACCCCTCCTCCGGGAGCTCATGTACATGGGCTACAAGTTTGAGCAGTACATGTGTGCAGGTGAGACTTGCCCCTGGTGTGTGGCCCCTCTGCCCTTCCTCAGAGGCCTAGAGCCGCTTCTCTCCTCGCACAGACAAACCTGGAGGCGCCCCGGACCCCTCTGGGAAGGTTAACACCAACGTGGCCTTCTGCTCCGTGCTCCGCAGCCGCCTAGGAAGCCACCCTCTGCTCTTCTCCGGGGAGGTAGACTGCACAGACCCGCAGGCGCCGTCCGCGCAGCCCCCGGCGTGCTATGTGGAGCTCAAGACTTCCAAAGAGATGCACACCCCCAACCAGTGGAGGAGCTTCTACAGGTCCGGGCCAGGGCCAACTGGGGAGCCCCGAACAGAAGAGGAGCCTGGGGGCGAGGCTGGAGGGCCCCGCTGACCCTGCGCCTCTCGTGTCAGGCACAAGCTTCTGAAATGGTGGGCTCAGTCGTTCCTCCCAGGGGTCCCACGTGTTGTTGCCGGCTTCCGGAACCCAGAAGGTTTCGTCTGTTCCTTAAAGACCTTTCCTACCATGGAGATGTTTGAAAACGTCAGGGTAAGGCGGGGGTCACAGCTGCTACCTGTTCCCCTACCTCCTGTGCCCAGACCGCAGGCCCAGAGCCCCTCTGCCACCCGCCTTACCCTCCTCCCACCCCTACAGTCCCTGCCTCTTCTGCTCCCTCACCCCCAGAATGACCCAGAAGGCTGGAGCCCCTCCGTGTGCATGAACTTCTGCAATGCCTTCCTCAGTTTTGCCCAGAGAACGATCGTCCAGGATGACCCCAGGTACGGCATTCAGCGTTGTGCACCACCTCTGGGTCCCAGCTCCATCTCCAGCTTCACCCTACACCTCCATCTTCCCCCAGGCTTGTCCACCTCTTCTCTTGGGAACCTGGTGGCCCGGTCACTGTGTCTGTCCATCGGAATGCACCCTATGCCTTCCTGCCCTCGTGGTATGTGGAAGCCATGACTCAAGACCTCCCGTCACTCCTAGATACTCCCTCCCCCACGGCCTGATGCGCCAGAGGACACACAGCCTGCAGTGTGTCCAGATAATAAAAGCGTATTTCTAAGCGGGTGTCTTGCTGCTGCATCTGAATGGAGATTTGCTGTTTTGTTTTTATTGGTTTTTTTGTTTGGTTGGTTGGGGTTTTTGGTTTTTCAAGACAGGGTTTCTCTCTGCAGCCCTGGCTATCCTGGAACTAGATGTGTTCACCAGGTCCTCCTGCCTCTTCAGCACCACCACCCAGCTTATTGCTACACTTTATTCACACATCCTTCACTGGGTGTAGAGACTGGCTGCAAAGACGATGTCCCGCCGTAGCAAAGTGGCTGCCGTCTCCATCTTGGCACCCAGCACAGGCTCTCCTACCAGACGGGCTGCTCCTCGAAGCGAGCGACACATCTCAGCCAGGCGTTGGATGCAGCGGACCACCAGGCCTTCAGGGGTCCCTGAGAGCCCTGCCAGCTCAGAGAAGGGCTACAGGGAGGGCAGAGTGAGAAGCGAATGCCAGGCCTGGACAGCCTCTCCGAGCCACCACCCGCCAAACCCAGGTACCTACCATACCGCGAGCCCACTCGTATACAACTTCGACCAGCCCAAAATTCAGCTCTCCCACAAATTCCTCCACTGTCTGGTTCAGGCCACAGGCCACCTGAACCTCACCAATCCGCTTGGCCACAGCTCTGATGCGTTCTACCCCCTGCAGAGGGGAGAGGAAGGGTCAAGGCCTTCAGCTTCAGGGAGGCCCATTAGGAAGAGGCCGTGTACACCTTGGGAGGCGGTTACCAGTACTGGGCAAAGGGTGGAGGGGTGGGGATCGGAACGCACAACCCAAGAGAGGGGTGATGTCCCCTACCTGTTTGAGGGTGCTTGGGAGCTGATCCCCAGGGTCACCAGGGCTCTGGCAGACCAGGCCAGAGAGCAGAGCTGCAATCTCCTCCGGTCGCAGGGTGCTCAGAGCATTGTCAAACATGAGCTCGGTGAGGAGCAGCTCATGGCTGCTCATGGCGCAGGCCACTCGTCCTGCCAGCTTCACTGTGCCTGCCTCATCCACGTAACCCAGGGTCCGGAGCACCTGCAAGAGAGGGTGAGGTTTGGGGAGACTGCCTTCTTCCCGAGCTTCCCTAAACACACGCCCCACCCTGCTCTTTCACCTCCACACGCTGGTGGTACTCGGGGAGCAGCAACAGCGACTGGTCTGACAGTAGGAAGCGTAGCCTCTCCATCTCCTTCTGGATCTGCATTCGCTCACGCAACTTCACATACTAAAGAGAACCAGCAGGGACATTAGTCCCCTCTCCCTCAGCAGGAGTGCACTGGGCACAGGGCTGAGTGAGGAAAAGCTGCCTCTGCTTAGGAGCTACCTGGGCAGAGAACCGGGGGCTGTGCACACACTGAGCGCCCCGGATCAGCTCCTCCAGCTTCCGGGCCCGGAGCCCACCTTCTACCACTGACACATCCTTGAGCTGCAGGTCGTTGACAGGGTCAAGGGTTGGAGGTCCTGCTGGATGGGCCTGAGCCAGACGCAGCAGCTCCTGAACAGCGGTGGTCACAGCTGCAAGCGGAGGGTCCTTCCTGCAGGCATCGGGTTTTGTGATCTGGGTCAAGAGGCTTCTTTACCACAGGAGCCCCCCTCAGGCTGAGGAGGTCCCTCCACACCCCATCTTGTCCTTTTTTACATACACACCCACTGCTACATGCCCCTCCCTGGAAAAAGGTTCCCTGAGTCTCTGACCTGAATTTCGGTTGCTGCCTTTTGCTGAAGTCCTCCAAGATCTTCTCCCCATTCACCCGGAGCACTTTGGTGGAGATGGCAGCCACGTCTCCTGGCTGGAGCTTGGCCACAGTGTGCTCACAGGGCCCTGGGAAGGGAATCAGGTCAGGCTTCTCCACGGCCTGGGGAATCTTGTTCACACCACCGTCAGGAAGCCAGGCAAGGCCTTGTTCTCACCTTCAGGCAGAAACAGCTTGAAGCCCACAAGGTCATCTGGGTAGGGTACATCTGGAGTGGCCGGCCCCTTGTCCCTTGGGCTCTCAGACACGGCAGGTTTATCACACAGGACCAAAGTTGTAAACACCCTGTTGGTAGAGTTTGAAGAGACCTACAGGAGGCAGAGAGTCGGGGCAGGGATTAGGGAGCGCACAGCAAATACAGACATGGGATGCTCTCCCTGGGCAGGGACTAGGACCCCAATACACAAGCCCCTGAGCTGTGGAAGGGTGGCCAAGCCTGGACTCCAGAGCAGCTCCTTGGAGGCCAGGCACAGTGGCAAAGTGGTGAAGAGATAAAATGAGCACACAGCATGCCTGAGCCAAGGGAGGGACCCCATTGTCCTCACCTGCAGGATCACACCTAATGCATTGTGGTGCTCCTCATTCTTCACAACTACCACCCTTCCCGCTGACAGAGATTTCAGCCCATTCACAGACTCCATGATGCGATGCTAGAGAACAGGACAGGCACAAAGGGATACTCGGGCCAAGTTTAGGAGCACCAGTGTGATCCACTGACCCTTCTGCCATCTCCCCAACATCCCACTTACTCACCTGGATCATGGTCCGGGTCTCCATCAGCTCCTCCCCCCAGCTGTAATACTCAGGCAGGTCAGCCAATTGGCCAGCCACATCTGGCTCCTCCAAAGCCCCCAGCCTCTTGGTGAGCTCAGCCAGAGCCTGCTCATGGGCCTGAGTAGAAGGGGAGGTCGTAACCTCTGCCAGCCCAACCTGCTATACCCCTACCCCACTCCGCTGCCTCTACACAACCACCTCTTCCCGCCCTGACTGACCTGCTGCTGTGCTGGTCACCCTGACCTCACCTTGCTGTCCTTGCGGGACGGAAACTCTGAGAAGCTCCTCTTCATCATGTCCTCCACCCTCAGGGCGTCCACGCGCAGCAGGTTGAGGATCATGGTGTATGTGAGGCGGAACTGGGACTGAAGCTGAGATGGTTTCCCCTGGAGCCAGGCCAGAAAGTGAGTGAGACCAAGTGAGACTTTTCCTCCCTCCCTAGCCAGTCCCAACTCTGAGCCATGAGGCCTTAGACAACCCCGATAACCTCCTCAGTGACATTAGGATACAAAATGAAAGACATGGACTATCAAGGTCCCCATCGGACACTGAGCCCATAGTGGCAATAAAAAAGTGGAGATGGTGTTTCCCTTGGATTTGCTCACTTTTGTTGTTTTGTTTTTCAAGACAGAGTTTCTTGGTGTAGCTCTGGCTGTCCTGGAACTTACTCTATGGACAGGGCTGGCCTTGAACTAAGAGATCCGCCTGCCTCTGCCTCCCAAGTGCTGGGATTAAAGGTGTGCACCAGCACCACCACCAGCTGGACTTGCTCACTGTTAAGTGGACTTCTCCCAGGCAAAATGAAAACATCAGGAGAGAAGAGGGAAGAGAGCTGGGCCAAAGGACTCTGTGCCCAGCTGGACCCTGCAGCACCGCCACTCACCATCAGCATGCGGTGTAAATCTGCCATCTCAGGCACTCGGCCCTTACAGAGCAGGATGACAGTGCCTGTGGGGTCCAGGCCCCTCCGGCCTGCCCTGCCTGCCATCTGCACATACTCCCCGGGCAGCAGGTCCCGGAAGACAGAGCCATCGTGTTTGCGCATGGAGTCAAATACCACCGTCCTTGCTGGCATGTTTACTCCCATGGCAAAAGTCTCTGTGGCAAACAAGACCTGGGGCAGAGAGGTAGAGACTGGATGAGCAGAAAGGTTCAGTGTGTGCAGCTCTGGCGGAGTTCACACCTCCTTGGAGCCCAGTCTCAGACTGCTGTCTCCAGGACTTCGCTTTTCCCTCATTCAGTAGTTATACCAATCACTGAATCGGATGGATGTACGTGGAGTGTCTCTGTGGAGAACGCACCCTACATTTACCTAGCCACTGTCCCTGCTTCTCAGCCAGCCTTTCACCCATGGTCTCCCAGGAGCACAGGCTTGAGGTCTGAGCCATGTCGTCACAAACAGGACCACAGGGCACAAAGCAAATGCATGTGCTCCCTCACTGACAAAGGTAGAATTTCTCTGCAATAAATACCCAAGAATGACCCTTAGTGTCAAAAGTATACTGAATTTGCTTAAGCAGTGCCAAGGTAGAAGAACAACAACCGTACTCGGGTGCCAAACAGGGGCAAACTGGCAACAGCCTACATCTCTAGCCACATAAGCAGTTGTGGAGCTTCCTAAATGCAGCCACCCTCACCGCTGTACAGCTGGGTTTGCTGAAAGCATTTCAGTTTGCATCTCTAATCACTAGTGAATTTTCCACTTCAGTTTGCGTCTCTAATCA
>CAJQZJ010000247.1:1500823-1529375 GCA_907164525.1 Lophiomys imhausi | reverse complement strand
TCACTAGTGAATTTTCCACTTCAGTTTGCGTCTCTAATCACTAGTGACTTTTCCACTTCAGTTTGAGTCTCTAATCACTAGTGAATTTTCCTGTGCTTGCCAGCTGTGGAGGTTTCTTTCCTCAGGACCACTTGTGCTGTATCATATACATCCCCATTTAAGGTTAAGGTGAGAAACCTACCTAGTTCAGCAGGGTTATGAAGCTAAGATTCAAACCCAGGTAGCCTGGATCCAGAGCCCAGGTTCTTTTGTTTTGTTTTGTTTGTTTTTTCGAGACAGGGTTTCTTTGTGTATCTCTGGCTGTCCTGGGCTCACTTTGTAGTCCAGGCTAGCTTTGAACTCACAGAGATCCACCTGCCTCTGCCTCCCAATGCTGGGATTAAAAGCCACGCCCAGGTTCTTAACCACTGCACTGACTTGCCTAAGTCTGGCCCCCTCTACCCCAGCCTCTCACCCACTCGGCTCACCTTGACCAGCCCCCGGCTAAACAACATCTCCACGATCTCCTTGAGGATGGGCAGGATGCCACTGTGGTGCACGCCCAGGCCCCGGCGAAGGAGCTCCGACATGTGCAGGACCTGCAGGGGCGAGCAGGGAGGAGGGGCAGCAGGTCGGAGAAGGTGGAGAAGGACCCCTCGGTGGGGGGGGGGCAGGTCTCAGATCACGACAACCCCACCAGAATCTACAGGGACACACCTGGGGGAGCTGTCGGTCAGAGCCTCGGAGCCGTGCAAGGCAGCGCTGAAGGAAGAGGTGGATCTCACTCTTCTCTGAGCTTGTTGTGAGGTCAAGAGAGGTGAGGCCCGAAGCCTGCTCATCACAACGGCCTCGGGAAAAGGTGAACACTACCACAGGCAGCTGAGACCGGGTGCGGAGGGAGGCCAGCAAGGACAGGTACACCCCACGGTCCTGAGCGGGCAGGGGAGGGGGCGGAGCTTATGTGGAGGTGGTGAGGTCATGTTTAAGTAGGTTTACTCTGAGCAGGACACAGACCTCAAGTCCACCGCCTCCCCTCAGGGACCAGGGCTGAAAGGGTGGCTGAGATGCAGGCTTTGCTGGGGACAGACTGCTCGCAGCCCTCACCTGCGCAGGCCCACCCTGGTGCGTGGGCTGCTTGGCCCCAAAGGTCTGGGCATGCTTGCTCATCCTCTCCTTCTTGGCCTCCACTGCAGAGTAGTACCTGGGCACAGACAGGGCGGGGTGGCGTGAGGCCCAGCACAGGCCCAGCCATGACTCCCAGCCCTGGGACTTACCCCTTGGTGTGAAAGGCCCCTCGGGAGTCCAGCAGCAAGAAGAGCTCCCCCTGGGTCTTGGGGCTGTTTCCTGTGAAAAGATAATGTTCCAGGGGGACAGGACGGGCAACCGTGCTGATCACGTAGATCTGCCGCCGCTTCAGTCGCCTGGAGGGAGGAGAGGGCAGCAGGTCAGAGAGGGTGTGGGAAGGAACCCCAACTTCCAGTTTCTTCTGAGGCCCAGAATGGGAGGCCATTAGCCATGACCTCATCTCCACTTCAGCGCCCACTGGTTCAGGAGTCAACCTCTGCCCTATCCCTTCCTCACTTAAGACCATGGAGTGTGCCTGGCCTTGCCCAAATGGGTAGCTCCCACCACCCATCTCAGCATGCAAAAACATTCCAGGCCCCAGGGGGACTCGGCGGCCATCCGAGTGGGACTGTTTCCTGGCTCCACACCCTAACCCCTCTCCTCGTTGTTTCGGCCTGAGCTCCCAACCGCAACTGAAAAACACCACAGTCCTTTTCGCACCACATCCAGCACTCGGGATGCAGGGCTCACCCAATCCAGTCAGCAAACTCCAGGGCATTGGGGACAGTGGCACTCAGAAGGATGATGGAGACATGGTCTGGGAGCATGATGAGCACCTCCTCCCACACGACCCCACGCTGCAAACACACACATTGAGGGGACAGATCAGTCAGGGAGCAGAGTCTCATGTGTGGGCAGAGAAGACAGTAAGGTCTTCAGGGTGTGTGTGTGGCTCAGGGCACTCACCTCGGCATCGTTGATATAGTGGACTTCATCGAAGATGACCCACTCCAGGTCCCGGATGACGTCTGAGCCACTGTACAGCATGGAACTGGGGAGAAACTGAGAGCTGACTCCTCAGCAGCCCTGTCTCTTCCCTGCTTCTGCAGGGATGCTAACTCCCGACCCAAAACCCACCTGGGAGACCCCTCTCTCACCGAAGGATTTCTGTGGTCATAATGAGGCAGGAGGCCTCAGGGTGCAGCTGCACATCCCCTGTGAGCAGCCCCACGTCCCCGAATGTGTTTCGGAAGTCTCGAAACTTCTGGTTGCTCAGGGCTTTGATAGGAGATGTGTAGATGGTACTAGAAACAGGGTGTGAAGTGTGTGAAGTCAGCAGTCTTCCCTCACAGACTCACAGCCAGGTGGCCTGCGTTCCAGTTGGAGCCCGCCCTCCTGGGCTCATGTCGCTCCTGCACACTAACAACCCTCAGTTGCTCCTTCATGACACCATCCCTTCCTACCCCTCTTCCCTACTAGACCTTTCCATTTCTCTTTGAGCCCCATCTCAGCCCCTCTCCTGAACCTTGTATCTAAAGGATTGGACAGAGGGGTGGGCGGGGAGCTGAGGTCCAGAGGGGATGCAGGAGGAGGAGGAGGGCAGGCTGACTGACAGGGGAGGCATGTGTACCGGGTCATATGTTTCTGGGCCAGGGCAATGGCGTATTCGGCCACCACTGTCTTCCCAGCAGAGGTGTGAGCTGCGACAAAGACAGAGTCGTGCTGCTCCAAGTGCAGGATGGCCTGCTTCTGAAACACGTCCGGCTCAAAGGCCCACTGTGTGAGAGAAATGGACAGGGCTGCAGGGAGAGGGCCTCCTGCCTCCTCATAGGCACACAAGGCAACGAGGAAAAGGCCAGTGCAAGGCTGGAACCAAGCAGCAGGACAGACCTGGAAGGTACGTGGCCTCTGGTCAAGAGAGAGGACAAGGCTGGGCCGAGGGGCCCGGCCTGGGCACGGTACCTGGAAGGCCGGCTGAGGAATGAGTCGGTAAAAATCCCCCACAGGGGAGGTGACATCCACAGGCACAGCCCACTGCTCCTGAGGTGGAGGTTTTGGAGGCTCCAGGGGGGATATGGCTGTAGACACTTCCTGGAAAAGTCGGGTTGCAGTGATAGAGGTGCAGCCAGAGAGTTCTTGATGGCCACTCACCCCCCAGAGACACCTCACTGTCACCCTCAGGGCAACCTAGACATCACAGCTCTTTCTCACTTGCCTCCATCACTGGCAACTACAAACCTTCAACACTAGATCCTCCAAGCTGCTTGCTCGGACCAGGGCGGTGCTGGAGGGAGAGGCTGGAACAGCGTCCCCTCTCGGACCTCCTACTCCTTCACTCTCATCCTCATCACCACCACTCAGATCCAGGGGCTCCAGCAGACGGCTGAGGCTGAGCAGACCTGGCCCAGGAACTGGGTGATCTGAGGAGCAACAGCCACCTTGTCACCTTCATACATCACGTTCACATCACATTTGTAAAGAGCACAGTACCCCTAACAAACCCTTCTCAAGGGGCTGGAGAGATGGCTCAGCGGTTAAGAGCACTGGCTGCTCGTCCAAAGGACCCGGGTTCAAATCCCAGCATCCACATGGCAGTTCACAGCTGTCTGTAACTGCCAGGTGTGGTGGTGCATGCCTTTAATCCCAGTACTCGGGAGGCAGAGGCAGATGGATTTCTGTGAGTTTGAGGCCAGCCTGCTCTACATAGTGAGTCCAGGACAGCCAGAGCTACACAGAGAAACTATGTCTCGAAAAAAAAAAAAAAGGGGGGGGGATGGGGAGATGGCTCAGCGGTTAGGACCCAGGTTCAAATCCCAGCACCCACATGGCAGTTCATAACTCTCTGTAATGGCCAGATGTGGTGGAAGATGCCTTTAATCCCAGCACTCAGGAGGCAGAGGCAGGCGGATCTCTGTGAGTTCAAGGCCAACCTCATCTACAGAGTGAATTCCAAGATACCCAGGGCTCCGTTACACCGAAAACTCTGTCTTGAAAAACCAAACAAACGAGCCGGGCGGTGGTGGCGCACGCCTTTAATCCCAGCACTTGGGAGGCAGAGGCAGGCGGATCTTTGCGAGTTCGAGGCCAGCCTGGTCTACAAAGCGAGTCCAGGACAGCCAGAGCTGTTAAACAGAGAAACCCTGTCTCGAAAATCCAAAAAAAAAAAAAAAAAAAAAAAAGAAAAACCAAACAAACAAAAAACCAAATCCTTCTAAAAACTCACCCTTGGGGGCAAAATCTACCCCTTTCTTGAAGCCAGGTGGGACAGTAAGAAGATCTGAAGGGTGAGAACAGAGAGGCAGGGTCAGGCACTGCAGCCACAGCACCACACTCAAATGACTCAGGCTTCGCAGTACTCTGCTTGTGGGCATGGCGGGTGTGGCCATTTTTCAAGAGCTACTTGGGAGGCACCTTCTCCCTTGGGGGTGAGAAGGGTCCTTTCCTGATTTGTGGAAGTACAGGAAGGCTGGCAGCAACCTGCTGGGCTCTCCTCGGACACAGGGCCACTTCACCTTTCTCAAAGTCAATCTCCTCCTCAGCCTCCTCCCAAGCACTCAGATCTGTTATGCTGGGCTCGTCCATCCCACCTGGGGAAATGAGAACTCAGCCTCAGCAGGGAGCCGCTCCCTAGACACGAAGGTCCTTTCTTCCACCACCACCACACACACTTACCTGGCCAGAAAGGGTACTGTGTTGGATTGCCCCATAGTGACTGGGAAGCTGGCCCTGGAGGCCGGCGAAGGGACAAGGAGGTTGTGGCCGAAAGATTTGTGTTCTCTAGCAGGACCTGAGACAAGAGGTTGCAGTCCCAGTGAGACCCAGTCTGCTTCCGGCCCCGTCTCCCAATTCTGCTTCTACTGCTCTCTGACCTCTCACCTCCTTGTAGCCCAGTATCTGGCCTGTGGTTGGGTGTCTCTGGGCCTGAAGGTCGGATGGGACTGGAGCCCCCAGAGCAGCCAGTAGCGACCAGGGATCCATCTTCCTCTGCCATTTTCTGGAAAGAAGGAAAGAATTTTGGAGTCGGCTTTCTCTCTATCCCACCTTCCTTCAGTTAGTCCATCTCCCTGGTCTGGGCCCCTTCAGACTTCTCACCGAGCTGAATGCTCCACACCATGCAGAGGAAGCCAGGCTGGAGATGACAGAAACAGTTGCTCTGCCTCTTGCTGCAGATCTGGGGCACAAGGAGGGAGGCCATGGGGAAGCTGGGACAAGGGCAAGAAGCAGTAAGTTTGGAAACTACTCTAATGTGAAGACAAAAGAGGTGATGGGATTTGTGTTTGGAAAAAATGGTAAGGGACCCCAGTGGACTGGATAAAATGGTAGGTGACCCCAGTGGACTGGATAAAATGGTAGGTGACCCCAGTGGACTGCCAAGGCAGCCAGATGAGCAAAGACCTGAAGGCAAAACCCACCTGCAGCTCAAGTACATGGGGTACTAACTAATGTAAATACTAACTAATGTAAGTTGTGGACTTCGGGCACAGCAATTTGCATGCTTATTTTGAGACAGGGTCTCATGAAACCCAGGTTTGCCTCCAACTTGATATTTGTAATATATATATAATTGCATGTATACCTAATGTATGTATATGTACTATACATATAATTATATATAACATATATTACCTATGTAGCTATATATACATAAATGGCCTTGAAATTATGATAAACATATCTCCCCCCCTCAAGTGAGGGGGAGACAGGCGTGTGCCACCACACCTGTGTCATGCAGCACTGGGGATGAAACCCAGGTCTTTGTGGATGCTATTCAAGGACTGTAACAGTTGAGCTACATACTCATCTGGGAATTTACACCTCAGAATTAATTACTACTAGTGGTAGTATTATGTGCGTAACGTGTGGACACATGTACACAAATGTACATGTAGCCGTCAGAGGACAACTTTGTGCAGTTGGTTCTAACTTCATGTGTGTTTCTTTTTTTGAGACAGGGTTTCTCTGTGTAGCCCTGGCTGTCCTGGAATTCACTCTGTAGACCAGGCTGGCCTTAAACTCACAGAGATCTGCCTGCCTCTGCCTACGACTCCCAGCCTTAAAATTATTTTGTTGCTACTCAATAACTGTAACGTTATGAATCGTAATGTAAATTTATCTGACATGGAGGGTATCTGATATGCCACCCCGGTGAAAGGGTCATTCAACCTAGATTTTCTTCTTCTTTTCCTTCATTAACCTAGATTTTCTTCTTCTTTTCCTTCATTTATTGGAGATGAGGTATCACTATGTAGCCCTGGCTGGTCTGGAACTTGATATGTAGACCAAACTGGCCTCGGACTCAAGGGATCTGCTAGCGTCTGCCTCCCAAGGGCTGGGATTAAGGGTGTGTGCCACACCAGGCTTCAGATTCAGGAACTTAAAAGCGAGGTCTCAGCCAAGTGGCCCGAGCCTGCAGATAGACGGGACCTCCAAGGAAGAAAGATACTTGTGAAGGCGAAGCTCTCAGAAGTAGTGTCTCCAGCACTCGCCGCTCTGACCTACTGAAGCTCCAGTAGGCTGGGATGTGTTCGGCATGAGCCGGGGGCCCAGATGACAGTGTCCAGGCACAGGAAGGGGAGGTCAAGCTAGACTCTCTCGTGAATGGGCTTGAATTTCTTTTAGGCTCACGGATCAAAGGTGGGAGTCGAAAGGCACTCACGGTGCTCTCTGAAACCCCAGGCGCGTTCAGCAGCTCCCAACGCCCAGTGCACCCCACTTCCAGAGCTCGAAGGGGCAGGTTCAGGGGATCTGGAGGAGGCAGCACTACGGAGGAAAGGACACAGGTTAAAAGTCAAAAGTCATTCCTGTCTTCTATTCCGTTCCGCTAAACTCCCCTCCCCGCCCCTCTCCCTCACCGAGTCGCTCGGTGTCCATCACCCTGGAGCCTGAGCAGCTAGCTGATAGGCAGCCCGGAAACTCAGGGAAACCACGGAGTCGGCCCCGCCCCGAGATGGGCGGAAGTTGAGATGACTTCCGACACGCCCTCCCCTCCACCACATCCCGCCGGGAGCGTGGGCGAGCGCGGCGCCGAAGCCAGACTCGGAGCAGGGCAAGGCCGGGCGGAAGTCGCTGCGCTCGCCGCCTAGGTTACCGCGTGTCCCGCCCCTTTACGTCATCGCCGCGAGCCCGCGCGCAGCAGCCCGCGCGGCGGCGCCGGAGACCGCGGGCCCGGGTGACGCCCCCTCAGGTGAGGGCTTCGTCTCACATCCTTCGCGCCTTCCTTGCGCGGCCCTCGGTTCTTCTTCCTCCTCCTCTGGCTGCCCAGATAGCGCTGCGCGGGCCCAGGCGCCTTCTCTGCCCACCGGACCCCGAGGTTGGCTGACCTAACCCCATTGGGCATGGGGGTCGGGAGCCGTCGCCTTGGCGTCGCAGGGAGTGCTTCCCCTTCTCCGGGCTGAGGTACCCCAAGGCTCTAGTGTCTGGACCTTGGACACAGGCGGGAATGCCGGCTGATTACAGTGAACAGGAGGCTGGACAGCAGCCTCGTTGAAACAAGGGGTTAGGAGTAGGCGGGCCTGGAGGTTGGGGTGAGTACAGGATGGACGGAAGTTGGACGACGTGTGAGTTTTGAATGGTGACAGAGAATGATGTCTTGGGTTCTGCCCTTGAACCAGGAGCCAACATGTTGGTGATACCTCCCGGGCTGAGCGAAGAGGAAGAGGCACTGCAGAAGAAATTCAACAAACTCAAGAAAAAGGTAAGAGGTTATAGGGTGGTGGCCCAGCCTTTCGCCAGACTCTAAGGCCACCTGGGGCGAGTGTGAGGCTACGGGGGTTCTACCTGGCTCATACCCAGAGCATACCTCTCACTGTAGCTCCACCAGCTTTGTCATGTCTTGGTTTGAATCCTCCCTCTATTCTGTTCAGTCCCTCATGGAATTACCATCTGTCCTGTGGCTTTAGTACCAACCACTCAGGAGCTGGAGGGTGTCACATTTGGATTCCTAGTTCCATCCAGAGACTTACAAACCATCAGACAGCCAAGTTAAAGCCATCTTCTTGTCTGATCTGCTCCCCTTCTTTTGCTTTTACATGGGTCCTACTACACTTAATAGGCCTTAAAAATCTCATCTCTGGCTCTTTCCCTCCTCTTCAGACAGGGTCTCACACTTTAGCCCAGGCTGGATTGAAAATATGTGGCTTTGTGTAGCCTGGAATAGTTGTGCCTCAACCTCCATACCCAGTTCACCTCTGGCTTCTGTCCACTTTACACAGCAAGACATTCTTCAAGCCTGCCTGTGTTCTTTTCCTTCCTCCTTCTCCCTCCCACTGATTCCCCCCCCAACAGGATTTCAGTATGTAACCCAGGTTGGTCTGGGTTCTTCTTCCTGCCTCAGCTTCTGTGAGGCACTGGAAGTACAGGTGCTCACCCCCATACTCAGCACTCTCATTGCTAGTGACACGTCTGAGTAACTTGTCTACTTACTCATGCATGCGAACCTCTTGGAGCAGGGCTCTGCTTTGCTGCTGTGCAGGCTCACTCTGTCCATTGAAAACACTTCAGAGGTTTCATGTTGTATAGAGAACAGAGCCCTGAAGTCTCAGCAAAATGTATCTGTCAAAAGAGACAGGATTATTTACTCTTAAAACATGCCTTCCAAGACTACCTCTCATTTTTTCCACCATCTGTGTTGGATAATTCTACCCAGGTCTAGGTTTAGTAGCCACTTAAACGTCTCCAAACGTTACTTGTTTTCAGCTGTGATTGTTAGCGCCTTTGGTTATCAGTCTAGTTGTTATGTTTCCTGGATTCTGAATTATTTTTCTTTCTTTCTTTCAAGGGGCGGGGTTTGAGACAGGGTTTCTCTGGGTAGCCCTGGCTGTCCTGGACTCACTTTGTAGACCAGGCTGGCCTTGAACTCACAGAGATCCACCTGCCTCTGCCTCCCGAGTGCTGGGATTAAAGGTTTGTGCCCCACGCCTGGCGGATTCTGAATTTCTTAAGGGTAGGAAGTAGGTGTTTCACTTTAGGACAGCCTCATTAAATATGCAGGGGATGGGCGGTGGTGGGATAACATCCTCAAGAAAGACATTCAGGGCTTTTTTGCAGCTTGTATGGTAGGGCTTAGGTATTTTTGTTTTTCAACTTCCAAAATGTGAGACTAGAAAGCCTTTGGTCTGGTTAGGTTAAATATTCTTGGCATCATGATGGTGCAGACCTCTCTTCTCACTGACTTCTCTCTTTACTAGAAAAAGGCATTGCTGGCTCTGAAGAAGCAAAGTAGCAGCGGTACAGCGAGCCAGGGCGGGGTCAAACGCTGTGAGTGTCGGAGATGGGGAGTCCAGAGGGGAGCAGCATAGGACTGCCCTTCACCACAGCCAACAGTCAGCATGATCTCTCGATCTCTCTCTCTCCCTCTCCCTCCCTCCCTCTCTCCCTCTCCCTCCCTCCCTCCGTCTCCCTCTCTCCCTGTCTCCCTCTCCCTCCCTCCCTCCTCCCCCCAGCCCTGTCAGAGCAGCCCGTGGTAGACACAGCCACAGCAACAGAACAGGCCAAACAGCTGGTGAAGTCAGGCGCCATCAGTGCCATCAAGGCTGAAACGAAGAACTCAGGCTTCAAACGCTCTCGAACTCTAGAGGGGAAGTTAAAGGTGAGCACAGGAAGATTGTCTGGGGTGCCGTTAACATCAGTGAGGTCCCTCCACGCTAGACAGGAGGTAGGTTTAGGTGGAAGTCATGTATATTCAGATACAAGCAAGTTGTGCTATTCTGAGGTTTAGAGTGTTCTTCTACTTTTAGACTTTTTTTTTTTTTGGTTTTTCGAGACAGGGTTTCTCTGAATATCTCTGGCTGTCCTGGACTCGCTTTGTAGACCAGGCTGGCCTCGAACTCACAAAGATCCGCCTGCCTCTGCCTCCCAAGTGCTGGGATTAAAGGCGTGCGCCACCACCACCCGGCCTTTTAGACTTTTTTTGTTCCTTGAGACAGGGTCTCACTGTTCCCCAGGCCAATGTCCAGCTCATGAACTCATGTAATGCTCTGGCCTCAGCCTCACAATAGCTGGGGCTAGAATGATACGCCACCATACTCACTGGAGCACTAGGTTTCTTATCTATTATGTAGGAAACCTGGGAGACTCTTACATTTCTGCTTTCCACATTTGGGTGGAAGGAAGTTTGGGTAAACCAAGCCACATACTCAAAAAACAGCACATCACCTGGGCGTGGTGGCACACCTTTAATCCCAGCACTTGGAAGAGACAGGCTGAGCGCTAAGTTTGAGGCCAGCCTGGTCTACAGAGCAAGTTCCAGAACAGCCAGGGCTATACAGAGAAACCCTGTCTTGAAAACAAAACAAAACGACCAGCACCTCATCAACACGAAGTGTGATAGGAGTAAAAGAGGAGCTCGATGAAAAGCCAAGAAAAGAGAGGGAAGAGGAGTTCTCCTGGTCCACACTCACATGGGTATGAACCCCTTTCCAGGACCCTGAGAAGGGGCCTGTCCCCACGTTTCAGCCCTTCCAGAGGAGCGCTTCTGCTGATGAGGACCTCCAGGAGGTAATGGCTTCAGTGGGGCTGGGGCTGAGGAAAACAAAAGGTCTACAAGTTGTGAACCCATTCTCTAGCACCTGGGAATCATCTTAATTATTCTGGTTTTTGTTTTGTTTTTCTTTTTCTCAGTCATCCAGACGTCCCCAGAGGAAATCTCTGTATGAAAGGTTGGTGTGGGGTCAGTGGCCAAATTCTTTCTAAGGTTCAGGGCTGGGGTGCAAGGAGCCAGCTGCAAGAGGAGTGTTGATTCTACAGGGTTTGGAAAAAGGTCGAGCCCTCTTTGGTCCTTACTGTCTGCCTGTCCCCAGCTTTGTGTCTTCTAGTGATCGACTTCGGGAACTGGGACCAGATGGAGAAGACACAGAGGGTCCCGGGACTGGTGATGGCCCTCCTCGAGGCTTTGACTGGAGCTATGAAGAACATGGTGGTGCCCGCTCCTCAACCTCCCCTCCGCAAAGCCGCAGCCGGGACCGAAGTCACGAGAGGAGCCGAGATAGGGACCGGGACA
This sequence comes from Lophiomys imhausi, assembly GCA_907164525.1. NCBI lineage: Eukaryota > Metazoa > Chordata > Mammalia > Rodentia > Muridae > Lophiomys > Lophiomys imhausi. The sequence continues at coordinate 1,518,334 of CAJQZJ010000247.1, read as the reverse complement.
AAGACCGAGACAGAGACCGGGATCGAGACAGAGACCGGGACAGAGACAAAGATCGGGAGCGAGACAGAGACCGAGACAGAGATAAAGATCGGGAGCGAGACAGAGACCGGGAGCGAGACAGGGAGCGGGATCGAGATCGAGAGGGCCCTTTCCGCAGTGAGTGGTCTTGGTCAGGGTTAGGTGGGTCCTGCTAAGTAGAGGGTGAAGTGGACTCTGTAGCGACTGAGACTCCTGACCCACAGGGTCAGACTCATTCCCCGAACGGAGGGCCCCTCGGAAGGGGAACACACTGTATGTGTATGGAGAGGACATGACACCCACCCTCCTCCGAGGGGCCTTTGCTCCCTTTGGAAACATCATCGACCTCTCCATGGACCCACCCAGAAAGTAAGCATGAGCGTCCTGGTAAGGAAACCGCTTGGCGTCTGGTGGCGTAGGGATTCTGGCTCAATAACCTCCACTGACCCTGCTTTTTCTCACCCAGCTGTGCCTTCGTCACCTATGAGAAGATAGAGTCTGCGGATCAGGCTGTTGCTGAGGTTGTGACTTCTCAAACCTGTTTCTCCCGTCCCTCCTGTCAGCCTCATGGCTCTTCCTTACAAACCTGGTTCTAGAGGAAACTCTCCTCCTCACTGAGAAAACTTTCATCCTCAGATCTCTATTTGATCTCCTTCCAGGGTGGTAGCACCTGGCTCCGTGTAATACCCATCCTTTGTCCCCTCCCTTTTTGTCCCACAGCTGAATGGGACCCAGGTGGAATCTGTGCAGCTCAAAGTCAACATAGCCCGAAAACAGCCCATGCTGGACGCTGCTACTGGCAAGTCTGTCTGGGGCTCCCTTGGTAAGGATGGGGCTCTTCCCTCATCCCTCCCTACAGTGCACCATTATTGTTCCCAAAGTGCTAAAGGTCAGGGTTTTGCATGGAGGTGGCTGAGGGAGAATTGCCAGGCTATCTGTCAGAGGTGAGGGAAGGAGAAGAGCATTGAAAAGGTCCCCCAACAGGAGTAGTGGCGCAGGCCTTTAGTGCCAGCACTTGAGAGGCAGAGACAGGTAGATCTGTTGAGTTCACGGCCAGCCTGGTCCATCTAGAGTGAGTTCAGGACAGCCAGGGCTACACAGAGAAATCTTGTCTTGAAAAACCATTAAAAAAAAAAAAGTCCGTGTTCCCCCACCCCCCACTGTGACTGGCATGGGCAGTAAAGCAAGAGCCAGGTTATCCTCTCTGGGCTGGAGCACTGTGTAAACTTGACATTGTGGGTCTGGACCTCAGGCGGAAGACCAGGTGTGGAAATGTGGATTCCTGTCCTGTGTGCCTGGGAACCATCAGTGATGGGGATTTGGGAGGAAAAGGTGACCTGAGACTGGTCTGGGGAATCAAGTTAGAAAGCTGGGCTCTACTGTTGGTGTGAGCACATCCCTAGCAATCCTGGCATGCTAGGCTGAAGTGGAGTCTGCAGCAAAGGAACCATGAGGAAGGGTCCTGGCAGAGAGCAGCCCCAAAAACCCTGGGCCATGGACCCAGACTCTGAGAAGGAGGGGTGATTAGCAGAGGCAGGCTACAAGACCAAAGACGGGGACTGCCTCTCGGCACCACAGGTGTAGGATGGGGCCCTTGGGCGGGCGGGATGAGGAGTGTGAGGAAAGAGAAGCTGAGCGCTGAGGGTCCTGGTCCCCAGAGGTTTGGCGACTGTGCCAGGTGGGGTCTCTCAGTGAGGACAGCCCAATCTGCCCAAAACAGATTTTTCTGGGAAAGGAGTAAGTAGAGGCCCTGCAGACACCCAAAAGGAACCAGAATTGACCAGTATACCAGCAAGGACCACAGAGAAGTTCTCTCCGTAATTTCCTTGTGGTTCATGATGTTAACATTGGCATGTCTCAAAGTGGTAGCAGGCTAGATTTTCTAAGCCACTGAGGCTGTGACCACCAGAGGGCAGCATAAGCACTGGTGGGCCAGGACCAGCCTCTGGACCTCAGGTCAAACCTCAGGTCTAGCCTCAGACCTTAACTGTTACTTTCCTCCCTCCTTAGCTGTCCAGAACAGCCCTAAGGGTTGCCACCGGGACAAGAGGACCCAGATTGTGTACAGTGACGATCTGTAGGAACCTTTGTGGATGGCTTCTAGGACACGAAGCTGGATCCCTTGTGCCTCATATGCCCCCAAGCTGGTCTCAGTAAAATCCTGGGGTAGATGCTTATTCACTTCCGTCAGCCTCTAGTTTTTCAGCACTTGGGATTGGGGTTAAGCCTTCAAAAGCGGCTATTAGTGTTGATGTTAACCAGTGCACGCCCCTGCTCCCCTACCCCAAAAAGATATGGAACACACTCTTTATTGCAACTGCTTTAATTTGATCTTCACACCCTCTCAGCATTAAGTCCCTTACAGGAAACCCAAATCCTCATCTTTTAGTTTCTCCTTGATCCAGGGCAGCACCTCGAAAAGATTGACGTGGAAGTCGCGGGCGTGAGCAGGTCTCATCTGCTGCCGCCTCTGACCTTTGCAGACATCCACTACTCCCCAGCTGATCACACCAACCTGTGTAGATGAGGAGATAGATGCCTTGGGTCACTTGACACTTCATCATCCCAGAAACCATCCGAGCTGGCCTAAAGTACCCAGGGTCCCAGCTCCCCATCTTCCTTGGTACACATAAGCCAGATGCTTGGCTTTACTGGCCATTCAAGAACACAGCCGTCAGATGAGGAGGGCCTGTTCTGCCACCATTACAACTGTGTGCATCAAGCTTGCAATTTACAGTAAATGCTGGTCCCTAGGCATCTCCTCACAAAGTAGAAAGTGAGCACTCACTTGAATGAAGCGGCTCCTCTTGTGAATGATGAGAGGACCCCCAGAATCTCCTGCAGAAGAGAGAAGTTGTAGGGGAAACACTGCTGAGCCTTGTGGGCTCAGCATAGCCAAAGAGACACCTCACCTTTGCATGTATTGGGGTCATCATAGGGATCTACCCCTCCAGTGCAGAGGAACCTGGGGGTGACCACCTTGGACACATCCTTGACCTTGTCATAGCCTGGGGCCCTTAGAGCGTCTCTCTTACAACTGTCTTTCTGTAGGGAGAAAGGTGTAATGATCAAAGCTAGCTCAGGGTGGAACGATGCCTAGGTGATCCTCTGTAGAACCCCCCTCTCACCTTGTCTCCATTCTTGACGTAGACCTCCCTTCGGGTCAGCCTCTTCCCTTCCTCAGACACAAACAGAGCTTTGACGTCCTTCGCAGGGAGCAGCTCTTCCTCTGCACAGATGATAGGGTCATGCCAGCTGTCTACCCATGAGCCCTTGCTTCTCACCCAGCACATGGCCCTTGGGCCCTTAGGCACTAGGCCCGGAGTTGAGCATAGTTCTACTCTTGCCACTCCCTCTTCCACCCCTTTGTCTTGGGAGTCTCATCCTTATCCTGTCCCAGACTACGTCTTACTGTGCTGCCTGCAGGTGGCTGTCTGAGGAAGCCGCAGGGCTCGGGTGGTTCCCTCCGTGCAGGGGAGACAGATGGGCCTGTTCAGGAGATGAGAAGAGTCAGGGGCCACAGATGGCCTGCTGTGCCCTATGTCTCCAGCCCACCTTCCTCAGGGACTCAGCCCCACTCACCTGAGAGTCTGGTCATATTTCAGCTTGGTCTTGAGCTTGACAAGGGCCACATCGTAGTCATAGAACTCGGGGATTCCTTCTGCCTTTTTTGCATTGATGTTGTACTTCGGGTGAAACAGGACCTCCTCGATCTCCAGGTCCCGCTTCTTCCCTCCTGAGAGGAAGAGAATGTGTACAAGTCTATGCAGGAGCCTCTGGCCCCAGCCATCATTGAGTTGTTTTTCTCATCTTTGACTGACTGGCCAGGGCCTAAGGGGGGGTCGTACTGAGACATGTGAGGTATGCGTAAGGCGTCAGGGCTTCCTGAGGATGGGCCTGGAGGTCAGAATCTTGGCTGCATCCTTACCCACGCTGACCTTGATGGAGTGTTTCTGATCTTCCACTGTGAAGCAGTGTGCTGCTGTCAGCACAAAGTACTCAGACACCACGGCCCCCATGCAGTTCTCATGTCCTTTCAGAGGGCGCTAGGGAAGAACCAGTGTAGTGTTAACTGTGGAGTGTGTGGTGCTGGAGTTGGCTTCATGTATGACAGGTCAGCACTCCATAACCATAACCTTTTTCTCATTATTTTTAGACATTTTGCTGTGTAGCCCAGGCTGACCTTAAGGCAGTCCTGCTTCCACTTCAACAGCACATGCCCCAACGCCCAGCTTCCTGTTCCATTCTCAGTTTCATAAGTTACTGATATTGATCTTGAACTCACTGTAGCCCAAGCAGGCCATGAATCTCTGGCCTACCTCAGCTTCCTGAACAGCTGGCATTATAGACCTGACTAGTGTGAACATTTCACCTCAATTCTGCTCGCCTCCCACAAGTCCCCACTGCTGGAATGCTTACAGTGACTGAGATCTTGGCCTGCCACGGTTGCTTGTGGTAATCATTGCCTTTCTTGTGCTCCCACACCATGCCACAGAGGCCCAGGGATTTGGTTTCATCTAGCAGGGAAAGAGAATGCTGAAGGCTCAAGCATGGCAGCCATCTTTGTTGGATCCCTGCATGTCTGTAGGCAGCAGAGGCCCATAAGGAGGGAGAGAATCAAGGTGGTGTGGGGCCCCTGGGTTAGACGAGGAACCTCTGTGGTGTAGTGAGGCAAGATTGTGACCAGACAGTCTGAGGATGGCATTTTTAGCTCCAGTCATGGTGCTGACTTGCTGTCCCCTGAGCCTGTCTCGGCCTCAGTCTCCACATCTGTAAAATGAGCTCTTGGTTCTGTGACTGAGACCAGGAAGTGAAGACCATCAGGAAATAAGAATAGACGCTGGGGGTTGTGGGGAGAAAGCCTTCCAGTTTGCCAGAGCTTTGGGATGAGGGAAGTTGGCAACCTCAATTTGCAGACACGTTCCCCTTGTGCACCCTTGTGCCTTCCTACCAATCATTTGGTAGAAAACATTCTCCAGGTCCTCCATGTCCTTGACTTTGAACACATGCTGCTCGTTGTCCTTTTTGGAAGCCAGGGCATTGATGTTCGCAGAGTCCACAAGAGGCCCAACCCCAAACACATACACATCTGAGGGAGAGAAGGAAAGAGTGAGAGTCCAGGCCCTGAGAAGTGAGGGTGCTGGGTCCCAAGTTGGTCACTCACCCAAATAATCCTCCCGGGGATTTTTGCGATCCCTGCCGATGTCCAGCAAGTCTCGGATCTCCTGAATGGCAGTGACAGGGTCTCCACCCATGTTGTACAAGCCTATGCAAAACATGGGAGCCATGGGAGTGGGCTGGAGACATATACATGTGGACTTGAGGACCAAACACTGCACAGGAGATGGGAGGATGGTGTGGTAGGAGAAACCCCTTACCATCAGTCATGATGATGATGACATGGCGGGTTCGATTCCAGCCTTTGGGCGGTACATCATCTGGCCAGCTCATCATGCTGTACACAGCCTGGAGCGCCTTCTTGGTATTGGTCCCTGACTTCAGCTTGTGGTCTGTAGAAAGGGAAAGGTCATCCCACCTGATCTTCTAAGCCACACTTGAGCCCCAGAAGTCTATGACAACCGAGATCTCACATTCTTTACCTTTTTTTTTTTTTTTAAATTTAGAGTTTTGGGGGCTGGAGAGATGGCTCAGCGGTTAAGAGCACTGCCTAGTGCTCTTCCAAAGGTCCTGAGTTCAATTCCCAGCAACCACATGGTGGCTCACAACCATCCACAATGTGATCTGGTGCCCTCTTCTGGAACACAGGTGTACATGCAGATAGAGCACTCATATGCATAAAATAAATAAAATAAATCTTTAAATTTAGAGTTTTGCAGCCGGGCGGTGGTGGCGCACGCCTTTAGTCCCAGCACTTGGGAGGCAGAGGCAGGCGGATCTCTGTGAGTTCAAGGCCAGCCTGGTCTACAAAGTGAGTCCAGGACAGCCAGGCAGAGAAACCCTGTCTCAAAAAACCAAAAAAAAAAAAAGAGTTTTGCTTTGCTATGTAGACCACGCTGGCCTTGAACTCACTGAGATCCACCTGCTTTTTTGAATGTTGGGATTAAAGGTGTGTGCCACCAAGTCCAGACAAACAAACTTTTGGGTTGTCACCCACTTACCCTTGGCTCTCCCAGCAGTCTCTTGCTCAAGGACATGTTTATTGAACATCTAACCAATAGTAGTCTCTCTCCCTTCTCCAGAAGAACCCCAAGCATCTGACCACCACAAGCCCAGGGTTCACCTCCCAGCTTTCCCCTCCCTAACCTCTGACCTTCATAACTGATCTGGTTGAGCTTCTCTGTGACCCAGTCGGCATCACTGCTCTTGTCTTCAGACACTCTGATCAAGACTTTGGGGACTGTGGCATATGTCACTAGACCATATCTTGGCCTCACCCCATAACTCGCCACCTGTGGGTGAGCAAGAGGTCGTTGTGTGAAAAGAACATTGTAGTGGAGGAGTCAGGTCTCCTGTTGAGACTTGGAGAGACACAGTAAGAGACTCAGGGGCTACAGTTCAGGGAGGAGCCTGGAGGACAACAGGACACAGGGAACCAGTCTTGTAAAGGCAACAAGGACCAAATAAGGTCCCCTCATTTCAAAGGGAGGGAAGCTCTACCTTCTCAATCAAGTTAGCCAGACACCGCTTGGCCCCTGTGAAGTTGCTGGCCCCGATGCTGTCAGATCCATCCAGCACCAGGTAGATATTCATGGAGCCCGAGGGATCCAGGACAATCTTCCTTTTCTGGTGTTCCCCTGGGTGCCAGAAGAGACTCAGCCTCTGGCATACAGTCCCTGGCAGGCCATCCATCCTTCCCTCACTTCCTGCCCAACCTCTCTCCTTGTACTCAAACCTGGGCTGTGACCATCCTCAGCATCAACTCCTTCTATAGTCTCTGTCAGGGAGGATAAGAATGCTTCGGCCACCTCTTCAGGGGTGTCATACATGAAGGAATCTAAGGATGGTCAGAGAGTAGGTCAAATGCCTGGAGTGCTGAGGACAGGGTGATGGGATTTCAGGACGGGAGACACCAAATGTGGAGATGACAGGGCAAGAGCTGACCCACGGAGCAGGTCAGGGGTTACCTTGGCAGGAAGGCTCTGTCCCACTCCATGAGCCACCTTCCTGGCATCTTCTCTGCTGGGAGCCACGCAGGACAAGTCCCCGGCTGCAGTGGTAAGTAACAGTGTCTTCAAGGCGGTACTGGCTGCCCACCTTTCTTGTGCCAATGGGAATACCCGGGTTGGGACAGTATCCCGCTGCAGAGACATGAGGACAATCTCAATGCCCGTGGGTTCCCTGGGTGAAACCCTCAGGGAGAGGGTAAAGTCGGGGTGACCTGCTGCTCACCTCCATTATCACAAACTGCTGTTTGACCATCCCACCGGCCATTCTCTTGGCAGGTGCGGTTGGCAGAGCCCCGGAGAGTGTAACCATCATAGCATTGAAAAGAAATCTGGTCACTCACATTGTAGAAGGGCAACCGGGGCCAGTACTCCCCATTTTCAAAGTCCTGTGGTCGTGGGCAGCGTATTGCTTTAGAGAAGAAAGGTAAAATTCACCAAACACTGTTTCTAGGTCCTTCCTGGTCTTAGAAATCCTGTCACTGAGAAATAGTGCCTGCCCAGTCCCTCAACCCTGATGTCCCCTCCTCTTGTATTTTGGGATTGTTTTTTCTTGTTTTGTTCTGAAACATATAGCCCAGTCCATCTTCAAACTTTATATGAAGCTGGAGATGACTAAGCTCCTGCTCCCACCCCCATGCTGAGTGCCAGTACTGCAGGCATGTGTCACACCTGCTTCACACACTGCTTTGCGCACACCGGGCAAGCACTCTACCAACTGAGCTGCATCCTTAGACTCTCTTTCCCGGTTTCCAAGTATTGTTTTCACTGCCAGGGCTCCCTGACACAAGGAAACCCTTCCCCTACACACACACCCCCAGAGGTGTGCCCGCTCTTATGCAGCCACCAGTCAGTGCTGGTCTCACAGCCCTCCTCTTCTGGAGCACCGAAGAGCCAGCACCTGCTCTGCCCTGCCACCCACTGCTCACACTCCCAAGCCTCCAACCTCTGCATTCTGCCTTCTTGACAAGCTTCTGGTCTCTGGTCTGCAGGGTGCTCCAGGAACCTGTGGATCTGCAGGTTCGGGTCTGCACAGGGTACGGGTAGAATCCAGAGGGACACAGATACTCCAGGGCCTGGCCGTCTTGGAGAAGCTGGAAGGAGCCACCTTTGATCTCTACTCCCTCCAGAGAGCAGGAGGACTGCGGCCGGGCTGCAACCACGGGAGTAGTGGTCACCCCTGAAGAGAAAGGCTGGTGAAGACTGGCCCCAGATGGCCAAGGACAGATGCTGGGGACAAAAAGATGATAGGGTATTTTTTGCTTACCTCCAGAAGACAGGCCTAAGACCAAGAAGACCAGGCAGATTTGGGGACTCTCCATTGTCATGGAAAGCCCTCTCCAGTTCACTCCAGGTACCTACTTGACTCACTGTGCAAACAAACTCCAATGCTGGTGTTGGCTACACCCCTTTCTCACTGCCACTGAGCTTTTTATGCAATCTGATCTGGCACCTGCAGCTTGGCCAGCCTGCCTCACACAGACCCTGCTTCCCGGAACATTCGTGAAGGAAGGCCCCAAGGAGCTGCCAACTGAGGAAACAAAGTATCTGAGCCCCACCCCTTACTGAGCAAGGATCAGAACTTCCCTTTCTGGCTCCCTCTTAGCCCCCAGACCCTGCTAACAAGCCCAGACCACCACTCCCTTAGAGGCCAGTTTCCCCATGGACTGTGATGAGGGCAGAGTCCAGCATTGTTTGTGCAGCAGGGTCTCTGACCTTCCTGGAATCTCCCTGGCCTCCCCATCCCCCAGACATAAAACAGACATGTGGAAATCATTGATATTTATTAATTTCACAACTGGGAAATTCCGTGTGAAAGTGAAAGGCGAACCATTCACACTAGGAGACTTGCACACAGCAGGGCAAGGGGATGGGACAGTGGTCCTGGCACATGCCTGGGAATTCCCTAGCTTTTGCCAGTGGCTCTGGCTTCCTGGGGCCCAGGATTTATGTACTCAGGAGTGAGGCCATTCAGAGGTAGTAGACAGGAGAGACAGACCAGTAAAGGAGTTAGTGACCATGTTAAAGGGGCAAAAAGTTGAGGACACCATCCAGGTGCTGCCTCAGCCAGGGCTGTAGGCGGAAGAGATTGATGTGGAAGTCTCTCGGCTGAATACCATGGGGAGGCTTCCTGCGGGAGTTTTTGTTGGGGGAACTGTGACAAGGGTCGAAAAGACCCCAACTCACCAGGCCCACCTGAAGGGAAGAGACAACAGGATAGGAGATAGTGGCAGCCCCACTCCAAGCTTCAAACTCTCTGGTTCCCTTAAAGGCTTCCCACCTGCCCCCAGCAAGAGGGACTTGTACCCTGGCACCAAGCCCCTCTAGGTCTGGCTTCTCACCTGGAAAAACCTGTATCTCCGCTCAAGGAAAACCGCTCCCCCAGATTCTCCTGCAGGGAAAGAAGGGACACAAGACAGTGTTGTCCAGAGCAGCACACTAGTATCCTGAGTGTGTGCTGACCACAGGAACACCATAGCCTTCTCCCTGGGAGTCCAGAACGGGTCACTTACCTTTGCAAGGATTGTCATCCTCCTCCATCCCACTGCATAGGAACTGGTCTGTCACCACCTCACTAATGTTTGTCAAGCTGGGGAAGATGTTTTTGTTTTGGGAGACAGCCTTGATACAGCTTGTCCACTGCAGTGTGACGAGTAGGAAAGAAGAATGGGACATGCCAGGAGACATTACGCAAACCATCAAGGCCCAGGAGGAGAAACTCCAGGCAGGGCTTCACATTCTGGGAGCTGCCCCAGGGGGATCCCAGCACCCTTACTGAGCTCTCACCTCAGGTCCTGTCCTGAGATTAATGTTCAGTTTTTTCCCACTCAAAGCCACAAAATGTGCAGGAACTTTCTGCTGTTTCAGGAGTTCTGTCTCTGCCACCGGGGAGAAGAAGGTGTCGGTCCAGGCTTCCTAACCCATAGCCTATGTACTCAGCTTGAGGACTGTAACCCAGGCCCTGCCCACACATCCAAGCTCTGGTCCCAACTCACCGCGAACCTCAACCCTTCAGGACTCACCATGGTCTTTACAGGTACCACCACCTGGAGGTCTCCGCAGAGCCATGTTGGCCTCCACAGTGCAAGGAAGGCAGATGGGCCTGGGAAGAAAGGTGCGTGTGCACGTCAAACAAGCCCATCCTAGGTATCCCCTCTGGTGCTTTCCAGAGTGCTGTTCTCTGTAGGGTGCCCTCCCAACCCGGGCTCAGGCACCTGGCATGGGTGGACATTTTCACTTTCTGGGCCAGTTTCAGCAGGGCAATATCATCAGCATAGAACTCTGAGATGCCTTGGTTCTGCTTGGCATGCACATTAAACCCTGGGGCAATTAACGCCTTCTCCACAAGGAATTCTTTGCCATGCTGGGAGGTGGGATCCCCTAGGAACAGTGGTGGATTAGGCTGGAGCAAAAGCTGAGGAGAGTCATGGTGACTCTGGCCTTGGGGTGAGGGGTCTGCTGCAGCCCCTGACTTACCCACACTAACCCTCCACAGGTGGCGGTCCTCCATCTGGGTGTCATGGAAGCAGTGAGCTGCTGTTAGCACCCACTGGTCAGAGATGAGGGAACCCCGGCAAGTCTCCTTGTTCTTAGGCTGCAGGAAGCAGACAACAGTCAGGGTTTGTTGTGTCTGGCTCTTTTCACCTCTGTGATCCAAGACCCACCCCTCCTTCCTTATACCTTAAAGGTGACTTGCCAAGGTGTCCTCTCCTGGTCAGAGGCATTGGCGGACATGTTTCCCACCCCACAGATGGTATCAGTGAGCTTGGAGACATCTGTGGGTGAAGACCATGTGGGGAGGGAGGTGGGTGAGGGCCACTGATACAGGCTGGCACTATGAGCCCCCAGCTGACTCCCCACTATGCTCTCTGCTGCATGGGGGGCAAAGCTCACTTACCCAGCATATGCTCAAAGACCTGTTGCACAGCCTTTGAGTCCTGCAAGATGAAGGCGTGCCTCTCGCCATCCTTCTTGGACCCCAGCTCATTCAGTTCTTTCCAGTCCACGTCCAGCTTGCCCACCCCAATGGCATAGATGTCTGGTAGGAAGGAGGGAAGTCACCAGAGCCTGTGGCTGAGAGGTAGACATGACGTGCCCTACAGAGGATAGTGCTCTGAAAGCGCCAGAGAGGATACTGAGCATGGGCCTCTCATGAGGCGGGTTCTTGAATTCATCAAGCCAACAAGGACCTGAGTTGAATGGACCCTGTCTCCGTCACCACTGTCTGACGTCCTCTTACTGCTACCCAACCCTACACAGCCCCCTAGAAGCTCCTCACACCTGCAGGCTCACTCCTTCCTCTGGCCTCTGCTCCAGGTGTACCTCTGGCTGGGGGTGCCCTCCCCCAGATGCCCACACATTTATTCCAGAACTGCAATGCCCCAGACCCTCCCATACCCCACACCGGGCTTCATATCATGACACCAGTCATCTGCCACAGTGGGTGGAATTGTGCTCCCCAGAAGAACATGCTCAAGTTCTATAGTGAATGTGACCTGAATTAGAAACAGGTGCTTCCTGAGACAGGATTATTCTGTGTAGCTCGGGCTATCCTGGAACCCCCTCTATAGACCAGGCTGGCCTTGAACTTGAACTCAGAGATTTGCCTTATGGTGGGATTAGAGGCATGTGCCACCAGAGTCTTTTGCCTGGTATTATGAGCACTCAGGAGGTAGAGGTAGGAAGATCAGCTTAGGCTACCTGGTGAGTTGAAAGCCAGCCTGGGCCTATCCCAAACATAAAACAAAAAAAGGGCTGGAAAGATGGCCAAGAGTACTTGCTGCTCTTCCAGAGGACTGGAGTTCTGTTTCGAGTCCCCATTGCCTGTAACTCCAGATCCAGGGGAGGCAATATCCTCTTCTAGCCTCAAAAGGCACTCACATACATATGGCATACAGGCACACACATACACATAGATAAAAATAAATATGCTTATAATAAAAGTAAGCAGAGGGGCTGAGGATATAGCTCAATGGCAGCGTGCTTGCTTGGTAGGCACAAGGCCCTACATTTAGTCCCCAACACTGCAATAAATACACAGGAAATTTGATAACAGAGGCAGAAACTGGGGTTTTGTGGCTACAAGCTGAGGCCACCAGGCCTCTACATAACAAGACCTTACCTCAATAACCAAGAAAAAAAGTTAATTGTTTTCTGGTCATAGGTCAGTACAGTTTATGGTGATGCTAACCCTGAGGAATTATTTGTTCCTTCAGCAGCTTTGCCTGCCAACACTTTACCCAGCTGTCTACTGCTGAAGGGACACTGGAGGGACAGTCCCTACTGGGAACCCAGCCGGTCTTCCTGCCATTTCCTGAATTCATGTGAGACGGTGGTTACATGATGGTGGTGGGCAGTACTGAGTGGTTGTCCCCACCCTTTCCTCAGCATCCCCCCCGCATGAAGCAGATCCTCTGTTGGCTGCCTCATCTCTCACAGATGAAACAACAGCCCACAGCCCCAGCCCTCTGGATGGAACCACAGTAGGGACCATGGGTAGTTTGGTACCTAGCCTTACAGGTGGTACTAAGCCACCACCACACAGAACTACGGGGAAACCCTTGCGGCTCAGGGCCAGAGCTAAATCACATTGGACCCCTGATAGAGGACCCCACCCCCAGCCCTGCTGACAGCTTGGATGGGGAAAAGCCTCACCCAGATAGTCATTTCTATTCCGATTGATGCCCAGGATCTCTCTGATGTTGTCGACCGCTGGCTTGGGAGAGCCACCCATGTTAGACTTTCCTAGAGTAGAGAGGGGGCACAAATGATCCATCTGGGTTGACTTCAGAATCTCTCACATCCCTGGAGACATGGGGAATAGTCAGCCATTTCAAAACACTGTTTTGGGCTGGAGAGATGGTTCAGTGGGTTAGGGCACTTGCCCTTCCAGAGGACCTGGGTCCAGTTCCCAGCACCTCCATGTTGGCTCACAACTGTCTAGAACTCCATCCTCAGGAGATCCGATGCCCTATCTTGACCTCCAAGGGCAGTAGACTCACATGGCGTAATGCACACACACATATATGACTCACATGGCGTAATGCACACACACATATATGACTCACACAGCGTAATGCACACACATATATATGCAGGGAAAACAAAATTTTCTGTACAGCAAAGGAAGCAGTCAGCAGAGCACATACCCACAGAGTGGGGAAGGCCCTTACCAGATAGACTGCAGACAGGGGCTAACATGCAGAATTGACAAAGAATTGGAGAAACTGAGTACTAAGGAAGTAAAACTTCCAGTCAATAAATGGGCAAATGAACTGAATAAACAGTTTTCAAAAAAAGAAGCACAAATGGCCAATAACTGTTTTTAAGCATCTTCAATATCCCTACTGAACAGGGAAATGCAAATTAAAACTACTTTGAGATAACACCCCAGTCAGAACGGCTGTCAGCAACAAATCTGACAGCAAATGTTGGAGAGGACGTGCACAGAGGAGCCTATTCACTGTTAGTAAAGCCATTGTGGAAATCATTTCTCAAAAAATTAAAAATAGCTGGGCATGGTGGTGCATGCCTTTAATCCCAGCACTCGGGAGGTAGAAGCAGGTGGATCTCTGTGTGTTCAAGGCCAGCCTGGTCTACAAAGTAAGTCCAGAACAGCCAGAGCTACACATAGAAACCCTGTTTCAAAAAACCAAAAAATAAAAATAGAACTGCCATGTGACCCAGGTATTTCATTACTGGGCATATACCCAGAGAACTGCACACCCTACCATAGAGATATTTGCACCCTCATTTTTATTGCTGCTTTATTCACTAGAGCAAAAAATTGGAATCAACTTTGTTGTCCATCAACAGATGAGTGGATAAATGAAAATTTAGAGAGTTTGTGTGTATGTGTGATGTATGAATATTATTTAGTCCCAAAGAAAAATTAAACTACAAACTTTGCAGAAAAATAAAAGGACTTAGAATGTATATTAAGAGGTGTTACACAATCTCAGAAAGAAAAACATGTCTTCCCTCATATATATAACCCAGCCAATAATATACGTATATATGTGAACACATGTACATATGTGTACAGTATGACATAACAGAGAACAAGAAAGGCTAATATTAGGGGATGAGAGAGGACTGAATGCAGGTGATGGACATGGGTCATGAAAGAGGATAAAGCTAATTGCTTTCTAGTTCTAACTCTGGCGTGAATTTTTTGGTGTTGGTGATAGGTAAGTACATAAACATGTATTCAATGGTGAATGTGTAAAATCCACTGTGAATCTCCATAAGCATCTGTTTTGAAGGGTTATATTAACTGTATAGAAGTCCCTTGTGTTGTATAGTATTTGGGTCAGGTCAACCTCAGTGTGCATGTGATATTATTATGTAATTTCAGGGTGTGTGTACATATATACATATATAATGTTTTAACTAAATTTTAAAGTATTGTAAATAAACTAAAATAAAAATATAATATTTATTAAAATAGTCTATGTTCCAGACACTGGACTAGGAGCTTCAGAGGGAAGAGAAGGATTTGGTTTGTTTTTATTTATTTAGGTTTGGGTTTTGAGACAAGGTCTCAGTACATAGCCTTGACTGTCCTAGAACTTGGTACATAGACCAGGTTGCCCTTTACTAGTAGAGCTCTGCCTTTCTCTGCTTCCAAAGTGCTGAGATTAAATGCATGTGCCACCACCATACCACATCCAGCTGGTTTTTTGGTTTTTGGATTTTGTTTTCCGGACAAGCTCTCATATAATTGAGGCTGACCTCCAACTTTCTTTGTGGTCAGTGGCCCACCTACCTCCCCAAGGGCTAGGATTACAAGTGCGCACTGCCACGCGGGGGAAGGAGCTTCTCATGTGTTTCCTCATTTAATTCTCAGGAAACCCCTGGAAGTGTGGCCACCCTATTTTAAAACTGAGAGCCAAGTCCTGGAAAATCCACATAATTTGAACCAAATCAAAGGCGTCAGGACCAGATGCCCCAATCACCCATGCCTAGAACAGCTGTAGCTCCAAGGTTCAGCAAGATTAATTACCAGGCAAGAATAGACTTTAAAATCACAGAACGCCTTTGTGCAAATTTCTCAAGTGGTTCTCCACAAAACCTGTATAAAGTAGGTGGGTGGTGTTGGCTTTAATCTTTAATCCCAGCACTCGGGAGTCAAAGGCAGACAGATCTCTGTGAGTTTGAGGCTGGATTGGTCCACAGAGTGAGTTCCAGATCAGAGAAACCTTTTACACAGAGAAACCCTGTCTCAAAAACAAACAAAAGATCAAGTGAGTCCCCCTGTGGCAGAAAGACAACCAGAACACAAGACTTCAGAATCTCCTGACATCTCCTCCAGCAGAGAGGGGGGCACCCACCGTCAGTCAGAAGGATAATGGCGTGGCGGATTTCCTGCCAGGTGGAGGTCTCCATGCCGAGGCGTTCCATCTGGTTATTCATCATGAAGTAGACACTGTTCAGAGCCTCATAAGTGTTAGTGCCTGTGGCATTTTCATGATCTGGAATATGCCAGGAGAAAAATCTCTTGAAAACAACAAAAACCCTCTACCTGCCCCTGGGAATGGGAAACCCTTCTCGTTTGAGAAGTCACTAGAAATGCAAGCTATCAGAGTGACTGATAAACTCTGATATTTTGCATGTCTTTTCAAACATTATGGTTTTCTCCACCTTACAATGTTCATTACAAAACTAGATATGATAGTGAGCATCTGTAATCTGAGCACTCAAGAGAAAGAGGCAGGAGGATCTCTGAGTTTGAGGCCAGCCTGGTCTACAGAACAAGTTCCAGGCCAGCCAGGGATACACACTAAGACTTTGTCTCAAAAATTAATTAATTAGGACTGGAGTTATGGCTCAGAGGTTAAGAGCACTGGCTGTTCTTCCAAACGTCCTGAGCTCAATTCCCAGCAACCACATGGTGGCTCACAACCATCGACAATGAGATCTGTTGCCCTCTTCTGGAGTGCAGGCATACATGCAGGCCGAATATTGTATACATAATAATTTTTAAAATTGATTAATTTAATTAAAATGGAAATACTCATCGAATAAGCTTCCATCTAAGGCCACTACAAGTTCCCAAGATTTTTTTTTTTTTTGGTTTTTTCGAGACAGGGTTTCTCTGAATATCTCTGGATGTCCTGGACTCGCTTTGTAGACCAGGCTGGCCTCGAACTCACAAAGATCCGCCTGCCTCTGCCTCCCAAGTGCTGGGATTAAAGGCGTGCGCCACCACCGCCCGGCTAAGTTCCCAAGATTTAAAGATGGAGTTTCCAAAGAGTTTGTGGTGCTCCAGCTGTTTGCTGGCACCCAGACAGGTTTCACACAGTGTGCAAGTGGGTAATGAGAGGGAGGACACAGTGTTGAGCCTTGAGAACCACATGCCAGAGAGTCTGGAAGGAGCTTAAATCCTGCAGGTACATTTGAATGTGGACTTGCAGTGTGTTGTGGAAACCTATGAAGTATGGAAACGGGAATTCTACCATTCATTGCCCCTAAGAATGAACAAATGTGTGTGCCTCTCCCTCTCCCTCCTTCCTTCTCTCTCTCTCTCCCCCTGATAAAGGGTCTCATGTAGTCCAGGGTGGCCTCAATCTCCATAGGTAGCCAAGGATGACCTGAGACTTAGCCGGGGGTCGGAAGTACTGGGGATTGAATCCAAGGCCTCATGCAGGCTAGCCAAACCCTCTACCAACTGAGCTACAGTTTGAGGCCCCTCCCCTAAGGAATCTCTCTCCAGGTGCTCGGTTAGTCCTCTGCTCTCTACCTCACCCAGTGGAGGACAGTCACACCTTCATAGCGGACAGCTTCCAGACTGCTGATCACCTCTATCACATTCCGGGATTTGTCACTCAGGACCGACATGACTGTTTTGGGCCGAGAAGCAAAGGTGACAATAGCAACGCTGACCTTTATCTCAAAGCTGAAGATCTGTGGAGGTCAAAAGAGAATAGTATGGGGCCGGCAATGCAAAATGAGAGCAGATCCAGGGCACACAAAGAGCCTGTACTGAGCCTGACAGGAAAGACCCTTAGTAAGAAACTCAGCCTTGAAGAAGCCAAGGAAATGACACGTGCCAAGAGTGTGTTACTGACAGACACTGTCCTCACCTCACCAGAACATCAACTCAGTGAGAGGTCGTGGTGAGCATACCCATCCACAAATAATGAAATAGAGTCTTGCTACTTCAGCCTGAACCATTCTACTGATGAGAGGGGTGCAGGGGGCACTGAAGTTACTTAATTTTAAGCCTTAAAAGTCTCCAGAACACGCATACAGATCCTCTTTAAAATACAACTGGGACAGGGCTGGAGAGATGAATCAGTCGAGCAGTGGTGGCTCCTGCCTTTTTTTTTTTTTTTTTTTTTTTTTTTTGTTTTTTGAGACGGGGTTT